>VYXC01005560.1:282205-546762 GCA_013397175.1 Platysteira castanea | reverse complement strand
CCCCTCCCCGCCGGCCAATGAGGGCCCGGGGCGGTCGCTGGGCGACGGCGCGGCCCGGGCGGCCGCGGGCTCGGACTCTGAGGAAGAGTTTGTCCCTCAGTCATTCTTAGTTCAAAGTGGCTCTGGAAACCTCTGTGTCGCCGCCAACGGTGAGTGACTCTCTCGCTCTCTCTTTCTCTCTCTCTCTCTGTGCCTACTTTTTCATGCCCGTCTTGACAGCTGTGCGCGGTGATGTAGGTTGGTTGAGGGAGCGGGTGTGCTCGTCGGGTTGGTTTGTGGGGGGCGGGGGGGTTTATTTAAAAAGTTGAAAATGGCCTGGCAAAGGTTGGAGGATGGAGCGTTGGGCAGGTCGGCGCTGGGTGCGGTGCGCGCTGCTGGGTGGCGGCGGTGCGGGACCCCATGTGGTACCCGGGCAGCGCTCACAAACTTGGCGTGAGTTGAAGGCTGGAGCCCGCTCCCTTTTGCAGGGGTGGGATTTCGGGGTACTTCGGCTTTTTTATTTTACTAACTGCTGGCTGAAAGACTGGCCAAAGAGCCTTCCCCTTCTCTGTGAGGGTGGCAAGGTGCAGCCCTGGGGCTGGCGGGGCCGGAACCTGTCGGGAACCTGTCACCCAAGGGCAATGATGAAAACGCAGAGTTCCTTTGATAGTTGTGACAGTGGCATCAGCACCCTCCCAGAGGAGGGTGTCTGCGTCCAGTCTCTCTCCGAGACGCTGAGAGATGCCCTCAGAGTAAGTATTTGAGGAACAGCAGCACAACCACATCCTACCGGGATGCTCTGAGTCTCCCCGGGATGCTCTGAGACTCCCCGATGGGTTGCTAAGGGTGCTCAGCACCGCGGGATGGTCCATGATGCTTAAGCAAATTACAAGGAGAGGAATGAAATTCATAGCTCTCTGCTACAAAGACAGTGAGTCGTAAATGGAGAGGTAGCGCTCATTGGCAAAGAAATGTGAAATTTCATCAAGGGTAGTGTAACTGACGAAGTGCAGATTACAGCAGTGGAATAGCAATGGCCACTCAGGCCACTGCCATCCGGCTTGAGTGATAATTGCTCACAGGTCTGATTTATGATGAAGGAGAAAGCATTCAAAGATATCTTGAAAGAGAGAAAGAGAGGTGAGAGAGAGGTTTACTGAAGCTGGCAACAGCTTAACTGCATTTATGTTAAGCTTCTAAGAAGGTTTCCTAGTATGCTGTTATCTTCAAGTAAGGAGAGAAAGTTTGACATTTAATTTGTCCGCCCTCCCCCTTTCCCAGCTTCCCTCTTCTTTTGTTGCATTTGTTATGGTAAAAACAAACTTTCCCTTCAAGGTTTTTCAAAGGAGAAGGTTATCTCCTCTGAATTGTCATCCTAAGGAGAGTAGGGGGAAATACAGTGTTGTATTCATTCAGGAAACTGATTAAAATTCATATTCTCTGTTCAGCTTCCCCCTTCCCCTCCCACCCTATAACACACACACAGACACACACACACACACATCTGAGTGCTTGCAGTCACAGAACATGAAAATCTGAAATAATGTCGATGACCCTTTTGTTGGAAATAAAACCAAACTCACACTCCACCTCATGTTTTCTACATCTTAATATATATGTATGTACTTTCTTGTTGCTCATTTAGGAAATACATATGTACACATACATGCACACCCTCCAGGTAAAAAGAGGGAAGAAAGAGAAAGCAAGATTAAAGACCTTAATCTCTTCTTTTACTAATTAGCTGAAAAACAAAAAAAGCATTGTTCAGAGTCCACAGTGGGTTGACCACATTATTGTATTATCGATGTGCTGGTGAGTTAGTTAGAGTTCAGGCTTTTCAGCTGCCTGCTTATTTATCCTCCTTTTTTTTTTTTCCCTCAGTGCTTTTTGCATTGGCTTGTAGACATACTACATTCCCTGAGGCCTTCTTTGTGTGCAGGATTCAGTAGGTTGGTAATAAATATGTCCCACACAAAGACAGGGCGTCTGGAGTCTCATTTGCCTGCTTATTCTAGTTGTTCAGTAATCAGAAGTGCAGGTAATGCCAGGACACTGGTGACCTGCTAGAATCAGCTCAGCGTCACTCTGCTATCAGGAGAAAAACAAAGGTGACTTATTTTCACCTATCAACCCATAATCTGAAAGTTCACATGAAAGAGAAGCACAGACCATACAAGCCCATCATGTCTAAAACCCAGAGGCTCTTCTGACCTCTGTAAATGGATTTAATTGCTTTAGTTCTTTACCGTTCTGTTTCTGTGAGGCTTAGTCAGCTTAAACTTTAAATGACAAAAGCAGGTCTTTATGTTCCTTAAATGGCGAAAATTAGTAAAAGCTTATTTTGGTTAGGCCTAAGTTTAATACAGTTAGAGCACTCATTCTTGGAGAATAGTAGCTGTCTCAACAGCAGGACAGCCTGAGAATGCTGTCCAAAGGATTTGTGTTGCACTTTTTAATTGATTGTGGCTAGGTTTTCCTACCACAGCTGTGTAAACTCAGCCTTAGAGAAGCCCATCCAAAGTAAGTAACACCCAGGGAGCAGCACCACTGTTACAAATCCCCACATAAATTGCAAATATAATGCACATGGAACTTAAGAAACATGCTACTTTTTGAAGATATAGGAGGCTGTTCTTTATCTAGGTTCCTTTCATTCTAGAAAGGTAATATTGTCCATAATATTATTTTTACACTTCCAGAAAAATGTCCAACTAAACTTTTAAATGCAGGCTGAAACCAGCTAATATGTAAACAAATACGTGAGCATCTTTCAGGGCTTTTAGTTTTGTGTTAGATGTATTACAAGCCATTTGATTTTCTTTATTTCTAAGTAATTTAGAACATTGAAAGCCAATTTTTATTGTACCTATAATATCAGCAGCTACATAATTTTAAGGAAAAAGAGACTTTTCAGACTCTTCATTTTTCTTGTTATATGTGTCAAGTCCAGAAGGCTTTTTACTTTACCTAAAATTGCGCAAAGTATCTAAGGTGTGAATGTCTCCATTTCATATAATCCTAGAATGTTTTGGATTGGAAGGCACCCTAATCATCACCTTGTTCCAACCCCCTGCCGTGGGCAGGGACACCTTCCAGTAGAACAGGTTGCTCCAAGCTCCATCCAGCCTGGCCTTGAACACTTCCAGGGATGGGGCATCCACAGCTTCTCTGGGCAAACTGTTTCAGTGCTTCAACACTCTCATAAGTAATTCCTTCCTTATATGAAATTTAAATCCATCCTCTTTTAGTTAAAAACCATTACCCCTTGTCCTATCAGTACAAGCCCTTGTAAAAAGTCTCTCCATCTTTCTTATAATCTCCCTTTAAGCATCAAAAGGTCACATGCCTTCCCTTCTGCAGACTAAACAGCCTTGTCTCTCTAAAACATCTCAGCATGTTTCTGTTCAGAAGCCTTAAGATTTCCTGATTTGAGGATTTCAGCACTATTTGAGAAATAGGCTGACTTTGGGGTATCTTGGTGGACATTAAGAAACACTAATTAGTTTTTTAGGTTTCTTATGTATACTGATGTGTAGGTATATATGTATAGGACTCAGGAGAAGCCAGAACTGTCTGAAGGCATCCAATCTTTAATCTGGTTGTTTTAAGAAACTAACAGCTGCTGTGCTGGATCAGAACATGCAGTCCCTGACAAGGGTCTGGGAGAAGAAGCATGAGCAAGTGGGGCTGTAGGGAGGATATTGACTGGCTGGGAGAGGTTGAGCACTAGCCAAAGAGTGCTGTAGATGTGGGTGATTAGCTCATCAGTGGCAGCTTTCTTCCATTTGAACCAATAAATGACATGAGAAAGACATTTTAAAAAATCAAGCATCTTTAGGGGGAATGGTGTTCAGGAGGAGCAGATCAGCCTGACCACTGCTGCCTGCTTCCCTCAGCATCCACAGCTGTGGCACTGGAGACATTAGCAGGTACATCTCTGCTCAACACAGGGCTGAGGTAGGGAAATGACTGTTGTACAGTGACAGAGAACAGATTTGGAAAGATACATGAAATCTGTGGAAAGCTGACATCCAAATTCCTTTGAGAACACTGACTGTGTTGCCTCATAGTCAAAGCCGAAATATGTGACTTCTTCCAGCTCTTCCATCAGTGAGCAGGCATTCCATCTGAAGTGTCCTTTTGTCATTTTGTGGGGTCTGGTGTGTTTCTCTAAGCTGATTGTATCAGGCAGACAGGAAGGCTGGAAGTAGTCACTTGAAACAGCCTCTGCACATGGGAACCACAAAATACCAAATCCCCTCTGGTTTGAAGCATTTTAGTATTCCCAAATACAATTTCTGAGAACAGGGCATGGATTTCATTTAATTCCAACAGAAGTAAGGCAATACCAGAAAATGGTAAGAATATCTGAAACTGACTCTTTGGTCCTAGAAATTACTTTGCTCTGGTGATACTGGAGGTAACATCTACTAAAGTCTCTTTAGGAAGGATCTAATACAGATTGGAGTCTTATCACCCACTTCTGAATATATGTACCCCAGTTTCTTTGTTTTCTCCCTCAGATACATCCCTATTACAAAAACCCATTGCTCAGCACTGCTTAACCAGTTTTTCACCTTTTCTACCACTAAGGGCATTTTTCACAGAAGAAGCAGCAGTGGAGGGTCACCCAACACTGATGCCAGTCACCCAACATGACATTGCTGCTGAAGAGAAAGGGAGAGGGGGAAGGCAGGCATGATTTGCAGAATTATTACGCCTTGAATTCCAAGAGGAGGATTAAAAGTTGTGTAAAGCATGGATGATGCAGCCCTTACCTCAGCACAGGTTGCATTGGCAATGGACAAGGAGGGAAAACCATGTACATACATGAATATTCTGAGGTTAGATCCTGGGAGACAAGTGCGATTTCTTTATGACGCATGATTTCAGTGGAAAATAGACCACATCAGGATCAGTTTGGCCCCAGCAGCCACACCATGCTGCTTCCGCATAGTGGGATCTGCATGAATGAGCTGCTTGACCAGAAAAATCCATGGTCACAGAGTTAATCAAGATTCTTGTACTGCTTGTGTCGCTTTTCCTTGTTTGGAGTGCTGGACCATTTGAAGCAGTAAATTCCCCTAAGGTCTTCGTTTTCCTTTCTAACTAAATTGGACCAATCTAGGCGTCCTGATATGTAACCTATTTTCTGTTAAGGTTTTTAAAAAAACCTTTAAAAAGCAGCCTTGAGCTGTTAAAGACAATCATTGTTTGTAATTTACCTCCCCTTCCTATCCTTCAGTAAGAATTTTCCACTTTTTTATTCAATGATTTGGCCCAGATTTAAGAAGATTAATCCTTCATTAAAAGGCTGCTGAGGGCTCCTATAGCCTTATCTGGTTTTTGTCAAATAGTTTAATTTTATATAAATGGTGCATTTCTGACCATTTACAGTGAGTAACTGACCAGATCATCTGCTGCCACTGCTGCTACTATGGCTGGATCGCCTCATGATCTAGAAGGAAGTCATCTTCTGGAAACACAGGGCACTTTCTGCTGAAAGTTTTTAATCTGTCTGTGCATGCTCAGTGTTTATTTCTTTTGTATCCCTGATGTGGTTGGTGCTGCAGAGTCTGCCACACAGCGACTGCTGTTTCAGACTCATTCAGCAGCCCGGTGTGAGCAGCTGAAAGGCTGAACGTAGCATCAGCCGCCTTTGCATCAGGCAGCACTCCTCTGATCCACGGGCCCAAATTCAGACACAGGAGTTGTCCTGTAGGAGTCCTGCTCAAGCACAGGCTTAGGTGTTTACAGCACCAGGATGGAAAGTACAGAGATCAAACTGCAGCAGGGAGGCCAGAAGGCACTGAATATGAAAGGATTTTGAAGAAGGAATATTATCACATAAGGCGTCTTAGAAGTGGAGAATTTTCAGGAATCTGACTGAGGAGAGCAAAAGAACCTTTGATAGTGTAATCTGAATAACTGATATTTTTCTCATCAAAAACTAACAATAAATTCCAATTAATTTCAATTTTCTTTTATGGAAGGCTTTCATTTTTCTTTCCAAAAAAGCTTGTGAACAGAGGATCTATTCTCTTGCTGTGTTTTGTCCTTGCACAGTGCTTTCTATTGCTTCTTTTTTACTACTCAAGCAAGTGTGTTAAATAAGAGTAGCAATTAATCTCTGCATCCTTTATCAGAGATTTCCAGAGTCCATTAGCAGTCAGTGTTACTCATAATGGTAATTCATAATTACAGAAGGGAAACAGGAATTGGAAGATATAGCCAATCAATTTTAGAGTGTCTTTTTAAAAGTTTAAAATATTCTTTCTGTTATTGCATTTCCTATTAAAACTTTTTTAACATCATCCCCCCTCCTCCCCTCCCGCTAACACTACAGAAATTTAGTAAAAAACATCCAAAGGAGAGGAAAGGTTTAAAAGATGTTTAGTTTAGCAATACTTTTAAAAATATTCTTTAGTAAAAGAATTTTTTTTAGAACACTAGTGATGATTAGGTGAGGTGCTTTGAAAAAAGCATTTTGAAAACCAGTTTCACATAATTTTTCAATGAATTTAGTCTCTAATTTGGGAACATGCTTAGAATTCAGCCTGAGAAACTGTAACCTAAATTCCTCTCTTAATTTTAGTCAGTAAACTAAACAAGAAATGTATTAACCATAAGCTTTCAATTTAGATAGAGACATTTCAAGCCACCAGGGTTTGAGTCATCCTGAGGAGATTTCTCTTTTTCCTCTCATTGTGGATAAAGCTGTGTCTGACTATGGATCCACAAAAGCCTGAGAAGTTAGAGTGGATATGGCCATTTTGGCTTGATTTTCACAGCTGACACCTACTGGAACTCACTGAAACTTCCAAAAATTCACTGAAGTATTTGAAAATTTGTCCTCACATCATTCTTCTGAATTTATCTCTGATGTAAAGATGACAACAATGTTCAGGTTGATTTTCCAAGCATCAGCTATTTCCTCTCAGACCCTGAAGATCAAATAAGAAGCTGTAAACTGGCAGCTGTGGGGAGGATCAGATCATGAATTACTCCTGTTCTTATTCACTGAGCAGTGGAGCTGTCCTGTTGAGTTTTTGTTCCTCCTGTTTCACTCTTCCTTCTAGGAGGAAATATCAGAGAGAAGTCACTGTAAAAGCTGCAGATCTTTCAGAGGGCATGAGGCTCTAGAAAGTGCCCACTTACCTTGCTGTCCCTTAAGCTCTTGCCTCATGAATTCACTTTGCATCCTGAGAATATTTGTTTAACCTGGCAGTTGTTTGGCTTCAGGATGAGCCAAAGGTGAGAAGCAAATCATTTGCTATAGGACTAGATTCTTATCGCTGATATCGGTGGGAGGCATTTGGATTAGATTCCTAGCATAGCCAGGGTCAAATCCTGACCCAGCTCAAGTCCTTTTGGCTCAAACAGACAGACGTTTGGTCAGGAGAGGATAATATGAATACACAGAGAGGCAGGTCGGGGGCTTTTGGGAGGTTTTTTTGAAAGGAATAAATATCTCAGAAAGAATAAAGCAAAGTTATGATTGTTACATTCAGTGAAGGGCAGCAATGAAACAAGTCACCTTTCCAGGCCAGGGAACACACTGAATCAGTTAAAGCAGATTTATAGCTTTTTAGCTGTGATAAAACCGTATCAGTGTGTATATGAATTTACATAGGAGTAGGAGGGTTTTTTTCTTCCTTTTAATGCAAGCCACATTGGAAAGTGTGCACAAAGGAGCCCCACTCCGAGGAAAGACAACTGGAACAAATTATATGCATTCAGACTTGTTAAACGGAATTGGCAGCAGAAATATTCCTGGTAACCTGAGCATTACGGCGGCGTTGGTATAGTTAAGGTTATGTCAGCATTTCCATTAGAAACCCCTACTTTCAGAGGTTTGTCTCTGCAGAAGAAATTCACTGTGGGTTGAAACTTGACAAGCTGTGCAAGGTCTCATCTGAGATGGATTTTTTTTACCTTTTTACAAAATTGGGGAGAAAAAACTGTTTGAAGAGTCAAGCTACAAGAGCACAAACAAAAATAGCAGCATTCTGGCTTTGATCCTTTTCAATGTTAAAAAACCCCGTTCCTCTCTTTATAGTGTAACTATCAAATGTACAACAAAATCTTGCTCTGAAGAAGGAATTTATCATTATACTGTTAAAGGAAATGAAACATTAATTTATGGCCCATTAGATGCTTTTTCACTACAGGACTGCTAGTGTTTTGCTCTACCTCAGGTTATGCTGAGAGATTTGTGACTAACATGAAACAAAGCCCCCAAAGCAGTAGATTCGGTGTGGAAAAAGTGCTTTCTGGGCAGCTTTAGAAGAACAAAACATTGAAGGCAGAGCTATCCAGAGACTGGAGTGAGTGCTAGGAATTCAGCCTTCTGGTTTCTGCCTCAGTTTTCTCAGTTGCAAATGAGAGATACAGCAAGACTTAGGATTGTTTCCTTATCTGTATGATATTACTGGAGCTAGACATGGTTTACACTGTGATAAACAAGTAGACAAAAAGGGACCTGTAGCTCCAAACTTGCAGACATCAGGTTTCAGAGAGTAAGCTAATCTTTTTTTTAAATCTCTTCAGATTTCTGGGTGCACAACATTGAACTTTTTGTTTCCGGATATGTATAATCTCTGAGCTGGGGCCTGTATGGCTGAGGATCTGTGTATGTTCTCAGTTCCTGCAGTGCCTTCTACACTTTGAAAAGTCATTGCTGATGTTCATCAGAACTTTTTCCATTCACCAGATAAAAGCTGCTGTGGAAGTGCAAGGTATTATAAAATACAGGAAGGAAGTCTGAAGCTCATGTACTCATGGCTGCATTGTGTTATTACTGTGAAATGGATCTCTCAGTTGGGAATGAACTCAAACTTCGGGAAGGCTTGTTCCATTAGCTGTTTGCAAGCCATATGTCTCCATTTTTAAATGAGGACCTGGGGGCTTTGAACTTTATTTATAAGCTGAAATTTGCTGGTCACTGTGAACTGGTGATTAATTTGTAAGGGAGAAGATGCCAGAAGTCTCACTCTGACCTGTGTGTTCTTTCAATCTAAACATCCAATAACTGCATAGCCTCAGAAGATGTATCCCCCACTTCCTCCTCCATCGTTTCTGTGCTTTGCATTATTCACTGTGTTTATTGTAACACACTATTAATCTCAACCACAGCTTTCAAACCATCATGTGACCCCAACAAATTCTTCAGCTAAAGCAATGATAGCTTTAGGTAATTTGGGTGGAAGCTTTTGAGGTTCTGAATAGAAGGGAAAGGATCAGGTTAAAAAGGGTTTGAGGCAGTAATTCAAAGGAAAAAGTGTTTTCTCTGGATCCAGTGTGATTTTTTCTGAAAAATGATATTTGAAATATGACATGAGAGGATCGTGCAGCTTCTTGCTGTGTGTGTATGGACCATGGTGTATCCTTTGAAGTTGCTTCCCGTGTGCACCTGGGTGCAAAGCAGTAGGGTATTTGTTCAAGGGAAGGCAGTCCTTGACCATGTGTCTTAAAAGCAGGACCAAGCCCTTAGTGCCCGTGCTCGGCAGTAGAGCTGATGCAACAGGCAGTTATGGCACAGGAGAAACCTTTGATACCAAGAGCTGTATATGAAAGACTGTCACAGTTCTTTAAGAGTCAACTGGGTTTGAGGACTACAAGCCCCAGTGTGCACACCCCACATAAAAATTCATTTTGATGGCAGTTTGGAAAGCACCAGAATTTGAAGGGTTAAAAGTTTTGGGTTTTTTTAAGTCCTGCCATGTGAATTGAGGAAAAAGCCCCCAAAAGAGATGAAGTAGCTGGTATAGTGCTTTAAATGCGTGATTGGCATTAGCTCAAATTCCACGATTACAAGGTCAATATTTTGTAGTAACTATTGCCTGGAAATGGGAGTCAGTTGGAGTCAGCACCAGTCAGAAAGCTGGTGACAGTTGGTGACCTTGGCCAAGTGACCCAAATGCTGGTGCTTGACTCTTACATTAATGAAATGGGGGATGATCATCATGGTTTGCTTCTTAGAAGTTTTGGAGATTTTCAGATTCTTCATTTCAAATTGAAAATAAAAAATACTGTTGTGTTCCCTGTCCATTCAGCTGATAAATCCACAATGTCTCAGGGCTTTACTGCTGGCTTTTAAG
This sequence comes from Platysteira castanea, assembly GCA_013397175.1. Taxonomy (NCBI): domain Eukaryota; kingdom Metazoa; phylum Chordata; class Aves; order Passeriformes; genus Platysteira; species Platysteira castanea. Next base: position 536,680 of record VYXC01005560.1, on the reverse strand, counting down.
ATGTGCTCTGTCTCTGCAGGTAAGAGATGGTGATGCTGCAAAGTTTAGGCAGCCTTTTTGTAACACATCTTCACAGTCTGCCCTCACTTTTAACAGGGAAGATTTAATAGATGTTTTTTCTCTTTCCATATAATAATTAAGTCTGTTAATGGCAGCCTGGTAGTTTGGGCCTTTTCCATATAAAGCAAGGGAAAGTGTAGCAAAAAGACAAAATGGTTCAAATCATAATATTATATGACAGAAGCTGATGAAATTCAGATGTAGTGTATGGTGTTTCTGTTTACAAGAAGTCAGCTAATGTCAAAGTAACATGAAAATATGCAGCCATTCATTAAATCAACAATGGTGGGCCAAAAGACCAGTGACTCCATGTTACATCATAGTATCAGAAAATCATTAAGTCTTGAAAAGACTCTAAGGTAACTGAGTCCAACCATTTACCCAGCATCATCATGTTCTCCACTGAACCATGTCCCCAGGTACCACATGCAGGTGCCTTCTGAACACTTCCAGGGATGATGATGCCAGAAAATCTCTGCCAAATGGCAGAGACCTCATGTCTTAATCTACTGCTTTCTACCACTACAACACAAATGCATTTGGAAAACAGTTGCTAACAGAGTGATGGTTGATGCATTTCTCCCCAGCTCACATGCCATTTAAAATTCTAAAACAAGCAAAGCTACTGAGACCCAGATCTACCCTTTTTGCTCATCAAGAGGCTCAAACACCTGGTAGCCTTATTAGTAAGAATGGTCAAAATAAGAAGGCTGGACTGGCCCTCATTAATTACCTCCTAATTGTTCCTATTATTTCACATCTTAGGACATCAGCATTACTCAGAAATTAACCCTACAAGATATAGCAAGTGTGTTTGAGATGCCTTTCAGGGTACCCTAAAAATTGCTACTCTAACCTCTTGTCTTTCTTACTTTTCCAAACTGACAATGTCCTGGCAATGCAGTAAATTCATAGGAATCATAAAATACCTGGAGTTGGAAGGGATTCATAACTGCAGATTGTGAAATATATTGGTCCTTTCTTTTTCTATTGTGTTAAATTTCTCTAGGTTTCAGGGTATTTCTAGGTGTCCTGCCAATTTAGTCTCTTAATCACGGTGTCTTTCATTTTCTTTCAGTCTAAATAAGACCCCTATTGTAGAGATAAAAATTGGCCTCTCAGAATTATTGCGGTTAAGCAGGTTATAATTTCAGCATTTTGGACACCTCAAGATATTAGGTGTTTGGTAAGTACAATGTACTGCAAATAGGAAAAAGCATTCTGAAACCATAAGTGGACATATTTCTTTCAGCGTTTGGGAGGGAAGGGGTGTTGTGGTGGCCAGGCCAGTAAGATGAGAGCCTGTGTCATCATGTGCTCTGTTCAAAATCAGCCAGCCATGACGGCTCAGGAATTGGACTCTAGGTTCTCCCACATGAGGGGAGAATTGAGCTTTGTGACCTGCTTCAGAAAAATTAAAGTAGCGACACATGGCTCATTAGCATGACAGCTCTGGGAGTGGGCATGGCATGTAATAAAGTGCTGCAGGACCTTGGAGTGCTCCGGCAGGAAAGCTGGCAAGTGTAAAATCGATGCTTTTGATACATTAGGTGGTAATGGAAGAAGCACAGCACAGAAGTGCTATGATCGGATGATTTAGTTAGAGCCATAAATCTAGTGGCAGTATCGTGGCAACGTGATAGGACACAGCATTTCATAAGGAGCACAGCGTAAAGATTCATGCATTAGTCAAGTCTGGGGTTGAAGCGTATGTGGGTGGGAGTTGCATTACTGATGTAGATGATAGACTGGTTCATCCTTGCAAACACACTGAGTAAAACAAGGGCACTTTGTAGTAAATGAGCACTTTAGACAGAGGTGCCAATGTTTGCATTCTGTATGGATATCTCTGGTGTAAAATTATTCTGGTGAAATAGAAATCAGCGTGCATTACTCCAGGTTAAAACTAATACTTTCACACGGGCCCCTTTCTTGCCTTGTCCTGCCCAGCCAAGTGTGGAGGTTTTGTAAAAATTCTCCAGAGTCACATTTCAGCAGTAAAACTACTGCTATTTGATGGTTGCTTGTGCTATGTTTTAATGTAAATCATCTCTTTTCCTTGCTACTCAGTTTACATAAACCCTGCCCAAATCGCCTTAAACAACTTCTCTCCCTAAAAGTGAATGGCTACATGAAACTATCACAAGGATCTACATCTTACCTCAATTTGGGTATCTTGTTGTAAAATCAGTCTTCCTCTTAAATTACCATCATTTTTGCTGCTGTTCTTAGTATTGCAGTCAGTTTTTCTACACCTCCCTAATAGAGAGAGACAACTGAGCTTGGTCTAGCATCGCATACACAGTGGGTACCCAAAGACAGGTCAGGTAAAACCAGAAAGGAGTGACATTGCTTCCTGCCATTTACGTATGCTTGATTAGGGAAAATATCATTAGGACTAGTACAGAGGAGTAGCATGTCAGAGGAGGTGAAGCAGATTGGAGTGTTTTTGTAGCATGAATTACAGAAACCCTTACTGTTGCTGCCTGTAACTTTTCTGATACACCAATGAAACTTGAAACTGGAGGTCGTCTCAAAGGGTAATAGCTTCCAGCCAAAATGTGCTTCAATCTACCAGACCACCCATCCTTTCTTTATCAGTGAGGTCAAAATAATAGCAGTACTTGACACTTTTACACAGATGGGTAAAATCTATTGTGTCACCAGTAGACATTTCCAGAAACCTAACCCATGTAACTATATATTATGCCTTTCCCGTGTATATCTCTAAACAATTAGGAAACAGTAGGTCTCCTGGTACCTCCTTGAATCAGATAAACGTGATTATCTCCATTTTACAGAGGTCACAATTCACTAGCCCAAGGTCACCCAGGCATTCTGCAATGCTACCACGGCGGGATTCATGTCCCCTTACCCTCCCATTTCTGTAACAACCAGTACACAATGTTTTCTCCCAAAAGCTACACAGAGAGACCTAACACAGTTGGAATGAACACTAAAGGATTTTTAAACATAGTGGTGGAATTTCTAAAGGCACCCTAAAACTGAGTCCCAGTGTTCAGTAACATAAATTTCTGAACAGAGAATTTAGGATTCTGCTGAATATTGTGGTAACTTCAATTTAAAATGGTTTGCTTTATCTTCCATTTCTTCTCTGTAAAAACTCTTGAGCAGTTTATATCAGTGTCAGTTCATGCCAGAAGTTCCTCCAATCCATCTTGGGATGAAACACAAACACTTCTCCTCTGACTGAGCTGTGGGTTGGTTGCTGTCACGTGGAAAGCTGACTAAAGCCCTTTAATTTATGAAATGCTACATAGTCCTCAAGAGATTGCCTAAATATTTTACTGCATGTCACTTTTTGTTGGAAACCAGAACCCATATTTGCTGTGCCATCCATTAAGTAGAACTTCTTCAAATTACTTCTGCTTCTAAATGGGAGTTTGTATGTGCTAACTTTTTGTCTGAGAACTTCAAACATGTCTCAGGGCTCTTGCATCTTTTTCACTACTTGTCTCCATCTTGGCTTAGCATAATATTTGTGTGCAGAGTTTAGAGGTGATCTCGAAGCTTTAATTTTTCTTTTTTTCCAAATTGTTCTTTGCAGGGCAAAGAATTAATATTTAGGATTCTTTCTAAGAATGTGGGTAACTTTCATCTGCTGAGATGCTGAGAGAGTAGGATGTAGCATTATAGCATGCTGCAATGATTGATAAATTATTGTGTACGAGAGGTAATGATAATGTTTGAAGTTTTACAGAATAATTTCCCTGGAAGGGTTTCAGCACAGTAGCCATGGAAAACTTACTTCATATAAACCAAGAAACAGAAGGAAAGAGAAAGGCTCTTTAGAGATCGGCATAAGTGACTTGCGTGGCAGAAGGATAATCCCTGAACACACCTGTGCAGCAGAAACACAACGCGTGGATTAGTTTTGTACTTAATCTGTCACTCTGGCATTCCCCCTGTGAGCTGCCCAAGTGGTTTGTGCTCCCCGGCTCAAGTGTCACTGCAGCTTCAACAGCAGCCGTGTGAGCGTGGTGGGTTTGGATAGCGAACAATGAATGTTTGTTTGTTCACTTTGAGTCCCGTGTCTGAGGTGGAATTTTAATGGTGTGAAAAATGAGAGGAGGAAAGAGAAAATACTAACCTGAGCACTGAAACACAGCACTCAATACAATTTCTCAACCTTTGCATTCACATCTCCTGCCCTTCTCATAAGCACCATCCCTTATCCCAGTAAAGTGGAATTCGGCTGTTAGTGTTATTCTGCCGGAGAGCAGAGCATAAGGGGAGTCTAAAGTGCCTAGTCCTGCACTTACAATCCTTCCAGCTTGTCTTTGCACTTGCTGAACTGCAGTTTCTCTTGTATTACAAGTTTTCTTGTGTTTTCCGTTTTGTGCTCTGAGGGTCCAAAGTCTTGCACCGGGTGACTGCATGTCTATAAAAAGTGAGTTTTGTAACTTCAGGAAAATTCTTCTTGACTCTCATAGTGCTCCATACAAAAGGAGGGAAGCGAGAAACAGAGAAAAGATGATAATGATCTGTCTGTGATTTCTGCCACTGCTGTGCATTTTGGAGGAAATGGCACACTTGGATAAAGTTATTTGTTGCAAAGGCCAAACTTCTGGCAGAAAAAAAGAGCACTAAATTCCAACCTGCAAACATTAAAGAGAGAAGGAAGAAGAGTGTAGAAAAAGACCTAAAAGGAAGAAAGCTTTGTTTCAAATATATTTGGGTTTCAGATTGGCTTGGTGTACTTCCTGCGGTGTTGGAGTGCTGTAAATTGGAAGCGCTCAGGTTGGAAACAGGTCTGAAGCACTGATTTCTGAGCCCAAACAGTTGTGCTCACTGCCAGACTGGGTTATTCAGCTTTCTGGATGGGAGCCAGAGGAACTGACCGCCCTGTGAGCTGAAACCAGTGCCAGCCAGCCAAAGAATAACATTGCTTTGACTGAAATGGCAACTGTTTGTTTGTTCTTCCAGCAAAAGGGGAAAAAAGAAGCAGCTTTTAGTGCTGGTGGTGACAGAGAAGGTTAAAAATCGAAGAGGAAAAAAAAAATTATTGTGAAAGAGGATGAAAGGTTAGGGGCAAATTTTTCTCCTTGGTTACACTTCTCTAGTTCCTTGGTCTTCACTGATTTGTAATTAAAAGTAAGGCTTGCTCCTCATTAGTTTCAACACAGAATTTTTTCCTTCTTCTGCTAAACTATGGTAATTTTTATTATACGATAAATTGCCCTTACTGGTAGTGGTTATAATGTACCAAAGGCACTATGCTGTGACAGTGTAGGCAGCAGCATGTGGTAGTTGTGGAGGTTAAGATAGTTTTTCATGTGTTAAGAGGAGAATGCTTCTCTGAGTAAATTGGCAGTTCGAATGGGGCTTGGGGCTCAATCCCTATGACTTTAGCAGGAGTTTAAAGTGAACAAAATTTGCAAGCTCTGTTATTTTCAGGTCTCTTTATTAAGTGCCTCATGGAAAGGCTGTCTTTCCTCCTCATGGTGCTGTGGGCTGTCACACTGTGAGTTTGGGATGTTTCCCTTCTTGGTCTCAGTATGTAGTGTACAGCAGCTCCCAAAATGCTGCATCGCAGAACCACTTGACTGCTGAAACTGCCTGGGCTGGAGGATGTGCTTGCTGCTGCCATTTCACAGACACTGTTTGAGTTGGTCTTCTGGTTTATTTATCCTGAGAGCTTTCATACCATTTGGATGCTAAAAGTTGGCCGCATTGCACACGAGAGGCACTGGCAGAGAGCTGGCGGAGTCGTGCAGTGGGAGTCACTGCCTGCTGGATTGTAGCTGGTCTAAGGTCAGGCTGGCACCACCCAGCAAGCTCAGCTGGAGCCAAGTTACTGTCTGCTCCCTGTCTGTGCCACACTCATCCTCAGGGAGCATCCACCTCATCTTTTTCTTGCTCCCGTGAAACTGTCAAAACTGCTTTTTTCCCACCAGCCTGTTAATCTTTCTGGTAAGACAAACAGGACCAGTTAGGAGATATTACTGGTGGTATTGGTAACACTTTTTTTTCTGTATATGTCACGGCAAATCCTGCATTTGTTTTTGCTGCCTCTAGAAATGTTTGGTGTTTATTTTGGTGTGCCAGCCCCATGAATTTTCCAATTACCCATTACCTTCAGTCCATCTAAAAGAAGAGTAAAATAAAGTTTCTAGTGTTCTTTATTTTATTTAAAAAGGTTTGATTGTGAGACAGGTGCAGAGGAAAAAAAGCAAAGAGGAAAAAAGCCAAAATATGCTCTTAAAATATATCTTAATAGTAATTTTAATAATGTAAACTATTCAAATATTATCAAAATTAATTACCTTTTTAAACTTCAGAAATTTTTAAGAAGTCGTGTCAGTCACATGTGTTTTGGAGGTCTGCCTTTTTTTTTGAGAAAGTTTACCCAATGCTGTTGGGTTGGGTAGACAAGTAGGAGACAAGAGCTGGTGAGGACAGGTCAGTTGTTCTCATTATTTGAATGAAGCATGCAAAGAGGAACATGGAAGGTGTTATTTTTCATTTCCATTTTCCAGATACTGTTGGAGAGGAGCATCTTCTGATGTGGGTATTCTGAAACTCAGTGGTGGTTTCAGAAGTGGGAGATGCAGTAGAGAAGCGTGAAAGGAGACTGAGTCATCCTCTGGTTCCTATTTGTCTTTAATGGCCCTGGAAGATCTCATCTTCCCCCTGTATTCCAGGAGTATCACCTGGGTGCACTCCAAGTTGTTTGGTCCTTCCAGCCTCCCCATACTGTCAGCTTTCTTTCTGTCTCCCAGAGGGACTTTGGTCCTACTCCCACCATGTGTGACACTCCAAGGTTAAATTCAAACCACAGGTTGCCTGCTGGGAGGTGCTGTGGTTTGTCTCACTTCCTCCCTGGCAAGCATGAGCAGGCTCCTGCAGTGCCATGAGCACCACATCACACTCCACTAAGGGTTAAATCATATTTCTGTGCAGTGATGAATGCCGGCGCAGTTCAGCTTGACTCCAGGTGAGTGGAAGGACAAAGATTTGGCCCATTGAATTTATACTGCTCCTTTTCAGCGATGTGCCAGGAGAGATTCCTCCTTGCACCAGATGTTCTCTGCTTTGGAATTGCCATTCTGGGTACTTAGTGAGGAGGCAGAATGACAGGCTAAGCACCAGCATTGCTAATACCTCAAATAAATGTTTTCCTGATTAATTAAAATAAATTGGCATAACAAGAAACACAGTGTGCATCGTCAAAAGTGCAAAGTTGTTTTCTAATGCAGCTTCCTGTTAGAGCAAGTACTTTAATTATCTCTGTTTGCGCTCAAAACCAAATTTGGATTTTGTTTTTTTGTAGAAATCAGCATTGCTTGATTCCCAATGCTGCTTAAAAGGCAGCAGTGTGAAAGGCGCTTGTCTTAAGCTATGAAATGTGTATTCCCTTATGCACACAGACTGTTCCCTTCAGCCCCCCTTGGGAGTGACCTAAGCACAGCTCTAGGTAAAGAACTTTAATCTGTGTTTGTACAGAATCACTCTCTTGGTTTGCATTATTTTATTATTTAAACATAATAAGCTTCAGTAGTTCATGAACAGCACATTGAAAGACAAAGTGTTGTGATAGTAGAAAAAGCAGCAGATCTTCCTCGTTCAGTATAGAGCCTAAAAAAAGAATGAAACGGCTCACTGGACATGTCAGTCATAAAATAATCCCATCACTCTCAGTAGGAATGGGAAGAGATGTGTTCTTATAGTAGTTACTACAGGTATTGGCCAATTCCTTCCACAAAACAAGAAATTAATGCACAAATATATTTCTTAATATTTCTAGATTTCAGATCAGGATGCAAATTAATTTGCTAATTGTTTTTTTTGTGTGCAGGGTGTTAAGCAAATTGCTAAATGCTGCTCCTTCACCATAAACAACAGTGTTTATGTATTTGAGTTACACCAGTCTGTCCTAATAAACTAGTCATGTATTATCTTATTTGATGCGATCGGGTTTTGGACTGGATCCATCCTTGAATTGGAAACCTCCCAGGAACTCCTGCGGATCTTGCTTGAATTGTTGCTGATACTTCCTGAATGATCAGTTTTCGTTAGCAGTCAGTGCTGGGCAAGTATTGTGGCACTGTATTGAGTGTTCTCTTAAACTGAGACACAAACCAAAACCGTAACCACTTCTTTATGGTCCCCTAAAGGTCTCTTGTCATCTTTGTAGTACATGGATATTGACTTCTCTGTTCTAATTACATTCCAATTTCAGTAATCCTACTGCAGCCCTCCAGATTTTCCCTGTCTTTGCAATTGGTTCAAGTAGGTTTGGGGTTTTTTTGGTTACTATTCAGTGGAGTGAAACACAGTGGACTGGGTTACCCAGGAGGTGAGACTAGGAAGCCAGGTGGTCCTTTTTATCTTGCAGTGCTGTATCTCGGGCATCTGCAATGGATTTCACTGCAGAGGCATTCGAATGCTGGTGATGTGTCTCCAGTGTCTCTTTACTTACTGCATAACAGGGTGGGGAGGAGCAATTAATTACATTGTCACTAAAGACTCTGTTATCATCATCTCTGACCAAATGCAAAGCAGTGTTATCTTAATGGTTGAAAAGCACCTGGCCACTATGTGACAGTCGCTGCCTTTCAGCCAGCCTCAAAAACCAGTCCCACTGCAGCTAAGCTGCCTTTAAAATCTTTGCAGATTTGCAGTAGAAGTTAGTGGTTATACTGTATATTGAAAGAACAAATGCCAGAATAGGAAAGTTTAGTATAATTTAAAATTTTTCTAATGCTCTTGATTATGCATCCCAGCTGTCCTTATTTTGCAAGTCCAATGATTTGAGTTTTTGTAAAAATGTTTGTTTATTGGTTTTTCTTTCTCCCTGCCTCGTACACACACCAGGAATTCTTTTTGTATGATAGCTCAGCTTTTATTTCCAGCAAAATAAAGGAAAACAAGCCACAACTAATTGGCTCTTTGTTCTCAATTTTTTGACAAGTGACAAACACTGAGATCAGATTGTAGTGCATATCCTGCAGCGGTCATATGGAGCCTGAGTTAAGGAATCACGAATTCTTCATAATAGGCTCCCACTTGCCATCACACTGCCTGTGTTTGGGGTATTTGTGTTTATACGTGCTGTGCCCCAAATGCTTCCTCTCACAGTTAAAGGGGTAACCCATGGCCTCCCAACATGAAGTGTAAAATAACATTCAGCATTTAGACTTAGTTCCCATTTTATGACTTCTTTCTTTGCTTTTTTTTTGTAGCTTTTGAGACATGAAGCGTTTGAACCTTGTTGCTAGGAAATGGTGAGGGTTTGGGTAGTACTTCTAAGGCTGAACTCAGCCCAGAATACCCACCAATATATGTATGACCTGCTGTTGTCTGAAACCAGTACAGGACTACATCAGCATTGTTCCAGTGCTTCTTGTTCTGGAAGGTTTGTTCTACTCAAGTTTTTGTCAAAAGTAGAATTCCTGTTGTCTTCATTAGGAACGGACAAGACCCAAACTTTGGGTAATCAGAGAAGGAAGGTAATTTCCCTTCGTGAATTAGGGCAGTTATTGCTATGAATTGCCTCTGCCCAGCCATACCTTGTAAAAGTCAATGGACATTTTGCTGCTGGGGAGAACATTGCATCTGATAGACCATGTACTTAAGAAGTTACACATTACATTCTGTTTTCCTTCTCCTTTGTGCAGGACAATATGCCCCAGCTATGTTGTTAAAGCAGTGGAAGCTCCAGTGGAAGCAGAGGTGAAATTCCACAAGGGTTTAGCTGACGTCGTGCCCCACCATGTTATCTACTTGGTTATTTATTTATTTATCTTTACCATAAACAGTCTTCATCAGCAAAACATATTTGTACTAAGATGACATCATTTTCTTCTTTCAATTTACAAATGACCAGCTTTCTGGCAGTGGGCCGTTTAAATAACCATACAAATGAACAAGAGTGGATCATGTGAGTTTAATTTAGAGATCCTTGCCCCTCCACCCCAGAACTGGAGCCAGCACTGGCTATTCCATAAAAAACCATGATGATTATTTTAAATAACTGTTTGTCTGGCTCTGTAATTCTCTCTTTCTCACTTCCTACTGTGTGCCAGTAACCAGAGGGGAACCTCTGAGGGCTGAATGGCACTTCCTGGGCACAGCCAACACTGGCTTTGCCAGCACATTCACTTGCATATCTGTTTGTTTAGGTGAGTACCAGGGAAAGGAAGAGGAGGCTGGCATTTCTTTTGTCAGTTCTGAGCAAACATCATGCTGCAATTTTAGACTGCAGCTTGTCTCAGGGGGATTTTCGTGACCTCCACATTCTCTCCTTGAAGCCACATACTTAAGCGTCAGAAACCCCACAAAAAGGCCCAGGGACCAAGGAGGCCTTAACTGGGCACTTTTTCTTTTATGAGAGAGCTGATGAGGCACGTGAGAAGTTCCCCTCCCCCCTGCTACCTACTCTGTTCTCTCTAAACTATGCAGAGACTATAAATCTTCATTTGCTAAGAAATAGCAGGCATGGACTGCTGGTATGTAGTTGGCAAGTGGGAAGCAAAAAATTTTCCTGGGTTGTTGAATATTACATTTAAATTTCAGTGTTCACAACTTCATTCCTTTCTTTCTAGTAAGGTTTAGTGTAGAGACAACAGTTCTGTGTTCAAACAATTATAGTCTGAGATAAGGAGGGACAAGGTTTCTGGTCACTTTATTGTGGCTGTAGAGGAATGGAAATCCCAGGAAGATTGAGTAGCATGGGGAGTTTCTATGGTGGGAATACCTGTACTAGAGAAATGCTGTCCTCATAGTGCCTTTACTTCTCCAGTTTAGCACCCAGAGGAGAAGATCTGAAGACCTCCTTGGACTCCACGAGGGACAGTTAGTGCTTATGTCCTTATTTTCTGTCATCCACGGAACACGAAGAGGAATATAGGCACTGAAATTGGGAGAGCTGTTGGCTGGCCAGGGTGTCTCCATTAGCAGAACTGTTTCTGTCTTTGCAGGTCATCACCCAGATGAGTCTGTGTCCTTTGCTTTAACACTTGTAGGTCAGATTGGGCTGTTGAGGCTGTCAGGCTGCGTTTGGGCTGGCATTGCTCCAGCCTGAGCAGTAATTCCATATCAGTAATCACTGGGAGATTTGATTGTCAGGGATTTATTGATACGCACACAGTGGCCTTGTGTGTGAGTTGTCCTGTTTCTTTTAAAGGACACTAGAGGACAAGGTGAGATTTATTTACACACATAAAAATGCAGGAAGATTCTCAGGGGATTTATAAAGAGTGCCTAGCAGGCAAGCAGCCTCACTCTCCTGGCACTTAAAGAGAGGTACCTCGCTGCTAGAGGCACTTTTGTACGTTTACTAAAGTTGTGCTCTTCAGAAGTGCCCAAGTGATGTATGAGCCTAAGTCACAGTAACTTTTGGGAGCACTTAGACTCTAAAATGCATGGAGTACTTTTGAAAATGAAGCCTCACTTGGGCCTAAGGCTTTCTAGAAAATGCACCTCTGATGCTTTCAAAGGTATTGACCTCATCATTTCTCTCTTGCACTTTGACACACCTAAATATCCTTATAGACTCAGCCCCATGCCCCATCAAACCTTATATTTTACCACTGTGACAATAAGTAGCTTCAACACTTTGTACTCACAAGCTACAAGGCATTGCTTTAAAGCAAATGAAGAAGAATGAGAAGCTGTGTCCCTACAAGTGTAGCTTATGTCACAAATCACAGTCCTAGGGGAGCTGATCATTTTGGCTGTTTTTGTCCATTTTGTAACACTGACTGTGTGCCTTTGAGAGGGAGGACTGGCACACAGGAGAGGTTTGCTTGAAGCTATCACAATGATGAAGTGAAATTTAAAATTACATTAGATGTTTGTTTAAGAAGCAGCAGACGGGGCCCTGCAGAGTCTCAAATCCTCCTTGCTACAGTGTAAAATGAAACCATAACCATTTGTTATTCTTCTGCTGGTGACAAGGAAGTCAAGGCCGGAAGGAATGACCCTTTAATGATGGTTTCTGACTTTTTAAGGGTTTGAATGTGTTGCTTTCTTTGGTTCTATCCAAGGTTCTGGTTGTAATATGAAACTGCCTTTTCTTCTCTTGAAAGTTTGAAATATTTTTGATATTGCACCAGTGAGATTTTTAGAGTCATTTTAGTCCTCCTTCACAGATTTTGCCTGGATTTATCAAGCCATTTGAGGTAATATGGTGAGAGTTTAATTTTAAGTCACTCAGCGTGACAAGGGAATTAGCAAATGAGTTTGGAGACAAGACCTCTGGTCTCTGAAACTCGTAACTGATGTACTGAGCCAGTGGGCCTTCCCTCTTTGAAGGAATATCCCTGTTTACATAGCTTACACTGCAAAATATAAATTAGGGCTCTAAAGAATTTGAATGGTTTAAATACATGTTTGCATTTACCCCAATGATTACAGTATAGTTTTTCCCATCACCAGGATAATTTTAATTAGACTTGGAAATGGAGACTTCTGAGTAAAATAGGAGGGCCTTTGTTTTCTCAGTGTTGTGACTAAAAATGGCACATTTTGCTTTAAGTTCATGTATAAAAAAGCTAGCATTTTCTAGGTTGTGAACTTTGGACACCCATGAGAGTAGTTCTGCCAAACAAAAATCTATTGCTGTTGAGATTCCTTGTGTGGCTGTATTCATGCAAATGTTCCTCATAGTCCAACATGAAGTGGTGTATTATAAACCATTATAACACAGTCATCCTTTTTGCTCAGTTTCAAATCATTAGCATAGGTCCAACAGTATAGAGGACCAATTTCCATGATAAAGAAAGTCCTCTCCCATTTAATCACTTACCACCAAATGAACCATTTAATGCCACATTCAGACATACTGTTTGAGGATTTCCCAAGGCTCCCCTTGATCCACTTACACTCCCTTATCTGCTTTTTGTTTCTTGTTAACCTGCTTGCTTTGTATAGGGGGGAAGGGAGGGGGAGGAAGGAAAAATCAAATCCATTGCAAGAGGTCTGCAGCTGTTAACTTATTTTTTCCCCCTTCAGAAGTTGCTTGAGATTTCTTGGAGCTTCTTCTTAGCAGTGCCTAATCACTGTCGTTTAACAGATTCTGTAATTACCTGCCTCACATGAAAACGGCTTGATTGTTGCCTCTTTGTCCGATCTAGTTCAACTTTAAATGACAGCTGAATTTATTCTAGATTAATAGCCTGTGCTGTGGGAGCCCGGCGGGGTGGTCTTGATTTATTTGCAGCCTTAAAAGCTTCTAAAGCAAGAGCAAAACATAGTTCTAAATTCACAGAAGAGTGGAGGTGCAAGCCTTCTGTGTTTATATACTGAGGACCAGCCCCTCTAACCTTTGCTTTGAGCAGAGCGTGTATGGCACTCATTTGGGAGTACATGGCTAGGTAAATTCTATTCCACAAGGATAAAAAGCTGTGGAATATGCTTCAGACACATGTTTTTTTTGACACAAAAACTACCTACACTTTGAGTAATGGTTCCACTCTGACAAATTCAGACTGCGGTAACAGGGTTGTATAAGCCAGGAAACCGAGCATTTGACTCCAACTGCATTTAACTTAGCTCTGGCTGTGCCTAAATAGTGTTGTCTGTGTGCTGAGAGCCACAGTTGCCATGAGGATGTTCATGCAGCGCTCCGCAGTGGTTCCAGTCTGGCTGTGTCTGTACTTGGAACTGAAGCCTTGGAGTCTTGGAACTTGGAGTCTGGGTGTCAAGGAACAACCCGCACCCATGCAAGTAAATCTGCTAGCCTGGAAAACAGCGTGGCTGTGTGGGCACAGGCCGTCGGGCCTGGCTCCTGGATTCTGGTCTCTTGAATCATGTATGGCCAAAACTGTGGCAGAAAATGCTGGTGGTGTCATCCAGCCCACTCCCGGGAGCGCTGTGCCAGTGGGTGTGCAGAGCCAGATAACAGATTGTTTAATGCTGGACTGGGTGATGTGTGATGTGTGCTCCTTTCAGTGATACTGAAGGAATAGGAAACGCTTTTGTGAATGCACAAGTGAGTGGAACGTTGTTTTCTCCACTGTATCGTAGGTGCATGTAAGGTGGGAATGGTACAGCAGAGAATAAACATTCAGGAAAGAAAGATGAACTAGAACGATTGGTCCCTTCAACTTCCATTGCAGGATTGCTTCCTGCAGTCCAATTTTATATACTTTCTACTCTTCTGTTTTTAATATTCAGAGCAATGAAGTTTTCTTTAAACATAATGTGGAATTAGGTAACATTAAAAACACATCCAAAGATGCGGAAAAACGACAGTCCGTGCTTATAAACTAATGAATAAAATAATATTTATTTAAACACTGTGCTCCCTAGGACAGCCTCATTTCCTAAGGGTCTCAAGAGGAGAGCAATCATACAGTATAATCTTGTTAATTTAATATACGTCAATGCAATGCAAACAATAAATACAGAACATTCAGACTGGAAATTGCAGTAACTATATTAAGCAACCACAATTTCAGTTCATTATGCACTGACAAGCTTCTTAAGATAAAGATATACTATTTTCTTTAATTCAAACAATATGTCACACTTTTAGTAATAATAATATTTAGCAATCACATAGCATGATTCATCTTCAAAGTACTTCAAAAATAATAGTAATGTTTTAGTCCCAAAGACGTGAGTAGGTAAATATTATTAACCTCTTGCACAGATGGAAAGATTTATATGAGTTAAATAGCTTGTATTGGACTACAAGGATAGTCACAATCAGTGGTGGAATGGGGACTCACATTGCTCTGTTTTATGTTTAGAACTTTTTTGTTTGGTAAATTGCTTGAGGGATGTCTGGAGACATTCAGCCCCTTCCTTGATGTGTCCCCAAACTCTGTACATTTCTGAAGCTGTTCCCACTCTTCACTATTGTTTTTCGTTTGGTTTTTTTTCAGCTGAGTAGGCCTGTATATCTTCCTTTTTATGCAAACATAAGTCTTCCCGGAAGGCCAATTATTTCTTGACTTTACATTAAAGTAGCTGTTTAGATAAGAGGAGAGATAATTCCCCTGATTAGTATCTTTAGATTTATTTTTCTTATAACCTTGTAAGAAAATCTAGCCAGATCCCTGTCTCTCTTTTTTCTCCCTCTCTCCCCCCTGCATGTCTTGAGATACAAATTCAGGATTAACATTTCTCTTCATCTTTCCTTTATCAAATGTTTATTCAAGCAAAGGAAACAAAGAGGCATGGTTGTAAGCTCCAGGACACCTACTGAACCTTAGACCTACTCCTGCAGGCTTGCAGAAATGATTATGTGGGAGATTATTCTTTATTTGGAGCTCTCACTGAGTGAATTTTACTTTCTTAATAGCCACACATCCAGTTTTCAGACACTGTCGAGAATAAAAACGTAGTAAAATTAGCTGCCTCCTGGTATTCCCAGGAATCCTTTTGACAAAAGGATTAGTCCAAATGCTGTAATGGATTTACATGGTAAGAAGGTGGATTGCTCAAGGACCAAAGTTTTCTAAAATTCAAGCAGAGCTGCCGCTGGTATTGCGGTTTTGAAATCAGTATGAAAAAGGAAAACTGCATTTAATACATTTACAGGATTGTTGATATGTATTTATTGTGTAGGTATTGAGTAAGCACTGAATGAGGAGTATGATAATGACATTTCAGATCAAGAAATGCAATTAAAAACACCCCATGAGCATGCTTTATAGATTTTTTCTGACTTTTCAATCCCATTCCATCTTTCTTTTTTTTTTTTTGACACAGAAGTGCCTGATTTTTGCAACTGATTAGCACCCCTGTTTCTCAAAAATTTCAACGTGAGCTGACTTGTCCTGTTCTTCAGAATGGGAGACCCAGCCTGTGGGAGGTTCAGCCATGTAATTAAAGTGGGGTTGTGTGTGTGTTTGTGGTTTGGTGCCACTGAAATTTATTGAAGATAGTAAATACTTCATTTGAAAGCAAACTGGATAGGTGGCAGTAATGAAAAAATGTTTACATGGCACTCTTGTTTTAGTTAGTCGTGAAGCATTAAGAGAGTTACCTACATCAAAAACATTAAATAAAAATGGTGATTTAGTTCTATGGCTGTAGAACTGTGAAAGCCTGCTTCAGATGCCCTGTGCAGCAAGGCTTTTTCTCTCTATTCATCCTTGTGTTGGCATTGAGAGCTGCTGGGGACAATTATAGAAATATTACCTCTAGCCTGTGGAACTGGACATTTATATACGGGTTGAAAGGCAGCACAATTAGGGGACTGTGAAGCACTGACTTTAGGAGTGGTTGTTAGCAGGTAATAGGATAGAGGAACATTGTTGTCTGGCTTATGATAGAAAGATGGTACATGAGGTAAAGTTGATGAAATACAGCTGAGGAATAAGACTGTGATTTACAGCAATATCTATACTATTATTTGAAGTGCTCCCTTCAAAACAAGTTATTTATCTTCCAAAAGTGTGGGAATCTGGCAATGCAGATGTCAGAGCTGATGGTTGCCTGCAGTTACATGTGCACAGCTTTCATGAACTCTTCGGTGCCTGTGACCAAATGCACCATCTGGGATTCCAGTGTGTGCTTCTTTGCTTTACTCATGTTCCTCTTCTGTTTTCCTGTAGCCTTCTTTTGTTTGAACTCCTCAACCTACAGAGAATTTCATCTGCCTGCTCAGACCTCTGTGGCTGATACTGTTTAATACCGGCTCTTCATTAACTCCTTCCACTGTATTTTCTTGGCTTGCTTTTCAAGCCCCAAAGTATTGCTCAGACCCCTGTCCTTTGCCTTGCTCCCTGTAAGCCTTCAGTCTGCCAGTAATGCCACCTGCAATGCCACCTCCCCCTGCAGGCACTCCCATCTTTGTGAGGGCTGCAGGGTAGCCCCCAGGTTTTCCTTGTTTACTAACCCACCTCCTTCGCATCCTTGCTGGGAAAATATTTCATCCATCTGTCCCCAGTAAGCTAATTAATGTCACCATGGCTCTTCCCTGGCTTGTTGATTGGTGATTCTAACTTTTACTTAAAATTTATCGAGAAGTCCCATGGGATCTCAGCAGTGATTTTTTTGTGACTTGCAGCAGCCTGAGAGGAGGTGCAGCCTGAGTATCTTCACAGTACTTTGCGTGCCAGGGGAAGGAGGAGCTCACTCAGGAGCATCCCACTGCCATGGTCTTTGCACCTGAGCAGCTGCTGTAAGCACTGTGTGCCCAAGACACTGAGCGAGCACAGCCCTGTGTCACCAGTATGGCTGAGCCTCTTGCTTTCTGCATGGGTGGTTCTGTGACCCCTGTGAACACAGTGGTGTCTGAGCACCTCACAAGAGTAGTTGATCTTCCCATTAGCTGGCTGAGGCAGGACAGTGCTGGCACTAGAACTGCTGCTAGTGTAGGCTCTGCGACGTGTAATGCATGAGCAGGTGTCATCCCCTCCAGCAGGGAGTGGTTTTATGGATACACAGCATGGATCTAACGCACATCTGAATTACACCAGCACGAGTCTGCTGAAGTTAACAGATTTATTCTACACTAACATTAAATGAACCACAGATCAGATTCTCTCTCATACAGAATTCATTATGCCACCAAGTTCTCCTCTGGTCAGACCCAGTAATAACTATGCAAGTTGCTATACAGTATGGGGCAGTATGTGAAATAGCTTCACAGTGGAAATTGCTGCGGTAACATACAATTAGTCTGTGCATTGACACTGAATAGCAAAAGGATGCTGAAACAAAATCCAAACTCTGTAGGAAGGGAGACTTTTAACATCTCCAAGAAGTACCTTTCAGCAGCACTTGTCAGATTCCTTTTCAGTTCCAGTTTCCCCTGTGCATGCATGCGGTACTAGTTTTTTAAAGAAAAACTGTTGCACAAAAGCCTACCTTTTAAAGTGTCTTTCAGTGGATGCTAGAAATAATGCTGGCATTGTCATCAGAGACTTGGAGTGCTAAATCAAAAATATATTAAAATATTTAGTACCATAGAGATAATTTTCTACAATCTAAAATTGCTGATCTAAGTAGTAGTCCTCACCACTGAAACTTTTTGAACCTTGATACATTCTCAAGCACTTTGTCTTAGTTTAAATGGAAATCAAAATTTTCTTCTTAGTTATTCCTGTGCAAACAGGTACCTCCCACAGAGAAAGGAGTAGGATTTCAAGGTTCTGAGAGCAGCTTCAGCTACTATCCCCAGCTAGTGAAAGAAAAAGTGAAGAGAGAAGGGATGGCATTCCAAGGCTTCTGCAGACTCTGTTCTGTCTGGGGATGCATCAGTAGAATAATTAACCAAATTGCTTTCACATACATTTCTGTAGACCCAGTAAAATTGATAAATTGTCTTTACATAAATTTAGCTTCAGATGTTTTATTAGTGGTAATACCTGAGGTTCAAACAGGTCAGTTTACCTCTCATTGTCTGGGTTATGTCAGCTGGTTTGTAAAGTTAAATTTGCAAACTGGGCATTCTTGATGTGAAACTATAAAACACAATGTTACTTTCTACCTGAACACTGTTGCAAATATTCCGAAATAGCAGTTTAAAGCACTTCCATGAAAGGGTTTCCAATTTCAAGAGAACAGAAACATGTGGAATAGTGTACAGGGCAATACATTTTCATTTTCTTAACTATGTATATGCACATATCCACTTCTGTTTTCTTCATCAAATGCATCCAACTTTGGTGTAAAATAAATACTTGCACTTGTGCTAGTGATACAAAGTCATGGCATATCCATGCTCTCATTTTGTAGAGGTTCTTGCATTTTCTCAGATAGGAATTTTCACAGAAAGAGCTGGTAATTACACTTGTCATCCTCTCACTTGGCTACAGCTGCAAAGATATAATACAGTAGCAGGCTCATGTTTAAAATGGCATTGACTCAACTGCAAGTCCCAAAGGTCACCATCATTAAAATCTAGGGCATGAGTTTTACACATGTCACTAAGATCATGCAGATGAAGAAAATAGTCTACAGGGAAAGAGATTTCAGGAGCCTGTAATTCTCCTAGCTTTTAAAGCACTGGTTATATAATGCCTAAGCTAGTGGGGCTGCAGAAAATAAAAGTATATGAAAAAAAAGCACAAAATTACGTATGAGGTCAGTCAAGGCAAATAACACTTGTGTTGTAAGGTCAAGACTGCCCTCAGTCTTCAGTGCCTGGACTTTCCCATGTTTTTCTTCATCCAGCAGGGCAATATTGAGCATTACTATTTACATGATAATGAATTATGCATAAGAGGGAACTGGCAGATGTAGTTGCTCAGCTTGTCTCCATCATATTTGTAAAGTCTTGGCAGTCAAGCAATCTTACCAGTGACTAGAAAAAGGGAAATATCACACCTGATTTTAAAAAGGGTAAAAATAGGACCCTGGGCACCATCAACCAGTCAGATATTTCTGTGTCTGATAAGATCATGGATCATATCCTCCTGGAAGCCGTGTCAAGGCATATATATGACAGGGAGGTGTTTAGAGGCAGCCACATGGCTTTGAAAAGGGCAAATCGCACCTGACTGATCTGGTGTCCTTCTGCGACACAGCGACTGCACTGGTGGAGAAGAGCAACTGATGTAATATATCTTGACTTTGAGTTCTTTAACATGGTCCCACACAGCATCGTGGTCCCACACAGCACCTCTGTTCCTCAGTTGGAAAGCTGTGGATTTTTTGGTGTGGTAGGCTGACTTTGGCTGGCTGTCAGGTGCCCACCAAGCCACTCTGTCACTCGCCTCCTTGAGAAAACACAATGAAAAGTTCATGGGTCAAGATGAGGACAAGGAGGTCACTCAGCATTTACAGTCTCAGGCAACACAGACTCAGCTTGGGTAAATTAATTTATTTTATTGCCAATTTAGCAGAGTAGGGAAAACACGAACAAATACAAAACTACATTGTCTGATTCTGTGATAGCACTGATGAAAATAAACCTCAAACAAGTGTTTACCCAGGCAGTGACATTCACTCCCACCAGCCTGAGTGTAATGTATGCACTTCTCTAAGTGTACAAAGGATTCAGCACACTTCGGCATCTTGGAGTTACAATCATTTGTTTCCTTGGCATATATTGATTCCCATGCTATGTATTGACTATTAGATCTCTTTCTTGTCATTTTATATATGTTCTGTGCAATATCCAGATAAGCTTTTGTTGTGTCTCCGCACCCCTGTCCCTCCAAATCCTTCAGCATGCTGCCAGCACTGCTGATACTGCCTGTTTTGTGTCAGGTTACAGGATGATGAGCCGCTGAATCAGTTGATTTAAATCCATACTTGACTATTCATTTTCATTGTAGTGTGCTTGTTTTTTGTGAAATTTTTGATTGTGTATGCATCTGCGTTATAACTAAGTGAGGAAATAAACAGTTTTCAGATTTTAGTGGATTAATAGTAGCTATTCCTTGGGGACATATGTACCGTAACTGTCTATGCAAAGAATAGAGCCGGCAATTAAGAAGTATTTTGTCATTGATTACAAAATGACAAGGGTGGCACAGAATGATCTGTGCCTACCTAGAGAGAGACCGTGAAGAGGAAGGGGATGAAAAACAAAAGACAGAGTGGTAATTGCTGTACTAGCATGTAGATGATGAAGCAGATAATCTGACAAATGGTCAGGAAATTTTCTTTAAGATCCATCTCTCAGCTTGACCTCACAACAAGCAGGTGGGACAAAAGTCCTAGATAGGTGGATGAGACACAATCTTGTATGACTAGAGGGAGAGGTGGACTGTTCAGAAGAACCTGATAGAAATTTTGGCACTGATTTAATTATGTTCAGAATTGAGTGTAATATGTTACCATGGCAATTGTTTCCTAATTACTGAGTTCTCACAGGGATAGTACAAATGAAAAACAAACAAAAAATCAGCAGAAATGTTTGATCTTTTCTACCACAACTGCAAATGACTGGGTCTGATGTAGAAATGATTGAGAGATTTTCTATGACCCGTAGCATATGAGTTGCATTTAGATGATCCTCATGGTCCTGGTAGCAAAACTGGAGGGTCTGTAAGGGGAAAAGGAGGACACAGATAAGAAGAGTATGCCTAAGAATGGAATAACATATGATTTAGTGAACTAGATTCTGATCTAACTAATTCCCTGGCTTCAGTGGAATTTAGGTTGGATTTACATTGGTGTAAACAGGATCATATCTGATCCAGATCTGGATCACTGAACCTTATATAGCTACAAGAAATATATCTGGCATTTCCTGTAATGTGTGGTGTGTTATACCACTGTACTGCTTGCTAAATCACATCACTTGAAGCTTAGCCTATTTTGGAAGGGCAGTTAATAAGGAGAGAGGATTTTTTTTTTAATGTCATGTTTGATGTCTTTCTTTCAAGATAACTTCCAACCTCCATCACATTGCTGTTTCATTCTAATTTAAATCATTAGATGTAGGAGAGGACAAGGTAATCCATCCTGAAGAAAAAAATAATCAATGCAAGTAGGTGTAATTAGTGGTACTTTCCTCTGGTAAGTCAATGGTGTAGAAAGAGCTGAAAAACCACTGCAGACTACATTTGTTCTTCCTAATGTATTGTGACTCCCTCACAGCTTTCATAATGAAGTTGTTTAGATCTCCTCTAGGACGGATATGTATTTTTTTTCTAGTTAAACAGACTGACAAGCTCTAATATGCCATGAATAATTTTATCTATGAAGAAAGATCCAGACACACAGACTCATGTGGGCAGCAGGATTTTTAATTTTCCGATTTGTTGAAAACCAAAATAAGCTTTTGATGAAGTGCTTACTTCGCACTTCATGTTTTTACTGAGTTTATTAAATATGTTTATAGGTGTAAATCCTTGGGGATTTTCTATCTAAATCTGAACTTGCTTCCATTCCCTGGGAGGCTAGGTACAAAGATTTGTGAGCTATATACATTGTTGAGTGCTCCTTTGCATTCATTCTGATTTGCCAAGAGACTCCTCTTTTCTTGACAAGTTTAGTAACATAAATTAGAAAAAGGAAATAGTATGCCAAAAGATGAAAACATGACTACTCCATGTGTTTAAATTTCTCCACCAGTCGGGTTATTTCTTTCATAAACCTGAGCTAGTGAGAATACATATAGCACAAATCAGCATTTGAAATGAAAAATAAAGAAACAAACCCTACATCTTCTCTGGATGTTGGTGTAGAAGCAGATGCTTGACCAGTAATATCTTACACAGTTTGGCACAGATTTTGCCTGATGGTTTTGTGCACTCTTACTGGTTTAGAATACTTCGTGCAGGATGCCTGGCAGTTTTTGGGTGCTCCACCCACTTCATTTTCCTCAGTCTTTACATCTTGCTGGAATCTTCCTTCCAGTTTTATCTTAACTTGTCCAGCCTAGAGTGTCGCCTGCATAAATTGTATAAGAGCAGTATCTGGGCAGGTGTTCAGAAATGCCCAGGGTCATGTGCTTAGGGAAAAGCGTAGGAACGTGGTGTGTACAAGTAAAGGGAAGCCTTAACAGCTACAATAATAAAAAACAACATAAATGCCCCCCCCCACCCCGGATTTTTCTGTATAAAGAAGCACAATTCTCCTTCTTGCTACTGATCAAAGGTGTCTGTGGCTCAAGCTGTGTTTTGTTAGATCTGTGAGGGATCACATTGATATAACTCTGACCCTGGCTCAGAACTAAACCACAGTTGCTTCTGGCACTGAGATCTGAGCAGTAGATACCAGTCCAGCACTGTACCCCACACCAGACACCAGCTGTTGTGGCACTGACCCCTCAGAAGCCATCTCTCTTGTCCAGGGGAGTGTATTTGGCACCAGACTGGTCAGGCAGCCTGTACACTTGCACACCACCACTTAGAACACTCTGTGTTTCTGTGTCAGAAATGTACAGCAGATGAAAGGTTATGAAAGGCTGTTCAGATCACTACTGATCTGGAGTCTTTGCTAATTTTCCGGCAGAAAACCACTCTGTTCCCTTCATTGTGCCAGGTACTGTGTTTCTGGACAACCTTCCACAGCTCAAACAGCTGCCTTCCTTTCCAGATCAGTTGTTTGAGCCACAATGCTGTTCCATGCCAACCAGAGCCTTCCTTTTGCTTTCATACCTGTTCATTTGGCATGCTTCATAGGTGCAAACCCTTTTGGAGCCAGCAGAGTATTTATCAGCAACTCCAAGTCAGCTAAGAGGTAGAAATACTGTCAATACTTGTTCACGGATCACTGCTTGATTTGTTAGAGATAGTGGTCTCCAAGGAAGGATGCTCCTGGAGAGGAAGTTACCAAGTTTCTCTTGATCTCTTTGGGTACAAGTGTTATTAATCTGCCGTCCTTCAATTCTGAATAGCTAATTACCAGTGGTGTGATGTGAACTTTTAATAAATGAAAATTTTCAGAATGCATTGATTCCCACAGGACTGGGAAGTGCAGAGTTACGGAAAACTTTGATGGCTGTAGTATGCATATAGAGGATACACCCCTCCATGCAGTTTGGATGACTCCCAGTGTGTCATCCACAATTTTGACACCTTTCATCGTTATGAGGAGGCCATTTCACTGGACAAGTCCCTCATCATAAGCTGGATGCTGTTTTTCTGCAGATTAACTTAAAAAGATCTTAAGTCTTTTAGAGGGAAAGAAGAAGAAGGTTCTTTCTGAACTGAAAGACATTTGGATGATGTCTCGCTTCACTGGAGCTTTTATACTGATTCTTAAAAAAAGTGGAGCTTCCTTCAAGACAGGAAGAAGATTGTCACTACTTTCTTTCTCTCATGATAAGTCATAGAATCACAGGGTGGTTTGGATTTGCAGAGACCTTAACGATCATCGAGCTCCAACTTCCCTGCCATGGTCAGGCACGCCTTCTGCTAGATCGGAATGCACTTGAACTCTACAAGATAATCTGTTGAACTCTTCAAGATGGAGGTAGCATTTTACATAAAGAAGACCATAGATCATCTGCATATGTGTGACTAAGGAAAAGCAATGATTTTGTCAGGCTTGTTAAAGATTGTTTTGTAATTCATTATGCAATCTGTATTGGTCCCCCCAGTGCAATCCCCTTCACTTTTAACTATTTCATAAGAAAATAAGGTTTAAATAACTGTATTGCCTGTCTGCCTGACACCCTGTTACCTGTATTTTTAAGCTGTTTATCAGTTTTCACTGCTTAATGGAGAGCAGAGGTCTCAAAGATACCAAATTACTACAAGTTTTGTGGAAATTGACACCTTTGTGAAAGGAAAGATAAGGAGAATTACACTTTTGCCCTTTCCTTTTGTCAGCATCCATCAGACGAGCCAAAACATACAAATTCCTAGATGGAAGCATGATTGAGAAATGAAATACATGTGGTCGTGTGTGCTTAGTCAGGAATATTTGTGCTCAGCTTTGTTTTCGTTACTTCAAGGTTCACTATTTTAATGTAAAAATGGAGCACTGTTCCTTTCATCATTCAATACCTTTAATTATAGCCATAATCATCTAATACGGGATCCTGTTATCTTGGCCCTGAAGATCCCAAAAGAGTTGGTTGGGTCTGTGGGTTCACTTCAGGAAGCAGTCTGGTGCTTTGCCTATGAATCTTCCAGCAGATACAGATTGGACTGGGTAGGAGAGGGGTGCAGGGAAATTTGAGCATCTACATCCAACCCTCCTGTTTATATGGATTGTGAGAGCTGGTTTTAAGGATAGCTTGGCAGAGGTTGTGAATTTCAGATTTGAGTGATGGGGGAAGATCAGGGATGGTCCAGATGAAAGTTGATAGTTCAGAAGAGAAGCTGTAGAAGAGACAAAGACAATCTGGTCCATCAGCGATCCTTCTTCAAGGCTAATCTTTGCCTGCCTTACTCTTACTCTTCTTCTCCAGCTTCATTTGTAATTTTTCTGGCTTTTTTCTGGCTGCAGTTGCAATTCCCTCACTCACTGTATCCACAAACCCTGCTCATTTGTTTTTCTCCAGTGAGGCATCAAATGCTGTATAGTCTCAATGCATCCCCAGCATCTAAAACTTTCCTTAGGAGCCAGATACTGCCCACACTGTGCTCAAAACTGCTGCTGACATCAAGAGTTACATTGTGGATCAAGGCGAGTATTGACAATACAGGAGTTTTGCTGCAGATCAAGGGCAGTGGATCTCTGTGGGAGTTTCTGCACATTTCTTTCCAAATGGCTATGCTGGCAGGGAAGTAGACTGCTGGATTCATAACAGCAGACACAGATCTGTCCTTGTCATGGTTTGATCACTGGAACTGAAAAATAAAGAAAGCCCTGCTTGGTTTCCACTATTAAAAGTTACCCCCAAGCATTAAGGTATTTTTTTCAGAAAATGAATTGTAAAATTCCAACCTTACTAAAGTCTTTCAGAGTTTTACAGTTGTTGTCAGTGGAGTCAGGGCTTCTTCGTTCATGCAGCAGCTGTCTTATTCTTTGGCAGGCCTGGTGGCCATCCAGTGATGAGTTAAATGATTCTTTCCTGTAGTTTTGATGTCAGTTTGGTAAATATGTGAAGGGCTTTAGCTTAAAAGTGAGCAATCTGAAGGTCTATGCATAAACAAATTCCGTGAAATTTAAGCCTGAAAGTTTAAAATATCCAGTCGTTACAGATTTAAATCATTTATTAAGTATTTTACTTCTGCTTCAGAAATGTATTTTTGGAAGAAGTTCCCTCACAGTAGACTGAATAGGATGTGTTCTGTTAGCATTTGTAAAACCCTGTAGTCAGTTATTCATCCCACTGTTTATATTACAACTTGTGGTTTGTGATGGGTCCTTTCCAAACTCTACATCATTCATCTAGAGGGCTGAGAGGCTCTGGGATTATGAAGGGAACCAAAATAATCACACGTAATTCATGAGTTACAGAATAAAATATATCTTAATGATCATCTGTTTAATTAAACCAAAAAATTTTGTCACCCTCATGGAGTTGTGCCAGTTGGTGCCAGTGGCAGACTAAACTAGCTTTAACAAGATTGTCCCTAAAAAACCAAGGCCTTATTTTAATACAACTGCATTCTGAACTGCATTTGTTCTGTTTAAAAAGAGATAGAAGGGGTATAAATTCTATAGCAAATGTTTCCAGCACAAAGCCAATATAAGTTGTTTTGCTCAGAGAATAACTAACAATGTTTGAAACAAAGTTTCATATACAGCTGAAATGTATATTGTCAGGATACTTGAAAGTCATAAAAATCCCCTTTCTACACTGAACAGTTGTTCTAATTCTCTGACAGTGCATATATGAAATTGTTTATTGTTTTGATCACACCAAAGCCCTCGATAATATATAGATGTGTGTGTGTGCACCGTCTTCATAAGCCACTGATCTTCATTTCTAAACCATGCTGTGCTCACGTTTGTTGAACAATATTATAAGAAAATTATTACTTTATTTTGACATTTTTCCTAGGAAGCTCTCCTAAACTGCTTCAGAGGATGTCAAGAGCACTTAAAGGAAGTAATGAAAAGAACCTTAGAAAACTCATCTTTCATGATAATCTGCGCTTTAAAGTCACACGCTGCACACCAAAGTGTTATCTGAGTGCACTGTCACTCTCTCGAACTGCCGCATGCCAAGGGAATCTGCAGCTAATACTGGACTTCAGACAGTGCTAGAACTCTGTATTTCCAAAGTGCGTTATTAAACAATCTAACCACCTGGCTTCAGGGATCTGCACTAATGTCGCTAATTTGGGGCTTGATGTTAAAATTTTCATGGTGAATTTTTCAAGGTCACAGATACCACTGAGTGGCAGAAAAGGGAGCTCATACCTTACTTCTGTTAGGGCATCTGAAGATCTCTCCTTGGCATATGTAGAGATACCAGTAATAATCCAGTGACAGTTTCACACATGGGCAGTTTGTAGGCTTGTGTCAATGAAAAATGACTTGCAGAAATAGTTCTGCCTCTCTCAAACCTTTTCTGCCTTGTGCACATGACAACAACTGCTGTATAGCCTGGTACCGTGGGTTTTCTCTGTTTCTCTTGCACTGAAGAAAACCACAATAAGCACTAGGATTATAAATAATAATTTTGATACTTCTTTTTTTGCAGAAAAGGTAGGGTAGTGTTTTTGTTCTACCAGAAGCCTTTTCATTTATTCATTTTAAATTAGCCTATTTTCCAAGATGAAAGTTGGAGGGCAGCAACCATCACTGCCAGTAAAAGCAATAGCTCCTGGAAGGGAAACAAAAAAGTTAAGAGGAGGAATTAAGACAAGATCAAAATCTTTTAACTATAGCATGTTTTTTCCGTCTCTGTAGCACAGTGTACACTTGTACACATTTGTCTAGCTGTAACAAGGCAGAGACACACAAAGATACATTCAGAATAATAGGGTGAAAAATTAACATCAGAATATGCATAAATGTCTTTATGATCTATTAATATTTAGGCGTAGTGTATTTATAGTTTTGTTGATGTATTTTAAGCGCTACAGGTTTATAGCATAAAATGTAGAAGTAGAAAAAAAAAGAAAGTGATAAATGAGACTCATCATGAATATTTCCTCTCAGACATGTGTTGCCAAACGGCCTGTATCAATTAGTACTGAGATTTTTAGGAGTGGAAGCATTATGAATAGTCAGAAAAACATACACACTGGATAAGCTACATTGCCATTCCATCATGATGCTTTTGTGAACAAAGTGCAGCATTGCTGAAGGGTGTCTTGACAGATTCATAGTTTTGATTTTCTTTTAGTGGCCTCTTCAAGTGTTAATAAAAATATAAAAGTTTTATGTCTGTTTCAGAATTATTTGGAGTGCAGCTGTCTGCCATAGTGCTTCCAAGAATGTCAACTAGAACCTGAAGGGAAAGGTCACAGAGCCCAACCCTCACAAATCAGATTCCTGTGCCAAAGGGAATAAGGTTTTCCACCTGTGCAGAGAGATTTTAACTCAACTGCACCCATGGTTTTCACCAAAAGAAGTCAGTCAGCTTTGTGTATACTGTGGATGGGGCAGGGTATGTAGGTATTAATCACTGTGACAGACACCATGTCAGTCACAGCTGTCAGATGAAGTTGTCACCAGTTTATGTTGTGCTTTGGAGGTGTTTAACAGAATTGACTTTGTTAAAACTTTAAAGGCAGGAAAAATAATTAAAAGGAGGATGGGGGCAAGGAGTGGGTAACAAAGGAAAAATGGAAGGACTAGTTCTGTACTATGCAGTGCCTCTGTTTGGTGTCACCTGGGGGGCAGCATGCACAGAAGCTGATCCAAAGTCATGAAAAAAATCTCTATTTGCCAGCAAAGATTTGAATTAGTTTATTTCAGTTGCTGCCAACATGAAATCACCCCATTTCTTTCTCAGGAGTAAATAATTAAAATCATTAGTGCTTGTTGGCGTTGTACTGGACCACATTATGTCACATTCCATAAGCACTTTGCTGTGAAATAATGGAATTGTGTGTTTCCAGAGACTTACTCATTCACAAGCCCGGGTTATGTATACATGAAAAAGAAAGGGGCAAAACCCTACCTCAGATGTTTGTGCCATGCAACTCCCTGGTGGCTCTGGGATTTACATGCCCTTTGAGGTTGGAATCCTGACCCACAGCTTGTAAGTTAACATTGAATACAGCAAATTTTTAGAATTTTTTTGCATGATTTTAGTCTTTCACCCTGACCACTGAGGGCATGTACCTGGTCCTGACACATGGTCAAACTGCACGGAACTTGTGTGCTTCAAATTTGCAGGATGGCCTCTGGATTGTCATGGCTAACAACATTGTAAAAAATATATAAACCAGACTATTTCCTCAGCTGCTATAAATAGTCAGCTTTGCTGATGGAGCTGGGGATCTGTCAGTCCTGTCTCTTTGTGTACAGCTAAGTCACAACAGTGCGGCAGTTTAGATAAGAATTTTGAAGGGCGTAAGCAAAACAGAGACTGTTTGTTCATTTTATTTTTAGGGAGAAACAGACAAAGATCAGGTCTATATTTCAAAGCCTTTTCTAATATAGGTATAGGAAAAAAACAAAAAGCCAACAATATCTGAGAGCTGTGCTGGCAAAATCCTGAGTTTATTTGCTATTACAGCAGCCAGAGGCATCTTTTGCTGATGTACTTTAGTTTTAGGAACTGCTTTACACAAACAATTCAGAAATTCACCTGTGTAACCATACAGGTAATCATGTCTGGTTTGGACAAGGGTGAACTGTGTGGTTATCTGCTTCATATATACATATATATTTGTCTCCATATGTTACTGTATGAAAGGATCACAAAACAGACACAGGAGAGTGTGTGTGCGGGGAAATCAGCAAAACTCTCTCTGTATCAAAGAGTTCCTTGGGGCCTCAAGTCAATAAACTGCAGACATCAGAGAAATGTGCTACAGTTCTTTCAAGAAGAACAATCTTAGGTGTAATAACAGTGGTGTTTCTTAAATGTGCAGTGGAGGGTGCAGCAAATCAGAATTTTTTCCATTTCTCCAGGCCTTTAATGCATGAGGGATGGCACCCAGCTGCTTTTGCCAAGTCATTGCAAGTTGGATGCTTTGGACGGGAGACTTGTAATCGTCTAAGTGGCATAGACACTGGCTAAACCACAGCTAGTGGGATGTCGCGGGTGACTACAAATGAGTTTTAGAGTTCATATAGCATACTTTGCAGTATAGAAAACATGGGGAATTGAATACACCTTTCTGACACTTCATAAAAGGCACATAGCTTCGGAAGTACTGACTTCCTACCTCTCTTAGAAAGCTGCAGGCTCCCAGTTCTTCGGGAGGGAGGTTTTGAAGTTTTAGACACACATGTTTAGAAACATTTGATGAGTG
Organism: Platysteira castanea; assembly: GCA_013397175.1. NCBI lineage: Eukaryota > Metazoa > Chordata > Aves > Passeriformes > Platysteira > Platysteira castanea. The sequence continues at coordinate 506,963 of VYXC01005560.1, read as the reverse complement.
TAATTTGTAGCAACTCGAAATCAGTGCACGGATGCGCCAGCCTTTGCTCCAGGCCAGTGGATTTTCTTGTCTCACATTAAGGTGCTGAACCCTGTTAGGATTCAGTGGAAGTTGGTTATCCTCAGTCATTTAGCTGGAGGGGAGCTTACAGGAGCCATCAGTGCTGTCAGAATGGCACAGCAAATGCATTGGAGTGTCCTCGTGAAAATCAGGAGAGTAGCAATTACGGGTTTCCAAACCTGAGAACCCAGACCTAAGGGGCTGAGAGCACAGTGTGGTTGACAGCAGCATCTCAACAGAGTGGTGAGGCTCACAGTCAGTTTTTATGTTTGGGGCACTTCTGAGAGGAAAGGAGCTCTAATGAAGCATTGTTTATTTGTTTGTTTATATGCTTCAACCAGAAAGGCCAGCAGTTCCACAGCTTGAAACTTCAAAGGCTACTATTGCCTCCAGTGTGGGTATCAGGGTAGTTAATGATGTTCCTTTTCATTTAAGTCCAGCAGAAAATTCAGAGTCTCCAGGGCTGCAGGAAAATTTGCTTAGTTGGGCACTGTAGAAGCTACTTTCCTGTGTTTCCCATAAATTATTTCACAACTTAAATATGTTATTTAAATTTACACTCTGCCAAATACTCTTGAGTTTTTTCCAGTTGCCTATGTGATAAAGACAATGATTCTTCATAAACTCTCAGAAGCTAAACAGTAATATTCTGCCTTGATTTTATTAGATTGTGACTTCCTTTTATTGAGTAATGAATACCATGAGTTAAAAGTCTGCATATCATCCTTTGATGGTGAGCTGGACCTTTTTAAAACCATTACTTGTAGGGCATTCAATTCAATCAGATGCATACTGATGAAAAAACAACCACCCAGATCTCTTGCTGACTGTGTGCAGGCAAAGCTTGACAGCCCAGCATCAAACAAAAAATTGATTTCAAACCCAGAAGTCAATATCTTGCCTTTGCAAAGGCACTTGGGCACTTGAGAGGAAAGTTTGCATGTAATGTACACATTTGATGAACAAAATACAGAGGAGATGGCTTGTTTGGACCTGATTTGGTGCACCCATGTTTTCCTATAAACAGTAAAGCCAATGAACTGTTTGATCTGTGCAGCTGGAGAGGAGCTTCAACTCATTTTACGTGCACAGATGGTATCTAAGTGAGCCTGATTTTTGATGTAATTGATCTAAACAAATGAAGTTTCTTAAGTACAGATATGACCTGGTAATGTTTCAGAATGAAGTCTTGGTAAGTTTATGAAGTCTAGTCTTGTCAGTCAGTAACAAGGTGCCGTTTTATCTGCTGCCTGATTTTGAGGTCCCCCATTTCCACTTGCTACTTGTTATGGTCAGTTTGTGAGATGAAGAATGATTGCCTCTTTTACATTCGTATACTGCTGGAAGTCAGGTTTAGATTTTGGTAGTTACAGAGTCTTTCTGCACTGGTCCTGATATGTGTAGCTTTACTTGTAATATCTAAAATAGCTATGGACAGTGTCTGGAGACATTCACAGGGACACTGAGTAGTGTTGTCATGAAAATACACTGCAGGCTTTATATTCTGCAGCTTTTTTTGGTGCTCACTCTCTGTAGCACTTGCTATTGCAAATTCAATGTCCAAGTTGCACATTTAGAGGGATACTCAAAACTATTTACATCTGTATAGCTGATGTCCCTCTAGTAAGTAGTTTCCAATGCTTGTGGATTTTTCTGAGCAAAAGAGCACCAAATTTGCAGTCCAGGTGTTCATAGGAAGGCTTTTCTTTAGGTTTTAGTCATCCACAGCTGGTTGCCTGTTTATGCACATGGCATCATTGAGTATAGGTAAGATACAAGGCTGTGAAGATTGCAACTCAAGGAATTCAGCTTAAAAAAGACTCTGAACCAGAACTGTCTATAGAGCCAGTACATAGACACTGATGATTCTAAGTGCATGATGAGGACTCTGCTTTTCTCTGGTGAGAGTCCTTAATAGAACAACAGCTCCCTATTCTTCTTTTACTTAAGACAGAGAAAAAACATCAAGGTGGCTTTCCTATTGTTGTTTTGTTACTTAATGGAGATTATACAATAGCACTTTGTTTTCATTTTAGATTTCAGTGTCATTTTGTGACTTAGCCTTTTGAAAACCAGGGGCACAAGATGTTGCTACAGGAAAAGATGTATTTCACAGTATGTTGCAAACACTCCACTTGATAGGAGGAAGAGCTAGTCTTAAGTCAAATTCAGTGGATATACTTCTTAAGGAGAGATTCAGTCACTCAATTTGTAACACTGATTCTAGTTTTTAAGTCTTAGTGAAGGAAGACAGTCATCTCTGCTCAGATAAATCATCTGACTACTGAGTGACCTATTTCACTCCACCCCTTTTCACCCTCCTGTGTGGTGGCTTTCTTGTTGCACTGTCCCATGGAGACAGTGCTGTCACACATTCCTTGAAGGAGGAAATTCTCCTCTAGGTTGCAGAATATCAGTACCAGCCCTGGGATGGACCTGCTTGGTACAAAAGAGGTACCTTTGCACATTGCTTCAGCTCTGTCTAGATGTTGCACGTTCATCTGCATTGTCTGCAAATAGAAGAAAAACTGGGTCTGCAGTTCATGCTGGTTATCACCAAAAGCCACTAAAGTACCCTCCAAGCAGGTAGCTCCTCCCATTTTGATTTTCCTCCTTATGTTTTTCCTTTATCTGCCAAATTTAGAGTTAAATATTCTGTTTGCTTTTCATTCTGCAGACACCATCATTGGCTTGTCAAGTGTCTGATAGGGAACCTGTTTCTGGCAAGCGGTCTCACTTTTAATAGCAAACTCCCTGTGCCTCCAACAAAGGTGGTAGAAAATGCCCAGTTTAATCTTGCCTAGTCCACCTGACGTTAGATGTCTCATCAGATCAGTGAGAGAAGCACCCCAGCTCCCCTACCCAGTGGCACCCAGCAGGGCGGGTAGCCCTGTGAAGGTGATTTCAGCTGGCTGGTACAAGTGTTGTGAGTGTGCGTCTGCAGCAGATTGAAGTGGGTCCTGTAGCTGAAGCAAGGCTCTTTGCTGCTCTGTCAGTTGAATGCAGAGTTCATTGTTGTTAAAAAGGTTGTTTCCTCTGCGAGGGGTGGCAGGATGGGGGCTGGGGATGCATTTCTTTGTGAGTGGGTACAAGCACGATTGCCCAAAGTCACCCTACCAAGTTCGTCATCACAGCTGCTGTGGAGCTGAAGTTCAAGGGAGCACTGAGTGATTCATTCCACCTGGCAGTATATACAGTGAGTAAAGAGAAATATTTCCTGTACCTAATCCAGACACCAGTTAGGCATCAGTCTGTCTGAATGTGAGCAGACATACAAATGACAAATATGTGGAGGAGCAGAAGAAGCTGGGAAAAAAATGAGAATGCATTTTTCACTCAGAGGTTAGCACATTTGCCCTGAACACAATCCCAAAACCTAATGAATCAGAAAGTGTAATTGTTACATAGACTAATTTCAAAACAGTACTACTCATTAAAGATTAAGGGAGAGAAAAGGAACATGAGGTTCAGACCTTTTATTGAAATTTTGTCATATTAGCTCCTCATTGGTAATTTTTTATGGTTCAAATTTATTCAGCTCTTCATTCACTGCATTCTGTCAAGACTCTCTAATATGTACCAAGTACAAGCTTCATTAACTGTATTATCTTTCAGTTCTGCTTTATCTGTGGTTACCAAGCCACTGTTTGTCAATGATATTTTAATGTTAGAAAACAAGTAAAAAAAACCACAAAAAACCCAACACAAAAGCAGCTTGATTTCTATCAGTGTTTTTTGCATTCAGATTTCCGAAGTTTCCTTACATTTGAATACAGACATGTTAGATACGCTTTGGATACCCTAGAGAAAATGAGGCTTATGGGGTCCTCTTTAAGTTCTGGGCTATTTAGACTTCCTCAGTCGCCAGCCTGTCTTCTAGGAATAATGAACTTTATCTCTAGGATGCTCTTTCATTGGCACCTGGTGTCTAAGACTCCTATGCTATTGACAGGTCTCTTCTGCTCTCCCTTCAAGTCAAAAATCAACCCTTAAGCTGTCTTGCTTGACTCTGAGGCTATTAGAAATCTGGATTTTTGCGTGGGGGAGAGGTGTTCTACGAAGTGTTTGTTAGCTCAGCTGATCTTTCTGAGTAGCTTATGTCAGGTTTTTCATTCTAACAACAAGTAGAAAGGGAATGATGAAGTCTGTGTCTTTTTAGAAACCAAAGAAGAAAATTGCAAGAAGGAAAATGCTGAAAATTCTCTCTTTTGGAGTAAACAAAGATAACTTACATATAGTCACATTAGCCATCTTATACTTGGTTAAGAAAGGTCTTGGGGAATCTTGTACAATCTGTGCACTGGCCATGATGTCCTGCTCCTCTATAAAGGCTTCTGAATTCATGTGATGCTATTGTCCCAGTAAAGGCTTGCTGGTAGATGTAGAGAGCTGTATCAGACTTCCCCTGTATCCCACCTACATGGTGGGATCTGTAAAAATTCAATTCTGTTGAAATTCAGTTCTCTATAATTGACAGCGGATGATCCAAGCATCTTCCCACTATGTAAGATTTATGCACATACATGATGTAAGAGTTCTCCTTCTTCTGGGGAAATAGAACCACACAGTTTATATCACTCAAACATTGTGGGTCTAGTTAATAATCATAGAATCACAAGTTCAGGTTGGAAGGAACGTAAAGACCCTTTAGTTCCAACCACCTGCCATGGGCAGGGACACATTTTACTAGACGGGGTTGCTCAAAGCCCCATCCAGCCTGGCCTTGAACATTTCCAGCAGTGAGGCATCTGCAGCTTCCCCAAGCATATTCAGATAAGGGTGCAGTTGAAATTTTAGGAAATCAAGAAAGAATATTTTTTGTGGACTTTCATGATCTGTTACAAATCTCATAGGAGCTTTGGTCACAGCAGAGGGTAAGAATCTTAACAGGGTTTTTTGCATCAAGAAAATCCTGCTCAGCTGCAGTAATTTTCAGTAGAAAGATTTCCTAGCTTGCGCTTTTGTCTACACCTTATTTCTAATGTTCCTTAATTTGAGGAGAAGACAATAAGAAAAAAAAAAAAGGATCATAAGGCAAGGGAAATAATTACTAATTCTAGTGAAGGTATATTAAATTCAGCGGTGCTCAGACATGACGTAAGTGTTCAGAATTTGTATAGGAATGAAATAAAAAACATTCTGGAAGGAAAAGCTACCTAAATGTCAGGAAACAAGAAACACAAGCTATAAAATCCTGTGAAAAATCACATAGGACCAGAGTAAGATAGATGTGCTGTCTTTACTTAGCAAAGAAATCACAGAGGATATGAAAATAGAGAATGAAAATAACACATTTTTACTTGATTCGAAAGCATTATCCATAATAGCATCTGCAATGTGTCTGTAATAATATGGTGTAAATTGGAATTTACATAACAGATCTTTGAAAACAGGCTCTGACTCACAATGTGAAAATGGTGCCTCCAGAAGGAAAAGTCAACCAATAGCAGGAGAACTTTGCAGAAGGCCATATTGCTTATTCCAAGATTCACCTGTTTAGCCCCTTTGTGGATTATACGGAGTATTCATCTCAGGCATGAGCTGTACTGAAAACTTGAATAGCTGGTCTTGGGAACCTCTGGTATGTTGCTCCTGAATAACAACTTCTCTGGGCTGAATTAAGTTCTTATTAATGGTGATAGATTGACAGCCCTGAAAGCTGGAAACCCTCTATTTGTGTTCATCTCCCTCAGCTTGGATTTAATACACTGTTCCTATCTTGATTCCTGTCTGTTGAGTACGAAAAGAGTCATTAATTTAACTAAGCCAGGAGTAGAATTCTTCCACTGTTGCTTTTTTTGCCTCAGTGGTCAGGACTTCAACAACAGTCCCCAGTAATATCCAGTCCAAAAATGATTGGACACTTCGATTCACATGGTGCTGCAGAGCTGAGGGCAGACCTGGTTTAGAGCTGATATTTCTCGTCTACCCATTCCATGATCATTGCTCTTCCCTTTAATTTGCTGGTTGATGTGCAAGTCAGAGTCCAGTATTATTGGCATTACAGGGTGTTACAAAGTTTGGTTGAGCTTTGCTAAGTGAGATTTCTGAATAGTTCCTTAGATTCCCATGAAAAGTGTGTCTGTCTAAATGTAGATGACCAGTATAGACCTCTTTTTACAAGCTTGTCGTTTCCCATTGTACTGATGTAAAATAGAGAGACCAGTAGGTATGTATCTGACCTCTCTGGGGATTTAGGGTTAAATGGATTGGGACCCTAAGACCACTCATGGAATATATACCCCTGTTTGTGTGTCTAACATGACAAAGCCAGAGGTTAAATATATGGTCAGTCAGAATACTGGCACCCTTGTAATTAGCAGCTATTTTTTTGCTAGACCACCTCAAGCACCCTAAGGTTCTGGTATAGTTAATGATGAGGCAGTGTGAGTCAGTACAGGGCGAGGAGGGTCAGGATGGCTGTCTCTCACACATCTTCATGTTTTATCTAATGTGTTTAACTATCTGAGAAGCTGTGACAGAGGTACTGTAAATGCTTTTTCTGTTATTCTCCTAAATCCAAATCCTAATCTAAATTTCAAAAGTATCATTAAATGTCTGATACCATTCATCGTAATTTACGACTCCATACAGTTCATTCAGTTTTGAGGTCTCTAATTAGAGAATAAATGGGTGTTAATTTCTCATGATACAGAAATCTGGTGAGTATTAGATTGTTAAAATAGACATTCTTTTCTCATAAGGCGTCACAAAAACATTGCTTATTACAGAATCACAGAATGGGTGAGGTTGGAAGGGATTACAGTGGGTTATCTGATCCAAACTTCCTGCTCCAGCAGGGTCGTCCCAGAGCACCTTGCACAGGGTTGTGTCCTGACAGTTCTCAGATATCTCCATTGAGGGGGACTCCACAACCTCTCTGGGCAGTCTGTTCCAGTGCACAGTATTAATGACTTTTGAGCATGAACCCACTAAAAGCAGAGAGGTATATGTTTCCTGTTTCTCATATGCAGTGTGCTGAACTGTCAATCTCCCTCCACTTCCATCAAATACTTTAGTTTTCTTCATTTCAAAAAAAAACATGAACAAAATGCTTTATGATTAGCTAAAAAAAGTAAAAATACGGCTCTAATCAGCACTAGATACGTCTTTCCTAAGTGTTTGTCTTCCTTAGTCTGCCTTCCTCCGTCGCTTGGCTAAGAAATACTTAGAGTCTTACTCAAAGTAGCCATATCACTTATCTTTACATCTTTCTTCACTGTATGTTGTTCCATTTTCCAGACACCTCAGTTTTTATGTCACATGCATTTTTTACTCAGTTTGAGTACGTTTCTAACAGTACAAACTACTGGATTTTGTTAAACTGTATAATCCTGACATGCTTTTATGGCTTTCTCTAAACCGAGTCTATGATTAAATGTATTCTCAGTCTTCTTGTTGACTTAACTATTGAAAGTTCTTGGGCAAAACGAGCAGAACCAACTTTTCTGGGAGCTGTATATCCATCATAAAATGGCTATAACGTGTTATCTATCCAGACCGGTTGTATTTTTCATCACAAATCAGTGCCACAGATAGATTGCGGTTTGCAGCCTGCAGTTGTTCATCGGAGTTAACTTGGCTGTCAGGACAGCCTTTCTGCAGTGCTTTAAACTTTCGTAACTTTTGTGCATGAGACTGAACTATTTTTCTAGCTGGCTCAGGGATCAATGCTGTGTCATTAGAACATATGGAACAAGGCTGTGTTACCCTTTTGTGTTTCATTTAGGCTATGTGGCACCCAGCCTTCATACTTTTTAGAAGTGTCTGCACATAAATGAACACAGCATGGAACTACTCAAATCATGAACCTTAAAAGTATTTTACTTATGTTTTAGATCATCCTCCAAATCTTCAAAATCATTCAAGACTTCGAACTCCACCACCTCCAATATCACATGCTCACACCCCAAATCAACATCACGCAGCCTCCATCAACTCCCTGAACAGAGGGAACTTCACTCCACGCAGCAACCCCAGCCCAGCTCCTACAGACCACTCTCTTTCTGGAGAACAACCAGCCACTACTCAAGAGCCAGCCCATGCTCAGGACAACTGGTTACTCAACAGTAACATCCCACTGGAGACAAGGTAGGTCACTTTCTTTACTACTTACCATGTTCTGACTGTGTGTGCTCAGGATGTCATGGAAAATACATCTGCATAGCTAGCCACCTAGTTTGTGAACTGATGTTTGACTTATGCATTTTGAGTTGTATCTATTATTCCTTGTGTCTTTTTATTTGAACTAGGAGAAGAGGAAATTGCTCTTCTTTCATAAACTAAAAACATTGTCTTTAACAGCTGTTCATAGGGTTATTTTCCTCATTTAAAATTGGAATCAGGATCATAGATTAAAATGTTCCTGGTTTTCTTTCTTTTATTTTCCTTTAATGTCTTTTCTTGCTATGTGGTAGGATAAATCAATATCCTATTTAAAAAACTGAAATCAGTCAGTATGTTGAAAAGATTTAGCCTTGTAGCTGTGCCTCATCAAGCAGTACTTCCGTAGTACATCATTCAGGGAAAGTTGATCCTGTTTCACCTAACGAGGAGAGGTCAGCTGCTGCCTTTTTCAACACTGCTCCAACAAGCATGAAACACTGGATAGCAGGGCATCAGTCAGTTAATGGTGTTTCCATTGAGCTCTCAAGTTATTTTCCACCTATGCTGCGCATGAAGGGTGTGACAAGGGTGTACCAAGTTGTTCTAGTTCATAGCTTTGTTCAGGTTCTGTGTAGGTTCTGGAAAAGAGAGCTCTCATACTCCCTCAGCCTCAGTCCTCCCATCTGATGGTGAGTGCATCTACTTGTGGTCCCAGCTGCTTTCTCCAGAGGTTTTGCTTCACCATTTCCTTTGCTACTGAGCAGCCACTGGGGATGCTGGAGTCATTATCCCCCATACATGGTGTCTTTTTTGAGTCCGGAGAGAAGTCTTCCAAGCCTAAAACACAGTGCACTTGCTCAGCTGTCTTTGTTCCTTCATTTGTCTAACCTTCTCAAACCAACAAGATTTTAGACAGTAAAAAACATACAATAACTGAAAACTGAGACAGGGCCCAAATTTGTCACATCACTGCCTGTGGGAATCTCATTAAGAGCAGCGATAGCTGTATCCTGGGACAAATTGTACCCAGTTTTCCCAACTTCTGCTGAAAGAATGTTTTTTTAAAAATGAGAGCAACAGTCAGTCTTTTTGAGAATTAGCTGGTCCTTTGAAACTTCCAAAATAACCTCAATATCACATTTTATGGCATTTAAAGATAATTAATTTCTCTCTGACTGCTTGATTAAAAAGACTCGACTAAGAAGCTGGATCCAAAAGATTAAGACAAAGTTATAAGCAAGTAATGCAAGTGTGATTTGGCAACAGTTTCAGTAATTATATTGTGTTAGTAATTCTCAAGCACAAATACCCAAGCATTGAGTTTTATGTGATATTTCTTATTAAAATTACATAAAAAAATACTTAAGGCCCACTCCTGCAGCCCTTTTGTGATAATCCTCTACAATTCTGAAGGAAGCCCTGTGCCTTTTCCTGGCCAGGTGGTGAATTCTTTGTAGAAGAGATAATATGCTGTTTTAGTAGTGCAAAACCTTAAAGCCTGTCCTCATTTCTTCTCTGTGAAATCACTGTGGATGAAAATTTTTCAAGATCTGAGGCAGACTGCTCTTGTTGCAGGTTGGATTGGTCACATTGTTACTGTTAATCAGACTGGAAGTTGAGGTCTACCTGCATGAAGAGCTGTTTCTGCATCATTTGATGATTTCACTAGCGTCACCGATCAGTCACATTTGTACTTGGTCCTCAGTCTAACCATTTTATTAATTTGGTAGAAAACAGCTCATTTCAAGACTGATGTTGGGGCTTTTGACACACTGGTTGGAATGGGGTAATTTTGCCCGGTGTTCTTTTGACAACAAGCATGTTGGAAAATAATGTGTAATTTTGTGCCAACAGCAAATGAACGCTACTGCCTGTTCCTTCACTTTTACAACATTAAGAAAATAAAATGTGTTATAATGGTGTCATAAAGAGAGGAGGCTGAGCTGCATAGATGATCAGTATATCTGTCACTAATCTCCACTCCGACAGTCAGCTCTTCTGGCATGCAGAGGTCTTCCATTTGCTTCAGTGGGAATTGTGTAGACATAAAAGACCAGGTTTCAGAGCTGTTTAGCAAACTTGGATGTCCAATTCAGCCTCTCCCAGGAAACTGATCTTCCCCATCTTCTCCACTGCAAAGATTTTTAGAACCAAAAAAAAAGACCATCACCTAAGAGAATAAAATGTCCAATATGTAGAAATATAAATCCTGGCCAAGAGACATTAATCTAAGAATAAAGGCTTTTGAACTTAGGAGATTATAGTAATCTCTTGTTGAAAATGGAATTGTATTTCTGTTGGTTTTTTTAAATCCCATATTAGTCAACAGAGAGAACACAAGAAGAAAAAAGCTGCATCTTTTAAAACAGGGATTGTCACAGGCTGTGAAATTTGCCTACAGTTACAGAATTTAACCAGAATTTGAAGTGGCTTGATTTTGACTGCCACGGACTCCAGGCAGTTTTCAGAACTGGGAATTTGGAGTGGTTTGTCACTGCCTGGAAGTTTCCAAACCATAATGCAAAGGCAAGCAGAGATGTGTAGTACAAATATGCAACTGACAGGGATAAGCATATCTGAGAATTTTGTATGTTGCAAGAGGAAGAGCCCCTCCTCTTCTCTCCCTCCTTTTCATTAGTTTCCCTTTACTCCCTTTTCTCTGTTTCTCCTTTCTCCTCTTTCTTTTCCTGTCTGCTCCCTTTTTTGTTGCTTTAAAAGCCATGTATTATCAAGGTTGTGATGAGAAGATCTTTGCTCAGCAGTCACTCCTGACAGGTAAGTCAGTTCCCCCCATATTTATTCCTCAGTCTTCCTTCTTCTGTGGCCTCCTTTCTGTTCTTTTACATTTGACCTTGTGGGAGCAAATAAATGCCAACTAGATGGACATTTAGTTGACAAACCAACAGTTTTCAGGAGACTTTCATTCCCAGGAAATTTCACGTGGTAATCGTGTAAGGTCAGATTTCCGCCACCACTACTGTTAATGAGAAGGGAGAGTGTTTTGTAACTAGCCAGCGATTTACAGGTAATCTCCACAGGAGCACATCTGTGAGCCTTCCATGAGGAGGACAGTCACGCATCAGTCCCTCAGGTGACCCAGTGACCTCTCTGTAACAAATGCATACAGTATGAGATTATATAATCCTCCCCTCTTCTGTTTTATTGGCAATCCACAACTGAAATTCATGGAACCAATTTGACATGGATTTTAACTACTGATGAACTTTTATTGATTGGTGTGTTGCTAGATGCCTTGCCTCTTACCCATTAAATGCTCAGTGCATGCACATATGTTGCTTCTTTTTGCATTGAATTCAACATCCAATCTTCCCTGCATTCCCAGGGAATGTGAGGAAGCTGCAAACACTTGCGGATGGATTGATGTCTCAAGTGCTATGGCACACAGCTCATGCATGTTGATCCACTTTACTCCAAAGCTATGAATAGGAGTCACTTCACTTTCATTCAGATCAAGGAGTAAATCTGTTCTGTCAAAGCAGCCGAAAAGCCTCCAAAAGCAGGGAGTTGAGCTAAACAAGTGCTGCCATTAGCAGCAGGAAAAGGATCCTGGAAGTAGAAATGAAAATTGTGTTTGAGAACATTTTAGAAGAAACATTATCAAGGTTTGTATAATGTGACAGGGCTGGTTTCTCTTGGTTTAGCATGTTACCTGAATCCAGTTTCTTTGGCAGGAATTCTTGTTTGAGTTCATGTCACTACACTCTCTAAGCTCTTAATCCTGCATAAGTGATAAAGTGTCACAATGCTGTTATGTTTCTTCTACTAGTTTTTGCCAGGGGATTTGTTCATATTCAGGCTTAGATTCAGTTTTGTTGCTGAAAACAGACATGGGCAAAACCAGGACTGTATTTTGTTTTAAAAAACATGGGAAGAATATTCTTTTGCCAGGTCTCGAGAAACAAGCCCAAAGGTGAGAAAGACACAGTTTGTTCCCAGCTGTGCTTCTGTGTTAATTCTTTCTGTTCCTGCTATTCTCCTCAAAAAGTACAAAACAATTTAGCATTTATAGGTCAAAATGTGACTCATAAAAGAACATGCTGGGAGGACAGATACTGCAAAATGCCGCTACTGTGTGCAGGGTCAGTCCCAGGCATTTGCATGTGCAGGCCCTAAGTATCGTGCTTATTGCCTGAATTATCCAGATTACAGCCAATACTCTGGTGTTGGAATTTGGGTTACAGCTTAGGCTGTTTTTAGCTTCTATCTGCTTATCATCAAGAGACTTTTATTGGGAATATTCATACTGAGCAAAATCTACATTTCGAAGATTTACATTTTACTCTAAATAGTGAGTTATTATTCCGTAAAGGAAAACAAATTAATCAAATTGGAAACGAAAAAGTTCTCAAATCCAAAACTGAAACTAAAGCAAAGGAGTGGCAGATTTTTGCTGGAAAGCCATAAGAAAGTTAAATGCAAGAGTGCTACCAAGGTGTGGCCACAGTGGGATATAGATACTGTGCTGTGCCTTTTCAGAGTAACAGTAACGCAGATGCAGCAGTCTAACCAGATTACAGCTGGGCTGGATTGAAATCTAGTCCTTTGGATGCAGCAGTTCAGAAAGTTTCACGTGTCACTGGCAATAAATAATGTGCATTGAACAAAGACATCAACTTTTTCTACACATGCACATGGGCGTGTGTGCTTATATGTGTGCATATGCATATATATAGTGTATATATAAAGTGAGCATTTTTAAAAGCTATATATGTATATGTGTAGCATCTTATACATATAAATATATGGTCCATCATTCTAATTCCATGCACAACTGCACTATAGCCATTGTGGTTTATAAGATCACACTTCATATATGCATGACTCACTGGCTTCATTCATGTTTCCATATGTATGTAGAAACATAGCAAAGCAGACATTCCTAGAGACATTGCAGGACAACCTCATTGAGATGGACATTCTCACCTCCTCCCGACATGACGGTGCTTACAATGATGGGTATGTGACACTTACATGGTCTTCCTGTTTACTGTACAGTCATTATGATCCTTGCATGAAAGCATTTGGTCATATCAGTGATGTTTAAGGGCAACACCATTGCTGACCTCTTCCAGTATGACTTAAAAAAATTAATTTCTGGGGCTTGGAGCATTGTGTCCTGTACATATTAATGGCAAAGTCATTAATATGCTAGTGAGCCACTGCATGCAATTTGCTTTTTATGCCCTTGTTGTTTTGAAAGTCATTTCATACGTAAGAAGTACCTACAGCAATTTTGAGTCCCATATTAACTAAAATTAATTTAATTCTCATAAAAATCTGAAACCATTATTGTGCTGACAGCCTGATACTTCATTTTTAAACAGATGTCTTCCACATACCTTATCTGACAATAGTCTGCTAGTGACGTATGGAAGCCAAGCCTTGGAGTTTGACTTAACCACCCATTCTGGCATCTTTATGCAAATTTTGAATTTTGAAAACAACTTTTAAGTTATAACCAGTTTTTAATTTGATACTGAGTGCCAAAACTGTTGAATCTTGTGTTGGCAGCTCCTAATTTGGTAGCCATCATTCACACAACAGCTTATTGGTGTACTTGAACACTGCAGGTACCTCTTTGCTCAGAACAGATACGTCTGTGTCTAAACTCTTTTCAAAACATGGGATAGTACCTGACTTATTGTAAAAATTATTTTTTTTATGCAGAGCATTAGTAGAAATAAAGGATCTTTCTCTAATGCTCAGCAGTCATGCTTAGAGTACCAATAGAACCATGGCTGTAGTACTAAAGACACCTATTTTGGATAATTATGCGTTATATTTTACTGCATGAATTGGTGGCTTTTCAGCACTGTGATGTTTCCTCATGTGACATTTCCCCCTGGAACTGTACAAGTAACTTCATGGGGAAAATACTCACCTCTTCATCTGGTATTAGCCACTGGCTTGACTGACTCCCATGAATCCATGCTGATTGCATTTACTCTGGCTGCAAATCTGGCCCCATAAGCCATGGCAGAATGTGCAGAGGGCACTGGGGCTGGTTCCCAGTCTGCACCAGCTGTATTTTTGTTTTACATCAGCATGGTGGTAGATTAGTCCACTCCATTTCCCAGGTTTCATTCCCAGAATTTGAATGCCTTGTCCCGCCAAAATCAGGCTTTTCATTTAGTATTCCTGTGGACAGAAGTCCCATTGGGACATTTCATTTCAGGAACTCATGGGCATCAGTGTGTTCTTTTTGTGCTGACTTCCATGAGTCTCACCTGAGGTGCTCATAGGCTGGCTCTCAGGCTGCGTTTGTCGTAATGGGCAAAATACGGTGCCTCCCAATGTGTCACTGGACAGGAAATGCTGTTGCCTTTGACAGTAATTCACACTTTTCTAAAGTTGGGCTTCAATCCAAGGTGCTCTGGACTGCTTTCTGGAAGCAGGTGGTTTTCCCCACTGGCAGTACACAGGACTTTGCTGCATTTAGCCACGCCATTGTCCGACACCTAAATTTGCTGGATGGGAGCAGTGTGAATATTCCCCTCTGTGACTATTTGGGTGCTATGGAATGGCTTAAGCTCTTTTTCCCCATCTCCATTCACCGATACCACACAAAAAACGCTCTCATGCAGTGATCAATAAATTGATAAACGCCCTCCCTTCTTTAATCCGACCTCCGCTCCTCTTCAGCCTCCATAGGGCATTTCTGTGAGAGTGCGAGCAGGCTCCCGGTTCTGCCCGTGCCACCAGTCTGTCGTAGCTGTGCTTGGGGTATTCATCTCACTCTAATGCCAGCTCTTCCACAGAGGGGACTCCTGCCCTTGAAGAGTTCTCTGTGGCATTGTTGGCACTGTGATTTTTTTGTTTGGTTTTGTTTTCTTTTACTCTGTGTGACTTGCCTTTGATTTTTATTCTTCTCTTTTGTGCATGCCGTCCATGTCCGTAGCCAGCA
Organism: Platysteira castanea; assembly: GCA_013397175.1. Classification (NCBI taxonomy): domain Eukaryota; kingdom Metazoa; phylum Chordata; class Aves; order Passeriformes; genus Platysteira; species Platysteira castanea. Next base: position 491,872 of record VYXC01005560.1, on the reverse strand, counting down.
TTGTGTGGAGCTGCTTTCCTCGTCCTGGCAGCAGTCGTCATTCTCCCACCCCACATCTCCCCCAGCATCGATTTGTGTGAGGAGTCACTTGCTGTTGGTCTTTCTTCCCTCAGGCACTTCCTGTTCAAACCTGGAGGCACTTCTCCCCTTTTTTGTACAACGTCGCCAGGATATCCCCTGACGTCCAGCACTGTGTACTCACCTCCCCCTAGGCCCCTTCCCAGAAGTACCTTTTCTAGGCCTGCCTTTAACCTGAAGAAGCCCTATAAGTACTGTAACTGGAAATGTGCTGCTCTGAGTGCCATTGTCATCTCAGTCACGCTGGTGATCCTGCTGGCCTATTTCATAGGTAAGCTTGTTGCTGTTTGTTTTTCTTCTTTTCACTTCATTTTTTTACAAACCACCCCCCTGCCCCGTAGTGCTAATGTGTGGGAAACAGAGGGTCAAGACTGGTACAAAGTGATGGGGAAATAAGACATCTGTTGACTTGTTTGTGTTGCAGTGTTGTGGTAGGGAGCTTAACACCTGTCATAAAGCCAGAAGGGCTTAGTAAAACATGAGTTATATGAGGGAGTTTCACTCCCTTCAATGTCATGGACTGTTTACATTCTGCAGAGGAAAGTGTACCTGGAGTGAGGCAAAGCCACCAGTTTTTCTCTAAGCATCCCATTAAAACAGGTGGTGAAGTCCATGTCCCAGTCTCAGTCACATCCAGATCTGTCAGTGTTGACTTTGATGGGACAGAGTCAGAACCAAGATCCTAATACACAGAAATGTGGTTTAATTCTATTGTTTGGTGGCACACCCATTTCAGTGATATTTAACCAATTATATTGAAGTTCACAGGGTGACCAGGAGGATGGAGAAGGACTGGATTTAAATTGTGGTTCAGCAGAGCCTTTTTAGAGGAGCGGGTGTGGTGAAATTTGCTTCTTGGGTGGAAAAGAAGTGGATTTTTCTTAAACTGAGCATGATCTGAATTTCTTTGGTTTATGAGGCTTATCAGTGTCCATTGCAAAAAAGTTTCTTGGTGTATGTTGCATAAGTAATTGAATTGCTAGAAGTGAAAATTGTATTTTTGAGCCTGTAAATTTGGAATGTTACCATCACTTTTTATTCAGTTCTGTTTGATATGTGTGTTATAAATGTTTTTAAAAAGTCCATTCCTAGACTTCTATGTTAAACTGTCCATGGTGCAAACTCCAGTTGTCAGACACCTTTAGATGTGATCATGGTTTAAAAAGCCCATTTCTCATGGCACAAATGAGTCTTTTTGATTTTGCTGTGACTTCCTGTACGCTAATTATCTATAAAAGGTTGTGGTTAGAATTACAAATCTTAGTCTGGATCGAAATATTTTGCTTTCATTTCACATGAATATAATTAGCACCACCACAAAGGATTGCTTTTACTGTGTTCTTTTTATATACACTTCTTTAATGACTGATACTTTTCCACTTCTGCCTTGCGTCATACTCTGGTCATTTTTATGTCTCCTGTAAGAGGAACAGGAATGATTAATTAGCTAACATTAAATCAGCAGCAGTTTGATGAAATATGCAGTCAGTTTTCATCATTTGCTATGTACATTTGGACTCGCCTTTCTCATTTGTCTGGTATTCCTTATGCCCTGAACACGGTTCCTTTGGACATTATCTCAGTGTGTCAGAGGAGAATCATTTCAGCTCAGCATAGCGGTGCCTGTTCATTCTGGAGGAGGAGGTGTGTGCTGGTTGCTAGATGGAGAGGAGTTTGGTTTGCCATTCTCCAGCTCAGAACCCTGTCTCAGAGTTCACAAAAGATCACACTCCTGCTTAAAACCACAGTTAATGTTGTTAAAAGGAAGGTCCACTGAATGCCCTCTCATCCTTTTTATCCTCTCCATTCAGGCAGAGTTGCTGGCATTTGCCACATGCCACGGATGGCTGGCAAGGTGCCAGAAATGCTGAGCAGGTTGAACCACTGTAATTATGGGTCATAATTACTAATTTCTAAAGGAACTACCAATTATTAAAAATCAAATCCAATGGTTCAGTTCAGCATAAACATATTTAGCAAAGATTGTCTCTACCAGACCCAGTATTCTAATCAACGAGCAAAAAGGCAGATATTTAATTAGATTTTGATGAATAATTGTGTTTAATTTCAAGTATAATCAATTATTAATTACAGTAATGAGTGACTCTGGCGGGGTTTACTAATTAACTCATTTAAAAATTATGAATAACCTTTTCATTTGTAATTATTTTTTACATCCTGTCAAGTTGCAGATGAGAATTGTATCACCTAACCCAAAAGAAAAGAAATGAATCAGAGAGTCAAAATGTTTGTACTTTTACTAAGTTAAACTGAGACATTTTGCATTTTGATATAAACTATGCAGCTCTTAACAGGACCTTGTTTCTTATTCTAAGTAACCTGGTCAGTTTGCAAACAAACTACTGTTTTTCCTCTAATTTGGGGTTTTTTTGCCCCCCGTATTTGCATAGTTGCATTTTCTTACAGATACCTTTTCTCATGTAAGCAGTACCTTGCTCTTTTCGGTGCTGTGGGGACAATGTGAGTGGTAATGAGTATAAGGTGTGATCTGTATAACAGTCTTTGAGTGTTGGGAACTTGACTGCTTTCCACCTGCAAACAACCACAGAAGTTATCTTTTAATGACCATTTTCATCCTCCAGAGCAAACTGAGGTCACTGGGAAAGGCTCCCATTTACGTGAATGGACTTTGGGTTGGGTCCCATGGCAGCAGCTTGGCATTTAATCTGGTTTTTGTACAGATCGGTTAGTGGAAATACGTCACAGTGGTATCTAGGCCTTCAGGATGTTCCTCACAGCAGCAGGCATGTCACAGTCCTCTGTTTAAATGTTAAAAACTGCCCACTGCAGGCCTTACCTGTCTGTAGAAGTGTGGAGCTGACGACATACTGAAGAGACTCTGCTACAGGCAGTACTTTCTGTGTGATGGACGCTCAGACACAATTGTGGTGTGGTGGGTGCCATCTGTGGCAGGCAGAGCTACATGGAAACAACAACGCATTGGTCATTTCTGAAGTTCTTTGCTGAAGCCAGTTCATTTTTGAAATTCACTTGGAGAACTTGCTAAATCATTTGTTTAGGCTAAAAGGCAGAGTTTCTATTATTTTATGTAAGTCTTTATGGCATTTAGCAGTCTCAGGTTCATTTATCTCGCTGAGCTGTTTCAAAAAGAGAAGAGAAGACATAAATAGATGTCCATTGCAGCTGAATGGCTGCTATCATGTGTCAACACTATGATCAAGCTGAAGGTTTTACAGGGCTGAGTCACTGGTCTGGATAGATAATGACAAACAAAATATAACAGTGTATTAAACACCAGAAGCTGGTTTTCATTTGGATTAACCGCATTTTGATTGACTTGTTGCCCCCTCAGATTTTTCAGACACCATACAAAGGCAGTGGCGACAATGTCCGTCAGTGTTTTGCACAAACACAGTTTATGCAAATTCCATGAGCTCCACTGAAGCTTGTCTCATGGGGTGAGAACACCAAGGAGAAAAGGAGGGGTACATCAGGGCTGCATCATTTAAGTGATGGAACCATTGAAATCAAAGGCTTCTTTGAGCAGCTTAGAACTGCTCTGCAAATTTGCTATTCCAAGAGTTCCTGAAGAGACATGACTTTAAAATTCAATTGTGCATTTTAGGAATATGCGTTCAATAGACAGGTAAACAAGAAAAAATTTTATGGCTTTTGCTGTGCTTTGATGGGGTCTGTATACCATTGAGTTCTGCCCTGGAGGGCTAATTTCTAACAAGATTCTTCTGGCAGAGATAATCCCACGAGATATCTTGCTATGCTAATACTTTGCCTGCAGTTCCTGTACCTTGTAGATGCCAGACCTCCTAGCAGAGCAATGTAAAGAGTCTCTGACATTGTTGTACTGCTTGGGAGGAAGTTTAGAAACAGAAAAGACCTGTTTGATTGCCCAGATCTCCATGCCCAGCAGCTGTTTGGCTAGATCTGTGGAACAGTTTCTAAATTAATTAGTGATGGAGAATAGTTTCTGCCTGTTTAAACTGAAGGTATTATCCTCTGCCTGATGTAGATTCCAGACTAGATGGAAGTACAATTTGATGTTGTTAGGCACTTGCAATTTTCCTATACTTAAGCATGTGCTGCGGTTGCATTGCATGAACAGCAAGAAAGATGGGCATTTGATTTAGTTGAAAGCTAGGGCTGGAAAACATATTATGAAGCCAAAACAGTCATTCCTTTTTATTGGAATCAGAACTCTCTACCCTTCAGCTCTGTGTTCATTTGAACTCCGTACAGATGCAGCTTCACTTAAAGAACAGTGTTGCTTGCTGCAGGCAAAATGCTTTGACAGTAAAAGTGTGCTAGGACTATGATGTGTTTATAAAGTGTCTTTCTTTTTATTGTCTAAGAATCACTCTGAAAGCTATCTTTAGCTCAGTTTGTCCATGATTTTTTGATGCTATGGAGCAAACCCAACTTATAGCAGCTCTCCAAAGCTCTTAGAAAGCTAATTAGTTAGCAATGGATGTATAGTATACCAATTACCATGGTGTTTACATGGTAAGAGATCAATAGGAAAAGCTGCTAATGCTTAATTATTAAACTTGATCCATATCTATTAATCCTACATTTATACCTTGATATTAAGGTTTTTATTCATGTTAAAATATAAAACAATTTATTACCCTGCTGACAGGGTTCTTTCACTTTCTGCTTTAATATTTCTTTCCTGATCCCAGGTTAAGTTCTATTTTGCTACTGTTGACATTTGTTCTTTTGATTTACAAGGACTGTAAATCAAAATCTTTGAATGTTTTCTATTTCCATCTTGTCTTTGATAAAAGGCAGAAATGGGAGCTAAACAATCTGTTCTAGCAAAGCCTTTATGTTATGAAGTCAATCTGTTACCTAAAGCAGAGCTTTGAGGTCCTTTCTTGGATCTTTCACATCTTCACAAAGTCGCTGTGGTCTGTTCACTCAGTAACTGTGGGTGTTCACTCAGTAACTGCAAACTCATTTACTTAATTTCACCCTTATCAATAAAAATGTCAGATCCAGTCTAAAAGGTGCTTTAGTATTACCAGTGATATATTTTGTATATTATAAATGTTTGATAAACAACATTCCAGGACACTGATTGAGAGGGACCATCATCACAACCCAGCACTACCATTTTTTTCCTGTATAGTAGAACTTGAATATGTGGGGTTTTGTTTTTTCTGTTAAAGCTGGCTCTTCTTGTACCAAATGCAGACAAACATTCGTGGGGCAAGAGGGTTATTCCCACTCCCTCACTAAGCAGGACAGTTTAAATGACGTCTCGCTCTTCCTTTCATACCTCTGACATTTAGGAAATACAGACCTTACTCCTCTTGTGCACATGCTCCTCTGGAACTGCAGCAACTCTGTCTCCCTCAGCACTGGTTCAAATGCAATCAGTCAGTGGCATTGGGCCCGGTGTCTGCAACAGGAGCTGGACTAACCCTGGAAAAATCTGCATATATTTTAAAAATTCCTGGTTCTGGAGATGACTAAAGACTAAATATAAATCATGACAGATGTTAACCCTTCAAACCAGTTTTGAATTATCTTTTTTGTTGTTGAGTGCCAAATTTTGCCCCTATAAATTTTCTCAGGAAGGCTAAGACATGAAAACAGTCTCAGCCTCATGGAGAGATGCCATCAACTTGAGCTTCTGTCTGACTACTCAAAAGTGCATGGAGTTACAGAAATCTTTTTGCATTTTTTGTTCTGTAGCAGAGAGATGGGAAGATCACAGGATTCTGGGTTGACCTCAGTCACACTTCACTATGTTAGAGAACCAGTGAGGGCAGCTACTGTGTGTAAAGTTTACAAGAGGCTGGTGAGTAGCAGTGAGCTCAGAAAAGCTACCACCAGGAATCTGGCAAAAGTAACTTTCCCTGGCCAGATCCACGATAAAATAGTGACTCAGATGTTTCAGCCCCACCTCTTTACTGACATTGCCCCACCTCCCTCTCCACATGCATGCACGCAGGGAGAGTAATTATCAGAGAAAAGAGAAAGACACAAAATTAAATCAATGGCCTTAAACTGAAAGAGAGTAGGTTTAGACAGATACTAGAAAGAAATTTTTCACTGTAAGAGTGGTGAGGCACTGGCACAGGTTGCCAGAGAAGGTGTGGTTGCCCCATCCCTGGAACTGTTCAAGGCCAGGTTGGATGGGGCTTTGCACGACCCAGTCTAGTGGAAGGTGACTCTGCCCATGGCAGGGTGGTTGGAACTAGATGGCCTTTTTTCTCTTNTTTTTTTATTTTTTTTTTCTTTTGGGTCCCTTCCAACCCAAAGCATTCTAGGATTCTATGTAAATTAAAACCACAATGGGTTACATTCTCTCTTACATTTCTGCCTGTTTTGTTGTCTTTTGCTGCAGCTTTAAGTGCATGGTGGTATGAATTATAGCTGAGATCTTTTATTTTCTATCACTTGCAAAGTCAGCAAGAGTTCTTTGTATTATTAGGTGATTGTGTGCATCTCTTTTTTTGCTTTGAATTTTCTAGTGTATGTTTGGGTAGCAGCTACTCTTAGCTTTACAATTTAGAGGAAAGGAAGTACAAGTGATTTATCCACAGCTTTAAAATAAAGGTGATAAAGGTACAAGATGCCCCTTTAAAGTTATTTATGTGAAGATCAGTTCATTCAGGTGGGTGTTAAAAAACTTGCCATAGAAACTCCATTAAGTAACATTCACTGTTTCCATCTAAATAAAGTCTGTAACCTGACATTAAAAGCGTTGTGATTAGAGAAATACACCATGATGGATATGCTTTTGGAAGAATCACAGAATCGCTTAGGCGAAAACACTTCTAAGATCATCATGTTCAACCTTTGATGGAACATGACAATATCAAATAAACAATAGCATAAAGTGCCACGTCAAGTTGTTTCTTGAGCACCTCCAGACATGGTGACTCCACCACATTCCTGGGCAGTCCATTTCAATGTTTAACAACCCTTTCCATGAAGAAATTCTTCCTGTTATCTAACCTGAACCTCCTCTGGCACAGCTTGAGACTTTGTCCTCTTGTCCTGTCACTTGTTGCCTGGGCGAAGAGGCCAACCCCCACCTGGCTACAGCCTCCTTTGGCTCTTTACAACCTGGTGGTTGTAAAGAGCAGTAAGGTCCCCATCTGAGTCTCCTTTTCCCCAGGATAAACACCCCCAGCTCCCTCAGCCATTCTTCACAGGACTTAATCTCCAAACCCTTCATTTCACTTTCTGGACTCAAAGGAGAGACATTGCTGCTAGCAAATATTACTGGAAAAGTAGAGCAGAAGATATTGCAGACCTGCTAATTTTGCCAGACTTGCCCAATCTGTGGAAACTGGGAAGTACTAAAATGTAGGTATTCCATGTGATGGCAATATGTTCTGAACTTGGCAGCAAAATTTCTGCTTTGCAAAGTGGTTAGTACTTCTTCAAAGTCTACGGTGATAAATATCCTGGTCAAGTGTTCATCTTTTCTCAGCTAATTCAGTGTTTATTGGAGGCAGGAAGAAGCCTGAGGATTCCCGTAATTTTCATTTAAAACTTTTTTCTCAATTTTCAATGTTAAAATCCATAAACACTATCACATTGTATAGGCTGGCCTCTTTGCATATTGAAGCCCAGCAAACTCCAGCTACTTACTCTACCCGTTTTATATAGCTAAGTCACATGCCTACTTCAGCTGGCTTTTTCCCAACTTTTATGTGTAAGGATCTCATTAGGTCTTTCTGAACTATAAAAGTTTCATTAGAATATTGTTACACAGCATCTTCTTGTGCTTCCTCCTTAAGTCATTTGCAGTCTCTGCTTTCCAGTTGCCAGTGTCCCATTTCATGGGCACAATTTGCGATCCATTATCGAAAGTGTATGGGCTGGCCATTGACACTTCTTGTTTGAATCCTTCAAATTTAGTTACTGCCCTGCTCTTTTTTTTTTTCTGTTCTGCCCTCATCATTGTATTTGTCACTTGAAGTGTTTGAGTCATCTACATGTTTAGTGATCCATGATTTTATATTTACTTGCATAACACTGATGTAAATGTTGAATAATTTCAGGCCAACTATCAGTTGTTGAACTTCACAAGAAATTGTAACATATGATGGTTATTCACCAGCAATGAGAATTTTAACATCTTTAAGTTGGTTTTTTAAATATATGCATACATGCCTTTTTACCATTGGAAAATGCTTGTTTCTTTAATCAGATCAAATTAAATCAAATGTCTTACTAAGCTGTAATCTTGTCAGAGAATGAGTAACTGTTTCTTAAGATCTGTTTTACAGAAAAGCAATATGGTTGGCCTAAGATGCTATACATTCATCTTCTTTATTCTTTATCAGTTCAATTCTATGTTTTCCATTATTTTGTCTGTAATAGGTTTCAGACTACCCAAACCAAGTGACTTGCATTCTGTCCTTTTCCCTTCTTAAATATTCGTACAGCATTAACTCTGTTCTAATTTCTTGGTAGCTGGTTCAGTATTAATCAGTGAGTCAGTTTCTTCCTTCTTCTTTACTGAGTACAAGTTAAATGAGCCTGCAGATTTAAAAATGTTTGTCCTTGAATAAATGTAGTTCAGTATAATTCCTGATTATTAATGGACTGGAAAAAAAACTTACTTACTGTGAAATAATTGCATTATTGTAGTTATTTTCAAAAACTAGAACAAAAATTCTTACTGGATACTTTAATCTTTACCTACAACATTATTAAAAATTTCCCCATCTCCACCAATATTGCTGCTCATTTTGCTAGGTTTCAATACACTTTTAAAAAAAGTTCTATTGTTCTGTGGGGTTTTTTTCAAGCCGTGTGTTTTTTTCTTGATGTCCTCAGCTTCTTTTCCTCTGTCTCCATGGCTTTAGATTTATAGAGATTACTCCGTTTCCCTATTGTTCTGAGCTTTTATATATTACCTTTTTTATTTCTGCTTATTGTTTTATTTTGACACTGATTGAAGAGGTCCTTTTGTCGAAATCTGGTCCTCTGTCATCATTGTGGGATCATTGGAAGAATGACTTCTATTCAGAAGTAGACCACCAATATAACTGATTATTTAACCAGTCGAAAACAGGTTACAGCTCTGTATCCAGAGGGCTCCATCTGATCTGGGAGTCTGCATCAGTGTGTCATGAAACCATGCATCACTTGGCCGTTTAGATGCCTCGTCCTTCCGTAAAATTAAGAATCTTTAATACAAGGAAAGATTAATGTAATTCCATCTGTTTTTATTAAATGGTAAGATATAGGCTTTCAACCCATAAGCTTTTATCAGTTGCTTTTAGTGAGGTTTTATAGTTGCTATAAGCCCCTAGAAAAGAAAATAACAGCAGGCTGACTCCAGAAGTGCTGGCCTTGTCTTTATGACAGTGGCACAGATGTGCTGTAATAATCTTTATTTCATGACTTAGATTGACCTTTGCACACAGATGCTGAAAAAGAATCAGTTTTACGGTTCTGTTTATGCCTCATGGAAGGAGTTCTCCTTGAGTCCATGTTTTTATTCCATACTAATTAGTGTGAAATAACATAATTTAATTGCAGTTAAGTGGAGACAGAAAGAATTGTTTCCTGTAATGGGCTTTTTTCAGTGTTTTTAAATACCATACATTTTTGTGGGTAACTAGTCAGAGTAATCTCAATTAGGGACATCACTGGCAGTGAAAAATGCTCCTCGGTTATAGTTTAATGTTTCTCTCCCATCCTTTTCTAGCATGAACTAGAAGATGGCTCCAAAGCCTGCTTTGCAGCCAGGTCATACATTTCTAATGAACATATGCAGCGATGCATTCTCTGAGGTTTCTACCTGTAGTTAAAGCTGAGCTATGTAGTAGATAGACATCTTTATAGGGTGAAGTTGTTGTTAAGTATACTATCCAGGTGGCATCCTAGATGACCTGTAAAATAATGACAGAAAGTCTGATCCACTCTTTTCTACTCTGTCAAGATTTTAAACCACTGTTCATGCTGAAATTTAAAAGTTCCGAAGGGACCACTTGCATACTTCCCTTTGAGATAGAAGGATCTGGTGCTCTGTAGGTAGAGGTTGTTGAATGTTTGTGTTTCAATGCTAACCTATAAACTCTCCCATTGTCTCCAGCTTTTCCTATCTTCCTCTCTATTTGATTTTATCATACCTTAACTTCCAAGTCTGTCCCTGTTGCAGTCAGAAGCTTTTGCCTAGAAAGATGATGAGAACAGGGTATGTTGGCTGTTTTCAAATCTGGTAGCACATGACACAGCAGCGGTATCTCACCTTGCTTGCCTAGTACAACTGCAGCATCACTTCATTATGCAAAGAGACTCTTTAAAAAGCAAAGCAGAACCAGGCATTTAGCAGACATGATGGCTATGCTTACCCGAAGTATTTCAAAAGAAAATCTAATTGGACTATCAGTGAAGCAGAATCTATTTTAATTGTGGCAGAAATTATGATGAAATCAAGCATCAAAAGAGTTTCCTGAGGCTTTTGGTAAAAAAAAAAAAAAAAAAACAAAAAAAACCCAACAAACCTCAATCTAAGCATAATGATATTCCAAACAACATTAATCCTGGTGGTTAGTAACAATTTATTTATTTTAGTATACCTTCCCCAGTCAAACTGCATCATGGCCTACTCCAGGTTGTGGAACATGTACATGGGACCATTCTGGGCACCCAACTGGTCCAGAATTACTTTAAACTCTTATGGGTATTCAGACCCAAACTATCTGTTAAGAATGATCTCTGGTCCTTGCTAGCCGAACTGGAATTTAGAAGGTATTGGCTGACCAGAGCCGATATCAAGGTAGAGTTCCTTCTAACAAATAAATGTTACAGACTATCAAGTTACACTGCTTGGTACTGTTTAATTCACTGCTATCAACTTAGTCTTTGGGGATGAAGGGACAAAGCCCTATGCTGTGTTCCCAAGCAAGCATGTTGATACAGTTGTATTTAGTGATGAAACAAAATTATCATGGCCTAAGTTATCACAGGGGAATGTTTGGGCCTGTGACCACAAGAAAGACATTGAGGTGCTGGAGCGTGTCCAAAGAAGGACAGCATAGGTGGGGAAGGGCTGGAGCACAGGTCTGATGAGGAGCAGCTGAGGGAGCTGGGGGTGCTTAGCCTGGAGGAAAGGAGGCTCAGTGGGGGCCTATCGCTCTCCACAACTCCCTGAAAGGAGGGTGTAGCCAGGTAGGGGTTGGTCTCTTCTCCCAGGCAGCCAGTGACAGGACCAGAGGAAATGTCCTTAAGTTGCATCAGGAGAAGTTTAGATTGTATGTAAGGAAAGGTTTCTTCATTTAAAGGGTTGTGAAGCATTGGAACAGGCTGCCCTGTGAAATCATGGTGAAATCACCATGCTTGGAAGTGTTCAAAAGGCATGTGAATGTGGCAGATGGAGACAGGGTTTAGTGGTGAACGTGTCAGTGTTGGGTTAGTGGCTGGACTTGATGATCTTAGAGGTCTTTTCCGACTTTAATGATTTTGTGATTCTATACCCAAAATAGACATGTGGGAGTAGGGGTCTGGATCCACCTGCTGATGTGGTCACTCATTTAGGCAAAATTCTGCTATTGGATCTACTGTTGTTTTCTATTTATATTGCAGAACTACTGAGGCAATGGAGAATTGTGAGATCTCTTTTTTTTTATTAGGGAGAACAAGCAATGATGTGTACTTTATCACATCCCTGATCCACCCAGAGCTGGCTACCAAAAACTAGAAAATCTGAGTTCACACATGCTCAGTAGGGGCTTAGTTAAAGTGCAGTAGCAAAAACTGTGCCAAGTGTATTCCTTCCCTTTCCAACCCCCTCCTACTGGTACCAAGCAGACTGCACATATGGCATCCCTAGAAAGCAATTGATCGTGCTACAGTGCTGGAGCTGCCAGGGTTGAGTGGCAATTTCTGTGCAATTGTTCTGCTCAGCATTGGGCCAATGGAAAAAAATAGCCTGTGATGAGGGAATTAAAGGATATTACAGAGTACATATGCATACAGGGACTGATGTAAAATCACACAAGCAATCTTAATTCTATTCTTTGCTCATTTTTGAGTGCTTGACTTGGCAAACTTCAAGTTTTTTTAGCAAATGCTTTTCTTAGGTAAAATTAAAGATGGTTGTGGGTCTTTCTAGAACACTGTGGGTTGCACTTGCTAGCACTTGCCTTAATCTATGTGCTGGGTTTATTCCTAAATCCAAGGGAACAAATCATCAGGTTTTGTTAAGTTTTGTTACTGAGAGAGCTTTTTACACTGATCTGAACCATTCACTTAGATTTGTAGCCCCTGAAAGTATTGTGCTGGATTTTGCTTGTGGTCTCTGGACAGACAAAAAATTATTGTTTTGTTAATTGTGCTGCGTTACCCACTTTATTGGCTTTCTCAGGCTGTCCATTTGTATCCATTTGCCAAGCTTTTGTACAGGAAAAAAAAAAAGGATTTTTTTCCCTCTCCTAATTGGAACACTGTTTGTTTTTCTAGTATATGTAAAGAAAAATTAGCCTGCTTTAAACATACCTGTGCTTTTGTCATCCAAAGCAGCTAAAACAACACAGTGCTCCTGAACACATGTACAGTTAAAATGTCTTCATATCTCTTCCAACAGTCTCAAGGCTCATAGGATTCTGCTTTAGAGCTCAGTTTTGACAATGCTGATGAGCACTCTGGCCCAGATCTACAAAATGTGTAAATTTGTACTGAACTTGAAACACCTCCGTCATACTCTTGAAGTCACTAGATTTACTTAGGCTAAGTAAAGCTCAAGTTAAACCTGTTCTTTGGACATCAAGGGATTCTGAGATTGTCATTTTGTTAATTTTTCTTATATCAACTAACACAGCCCAGCTGGGGCTCTGGTGCTTTTAGAATGTGCATAGTGACTAATAACACTAATGCAGTTTTCAGCTGATTTTAGGATTAAAACACAAGCAGTCTTCTCAAAGACATTTACTTGTCTTACTGTAATAAAATCATGTTCATGTTCAGAAGGTCAGATGAGCAGGCAGCCATCTGAGAGATCAGCTCACACATCAAATTCTACAGCAATACTTCGATCTTGATGCTTAAACTGGGATATTTGATTTAAACTCTGATCCCACCTCTGTTGTGCTGGGGTGTTAGAAGAAGAGAGATATATTTTATGACTTCTGCACAGCAAACTGTGTTTTTTAGACTTTAGGCAACTTACTGTATTAGTTTTGGAAGGCAGGTTTTCTGACAGTTATCTAGTTGAGATAAGAAGGAAGGAAGCATGTGAGAGCTTGTTGATTTACCTATGTAAATTACACCATTTTTAATTAGTGCCTCACAGTTTATATGTGTGTAATTAAAGGGCATTTGTAAAATTATACTGTCCACTACAGGCTATCCCAGAATTTTGTAAATGCAAAGCAGGATAAGAGGTCCTCTGGTAGAGCTGCCTGTCCTTATTTCTCTAACTGAAGTGAGTACCCCAATGGGAAAACCATTATTTCTAATATTATCTACACAAATTAAAACTTCATTTAGAGGTATAGTGGGACCATCTTATAATTGACTTTGATCTTGAAGAAATATCTCAGTAATATTTATAGTAATATGGTGTCTGCCAGAAAGGGTATCTAGAAGGGAAAATATTATTTTACTGAGAAAGGCCTGAGCATGTGTAACACCAGATTTACCAGAGCTGTGAGGGCTGAAGTAAGTTTATTGGGTCCAGTAGGCTGCCTAATAGCAGCCAAGTTCTGCTGAGGTCCATCTTTCCACTTCCAATTCTGTTTGAAATTGGTGTAGATGGTAAAGGAAATTACCAAAGGTACTTAAGCAGGCAGCTCCTTGGATAAGCTCTGCCACTTCTATGTCTATTTTTTTTCTATAGGTTAACATTTAAAAAAAATCTTCCTTTAAATATGCATAAAAATATTTAAATATACCCATTTAAAACTGCATTTTCACTTTCCTGCAAGAAATTACAAGCTACGGTAGCACTGGAGGGGCCAATGATCATCTGTTAATGGTTTGAACGGACAGGCAATCATTCGAAAGACTTTGATCCTCAGGGGTAATTAGGAGGACATTGAATAGGAAGTGCTGACTCTTTGCACTGAACAAACATTGAGTTTAACTGCTTCATTTTATAACATGCCTTTCTAGTCACTTCCTTGAAGGTTTCAAAGAAATGCAGTGCTTCAGCTGGAAGCCTCTTTTCTTCCTTACCAAGAACAATTGGGAACTAAATTAAAATATAAACTGTTCTTCTAAGAAGAAGCTAATACTACTTGGTAGACCACCTGCTTCTATCTTGGAAATCATTGATACAGCTCTTCTTCAATCAGGAGGGGTCAAAGAATAACTAGCTAGCAACAAATCAAAGCAAGTAAATGCATTTGCCACCAGGATTTTAGGTGATTAGCACAATGCTTTATTTTCTCAAGAGACAATTCCCACTTTGGTGGCAAAATTTTAAGAGGTAGGAAGCTATCGTTTGTTTTCCTCCTTTGCATGTGGTAATTCTGATTGAGGGAAGGAGAAGACATGAATTATCTCCAAAAGAACCACTTCTGGTACTTGCATAATTTGAATGTGAAGCAATAGTCAGGCAGCAGGTAGAGTCCCAGGAATAACTAGATGTGTCCCCTAGCGTGTGTCTGTACTGAGCTGGCTGTGAAAGCACCTATGTCATACATCAGGACATCTGAGGTCCTAAAAAAGTCCCACAAACAAACACAACACAGATATCACTCTGTTTTATCAGCAAAATTCTTCCTCCCTTAACCCTGAGACGGGTGGATACGGATTGTCCAGTTCTTAAATGAAGCAATTGCATCCCAGCCCAGCAACCCCAGCCTGTGAAGGTTTGAAAACCCTTTTTTCTCATTGAAGGTGGATCGTTGAACAGTTAGGAAGGGAGGCAAATTGGGAATTTAAAATAGTGAGCATTACCCTAAATGTGCCTCCTGGTGCCTTTTTTATTTTTCTTAACTATTGTCTTGTGTCAAATAAATTAACAGGCAGGAAGCAGAGCTATGGGACCTCCCAGCCACAGGCTGAGAGTTTTCACTTAAACAACGTATAATCAAGCTGCCTTTCGGGCTCCATTCCTTTGTGACCTGTTAATTTTACATTTCTAACTGCACAGCAGCTCTAATCCATCTGGGTTGTGGAGAGCCTGGTCTGCAGGATTCTCTGTTCCCACGTGACTGCAGTCCTATCCTGGTTTGCAAATTCACATTCATTTGGGCAAAAGATGATTTATGAAGTCAGGTTTTCCATTTCCTGAATGAGAGTTTTAAGCCACAGATGGAAAGCATTTATGTATAGGAAATAATTTCAGACACTAGGAATGACACAGAGTGCTGTACAGTTTTTGGTCACAAGATAACTGCCAAAGTCCACGCAAGAAATGGCCTTGCAGGAATCCCTCTCTCCTTGCCCCGTGGTGCCTGGCTGAGTGACCTGGGTATGTATGTGTAAATGATGTGAATTTGTGATCTTGCAAACCACTGGGAACTTCAGTCAGGATACTAGATCTCAGTTCCAGACCTGTGAACCTGTTATTTTGGTATTAAATCACTACAACACTCAAAAGTGTCCCCATGTTCTCAGAACAACAGCTTGGATCTGTCTGGTCCAGGACTTGACCATACAAACAAGTAGAGCAGGTAGTATATGCTGCATCCAGCTTTTTGCCCTCCTCCTACACCAGCAGGGCCATAGAGGCACTTCAGCCCCTGACTCTGATGTGTTCTGCCATGCTGGGACACAGAAGCCTTGGTCAGCACTGAAATGGAACAGAGGTGTAAGAGAAAAACTATGTGATTTTTTTTTTAATGTTTTACTGTTTTGATTCTTCTTAATCTTCCTCGATTTATTGAAGATTGACAAACCAGTGATTATTTCATGCTGAAAGGCTCCTTTTCATAACACTAAATGTCGCAAAAATATGGTTAATTCTGCAACAGGCAATTCTACCGCTTGTACAAAAATAATACGATTTCAGTGTAGAGACAGTTATCCTGGTAATTACAGTCAAGTTTCTTCCAGAGACTTGTGAAAAGTGAAAGCAGTACATTTACTTGAGTTAACATTAACCCTGAGTTATTCAGTGGTGGGATTCAGCTTTTTCTCAATTAGGAGAAAAAAGCAAAGCTCAGGTATTATTTTAGAGAACACGTTATTGTAAGTCTGACTAAACATAAAGGTTAAAGAGGAATATCTAACCACCACATACCTTATGCTTATTTCCACACAAAGAAGGGAGAGCAAAGAAACAAGCCCTAAAAATGTCTTCTGAACCACTGACTAAGCTTCAGGAGTTTTTTCTATTCCAAATCCCTTTTGCTTTTTTGTTTAGCTCATCTTTGCTCTATCCTAACCTTTTTTTTTCTCAGTTTCTCTCATTCCGTGTTTTTCTCACCTTCCTCCAATTTCTCATTTTTATTTGTTTCCATTGTGGCATCAGTCCTTCTCATCTGTTCCTTCTCACACAGTGTTTTTCCATTTTCTCCTTTTCCCCATGCTGCACTGGGAGGCTTTGGAAAACCCTTCTCCCTCCCAGAAGTGGTCTTTAGGCTTGTGTTGGCTCTGGCTTAGCTGTCAGCAATGCAGTGAGGTGCTTACAGAAACCAGTGGGGCAGTGAAGCCAAACCTCTCCAGATGGAGCGCAGTGCCAGTACAGCTGAGCTGGGGAGGGTGGAGTGGCTGTGCAGAGAAGCTTGGCTCTTCCAGAGTTTGTGCCCTCCCCTGTCTTATTTAAGCAAAGATACTGACATCCTTACACAAATATGGATTCAAAACCCAGAGTATTCTTAGTGCAAATAACTGGCTAGGGTTTTCAGATGAGAATCCCAAAAGACTTTCTGTCTTGCGGTCATGCCCTTTACCCCTGCACTTGCTCTAAGTCCAGGCTCAGATAGGGATCATTGTGTTTTGTTAAGCTTCAATTCTGAGAAACTCTTTACTCATTTGTTACCTGGAAAATAGTCATTATTTTATTCATTCCTTCGTTTCTGTAGGAGCTTTGCTTGGGTGAGGAATCACCAGGCCAGCTGTGGTACCTGCAGGATGTAGCCTTGAGAGGGCGGGGGAGAAGGAAGCAGCAGAGCCTGTGAGCTGCTGCGAGAATGCTTTTAACAAACACTGTGGAAGCAGCTGGTGGCTTCAGCTGTAGCCTTAATTCCAAACATCGTAACTGATTGGTTTGGTTATTTATTACACTTAACTTGCTGCTTTGGGCAAAGCAACAAGCTAATAAAGGGCCAGCAGTTTGTTTTTCAATTTTTTGCTGACTGGTATGGTTTCTGGGGGTCTCATATGCTTCAGTAAGCATGTCTTGTCTTTTCTTCTCCCTGTGATCTATCACAATCATCTGCCTCTCTCTGCTAGCTCCTTCACTCCATCAACCTGTCCTAAGAGATGTCCATTTTGTTGACCATGTGAATTATTATCTTTGTCCTTTTTCATTCTAAATGCTGTACCACTTCCTTTGTTCTCTGCTCCTCTGAGTAAGTTGTTTTGACTTTAATGTTCTGCTGTCTCATAAGCAAGTGGCAATAATACAAAGATGCTCAAAAGCCTGGATCTCTTCAAAAGAAACTTGGAAAGAATGTTCCTCTTTACTTGGCTTAACAGCATCTGCTGATGCTGATTATGGCGTCCGCAAGTAGCTGTGGAGTAGGAATAATGCAAAATAGGAAGAGATAATATGTTAAAATCAAAAGAATCGTGATCCTGAATACTTGGTTCCACCCATATGAACTTCGATTTATTTGCACAATCAAATAATTCAGCTGTTGTTAAACTGTTTGCAAGTTTTCTTTGCTAAAGTGAATCTGAGTCCAGCAAAAGAGCAGCCATATCACACTGGCATGGTTGAAATGCTGAACTCAGCAAAGTAATCAAGCCCTGAAGGGACTGGAGTTTGATGTCCATTTTTTTCCCACCAAGAAGGCAGGCTCAGGCGACTTAGGACTGAGGATAAGGTGATTTACTCTGCCACAGAAAATTCTGTTACCCATTCAGCAAGTTTCAGGGCACTTTTTGCTAGCACTTAGCTACAGGGGAAAGGTTGTGCAAGTCAAAGCTTTAAAGTTAAAACATGAGCATAATGGGCCAGAGCCCCAGATGCCTTTATAGCACCTAAGTTGTTGGTGCTGAAACAGCCCAGAGAGCATGCGGGGTTTCCCCTAAGTATTGTTTGCATTCCAGAAGAAGGTAGACCAGAGTTTTATTCTCCATGGGAAATATAACCAAAGCTTCTGCAAAGAGCCTGTCATGGAGCTTCCTAGGCAGTGAAAGCTACATGGTATTTTACAAAAGTGTACACTTTAATGATTGTTAATTGCAGAGTGCTCTTTTAATACATGGGGAGCCTTCAATATCTGAAAATCTATTGAGCATCATGTTTGAGAGGGAGAGGGAGAAGGACATGGGGGCTTTTAGGAGGGCATTTACTCTCTGTCAGTGACATCTTATATCTAGCTGAGCAGGGAGTAAAAAAAAAGCCAGAGAAAATGTCCACAGTGGGTTCCATTGACCTGTAGACTAAGAACATCAGGAATGTCAATCTATTTTTACAGTTTTACTTTGCTTTTAGGTTCATTAACACTTCAAAATATATGGTTGTGCTTCTCATCTATGGTTCCAGGGCTTTTTCATGATTGTGGTCCTGTGTTGTTTTTTTTCTGTGAGAAAGAACTTTGCATCAAATTAGCACAGAACAAGGTTGATTTGTGCCATTTTTAAAATCTTTAAACACAGCTGTGTGCAACAACAGCTTTGCACATCCCACTGAGATGTAAAGACCCGAAATACCCACTGCTGCGGCTACTTGACTTCTCAGCACCAGTGTGGCAGTTAGAGGGAGCAAGAGGAGGAATGAATCTTCCACCAGCTTGCCAATCAGACACTGCTGATATTTGGAAGATAGTAATGAAATCACTTAATCAGGTGACTTCCTCATAACATAGCTGCTACCAGAGTGTGTTTCCAAAGTAAATCAGACTCTTTGTTCTTGTTTCAGATTGAATTTTGTGGTTATTGCCTACCTGTAGCAGAAATTGCATGATGTCAGTTTGCCATATGAGTGGGAATATTTATAGGCTTTTATTTTGTGCTTAAAAACATCAAATCAGAAATCCCAAATAGAGCAGTAGCTCTGAGCTTTTACACTCTGTTTTCTGAATTTTTTAAAGCCACTTGATAATCAAGAAGCTATTCAAATAATTCTGTTTTTCAGAGTTCTGCACTTTTGTATCCATCATGTGCGTAGATCTCATTTTCATGGTTTATCATTGGAGACCTTCTTACAGTCTTTCAACACTTCAAAGGAGGCTTATAAGAAAGATGTAGAGAGACCTTTTTGCTAAGGTCTTGTAGTGATAGGACAAGGCGTAACAGAGTTAAATGAAAAGAGAATAGATCTGGATTAGCTATAATGAATTTTTTATTATCAGGCTGCTAAGGCACTGGCACAGGTTGCCCAGAGAAGCTGTGGATGCCCCAGCTCTGGCAGTGTTCAAGGCCAGGTTGGATGGGGCTTTGAGCTACCTGGTTTAGTGGAACATGTCCCTGTCCATGGCAGGGGGGTTGAAAGTAGATAGTCTTTAAGGCCCCTTCCAACCCAAACCGTTCTGTGATTCTGTGATCTATTTGATGATGGGATTAATGTACACAAGAAACTTTCTGCAAAATCTATTCGCAAAAGACAAAATTTAACATTAATACAAGTCTTTCAACTTTGTGTAATAACACAGTATGTATGTTACAGATAATTCTGTCGTATTTTCTATTTTGGAACATTGTAAGACACTTTTCAAACATAGAAAATTGAATGATGACATGGAATGGTTGATTCACTTGCTCAAGTGGATAGATAATATGCAGAAAAGCTGTAGCACTTCTGGGCTGCCAGTTCTGTTCACTGTGTCGCTATAGGACACAAGACACTGGCACACCTGCTAGGTTGAGCAGAAAGAGAAAAAGAAGCAAGTTTATTTTGAAATTTTCATATTTATAGATTTCTCAATTCCACAAGGGATTGGAGGACGTTGTCACCTCCTCTCTCATTCAGTGGACAAAAGAAATACTTGTCAAACTTTTCCTCAGCACAATGGAATGAAAAACAGAAAGAACAGTTAAGTAAACATTGTCTAATATTTACATGAAAATGTGAGAATATCTGACTCCAAAAATGTAAATTATCAGAAGGCTAACAAAAACAGGGCAACACACTGAACCAAGATGATCACTTGTTAAGACATTTCCTCTCAGGTATTTTAAATGAATTTTAATGCCTAGAAGAAATGTTCATAGTTTTCCCACTGCACCTAAAACAATGTTGAGTTTTTCACTTTCATTTGTTTGCAGTTAATAATGATCCACAGTAACAAATTCCTCCCAAGGAGAGGAGAAGCAGCAATGTCCTTTTGGGAAAACAATGGCCTTGCAATGTGTTCCTAAAAATCTGTGTGGCATTTAGGCTGTCATGTCCAAAGGACAGAGCAGATGGTGTTATGAAGAAAGCAAACCACTGGCTCAGTTCCTGCCTAAACCAGGGATGCCCAGTATAAGCTCATGCAGGTCATTCTAACATGAAGACATCTGAGAGATGGGGCTAAGCTTAAGCACTTAGGGCCAGCAGAACTTAGGCCTGACTGCTGTCTAGGATTGCCTGAGTTTGGAGGAGTGAAGAGCACAGTTTCCATTCTGCTTGAAACTACAAACATCCATGTAACTACAAACATCCCATGTTAACATGGGAACTTGCATGCTCAGAGCATCTAAATCCTTGAGCTCTGTAAAAGCTGTGCAGCACCTGGGTAACACTCTGGTCCTTGGAGAGGTCCAGTCTGGATGGAATTATAAGATAGCATCCAGTACTGAGCTTAGAACAAAACTGCTGGCAGAGAGCTGCATGAAATGCCTCTTACAGCTTGGGACCCTGTAAGCATAGAGTAAGTTAAGTAAATTAACACACAATTGCATTTTAATGCCCAAACAAGTGAATTGAGCCAGTTCTTTATTCTGCTGTAGTTCTCCCTTCCCTTTCTGTGTAGTAGAAAAAAGCAGCTTCCTACCTGATGAGGTTTCATGAGGTTAATAGCTATGAAGTGCCCAGGCACTCTGATGATGAGGGCTGTATAAACACAAAGATATTATGCAAGCATAGCAATGCCAAATGCTTGATGCAAATTCCTTGTTCATGGTCTGATTTCCTCTCTTCCCTTACACAGTTTCTCTGCCGTGTAAATATACCCCTTTCAGATGAAAATAATTGTCCCTCTGCCTAAAGTACCCTGGTTAAATTACCAGTAGTGTTGGTAACATTCCGTCTTGGTATATGTACCTGTATAAAAACGAGTGTTGAACAGGTCCTCAGGAGACCGTCCTTGCTGTGCTTGCTTGCTGTGTAGGAGTTTAAGGAATGTATTTTCTTTCTAAGTGGATAAGACTCTTAACAAACACAGTCCCCATTTACATGGTAAAAAAAGAATTTTGTGCTCAAGTTTTGTGATGTTGTAGTTGTGCAAAGACAACCTTATTTATGTTGGTAAATGATAGGTGACCTAATGGAGACTGAAGTGGAAAAAAATCACATATTTTGCTAAATTGCCTAAACACGCTGTCTTCAGAGAGCTACTCAGATTACTTTTCAATCCTCTTGAAAAGATTGTTTCTGATGCACAGGTTTAAATAAACTAACCACTCATCCCTAACAGTGGTTGCCAATTGCAGGTATATCTTTGTGAATAAAAAGAGAATCATAGGCCATGGAAATTCTCTGTTTCTTTACTGGTTTTGTTTATACTAAATGGCTGTGATGTTAGTGCCATTGTATAGTTTCTTGGAGAAATTATAGTGTAAAATATCAAGGCTTTCCCTTAAAAAAGAAATGTCATTCCAAATGTAGCAAATATCAGATCATTTAGCTGTGTAGAGCCTGAAGCTAAGCTGGATAATGATTGAGTATGAAATGTTTATGTTGGGGATGGAAGAACTGATATGGTAAGCCACAAGCCACATTCTTTTGCTTTGTATTTGCAAGAGGCAAGTATTAGTTGTATAAGCATATGATTTCCATACTCCTCATACATGTGTTTGCTTTTTAAGTAGTCTGTCTTTTTTCTTAACTTCACTTGTCTTTATGTAATGCCTTGAAATAGATTCACGTGTGCACTGGATGACTTTGCATGGCCCAGAAACCTACAGAGAGCTTTGCCCTGATATCACACAAATCTAAATGGTGCTGCTTATTTTCAATTCTCAAGGATATGTCTTTGATCTGAATAGAAGAAGCTGAGTTGTACAAAGGAATGCTCAGACATAGTCACTCACATTTGTGACACAGAACACAGAGGCATGTGTGCAAGATGGATCTTAAATTGCCTCAGTTTTCACTTGGTCTTAACCAGGAAAAGCTGTCAGAGATATCTATAAGGGCTTCTGTGTATAATTGGTGGGTAAAAAAAAAAAACCACAACTATATAATACACTGTAAATATGGCAAAACAAAGCAGAATGCAGTTCCCTGGGATTTATTGGTATGTTAAGAAATAATACTCCCTATATTTCTGTGTTCACCGCATTGTCAACCCGGCCTTAGGAGCTTTGTGCCTGGTCATGCAGACCATGCGTCAGGAGTGGTCCTGCTGGAAGAAGCAGAGTGGATTGGTACAGGTGATCTAAATCGAGTTTAAGTGGGTGGAAAGACCTAGGGAGCTGGTATGGTAGAAGCAGCAGGGGCTGTCTAATTACATTAATCCCATTCTTGTCCTAAAGCAATGACCACTTATAAGGCACTGGAGCGAGGGTTTAGAAAGTGCCCCTGTAGTTCTGAAACTCTCCCAAACAGAAAAAGATGACTTTTCTCATTGCTCACCACAGCCATGCACCTGTTTGGCCTAAACTGGCACCTGCAGCCGATGGAAGGGCAGATGTATGAGATCACGGAAGACACAGCCAGCAGTTGGCCAGTGCCAACGGACGTCTCCTTATATCCTTCGGGGGGCACAGGGTTAGAGTTACCTGACAGGAAAGGCAAAGGAACCAGTGAAGGTATGGTTGGTGTGTGTCCATGTTGTGAGTCTTCTGTCTGCCTCTAAACTCCAGCCGTCCAATCTCATGTTCCATTACCCTCAGTGCTGCCATCAGCAGGTGCTTTTCCAGTCTTTCATGTCTAGAGCTAGTAGTCGTCAGTCCTGTTTCCATATGTTTCTAAGTTTCATACCCCTCTGATGTCCACTAATGCAATAAAATTGTGTGAAACCCTCTCCACACATTCAAGGCATTCTCACAGACTACAGAAGGCCAGCATGAAAACCCTGCCTGTGAGTGCCTGTTTTCATGGAAGAACATTGTCTCTTGAAAATAAATGATTCCTAGAGCACTGGATCAAGCTTCCTCTCCAGCACTACAAAAATGTTTGAGTTTGACTAAGTATGAGTTTGACTATTTGTTGCCACTTAGCAAATGTTTTGAGGACCAAAATATTTACTGAGAACTATTGCACTTTGAGTTTTGGCACTCCAGAGTTGGACATAGCTCTGCAAAAGTAGCCAGATGAAAGACCTAGTCCCTACAAAGTATGACAGTGTTGACAAAAGTTAGGAGCAGCTCATGGGTCCTCCATTCAGCAGCACCTTATTCAGCAGCTTTACATCTTTATGTGCTTTTTTTAGAGGCACCACTGCTAAAAGTACTTGTAAGCTCTGCAAAGTCTTATCCCTCCCCAGACATAGTTGGAGAAATGAGAAATGGAAATTTTCAGAAAGCTTTTTTTGTTTGTGTGTAAAGATTCTCTATATAAAATTAAAAGATTCCAGTAAAATTACAGTAACTGACTATTTTTGGTAGTTCTTTTGTTGGAAGAAGTCTTGTGGACAGATAAGATGCATGCTACTGTTCTTGCAACTTGCTGAACTCAAAAGTTTCCACAGAGTTCCCTAGGCTTTGGCTGACAGCCTGTGTTACATGTTTAATTTAAATTAATTGTAGAGGGTTGTTTTCTATAAGAGTTTTTGTCTGTCTTTATTAGTCCAAATAAAGGCCATAACTATGTGTGTTCCTTAAAAACATTATATTTACTGGTAACTGATGGCTGCCATCAAACTGATACATGGAAAAATCATCTAAGCAGGTTATTCTCAGCAAACCTTAGTAGACAGTACAGCAAGCTTCAGACAGCCCTGCTGTTGTACTCAAAAATAGTTCATGACAGATCCTTCTTTTTCCCCCTCTAACTTGCCATATGTTTCATTTTTGAATCATCTAGCTTTGATCTGTCCATTTCCTTTTAAAAGTCAAAATGAAAATAAATGAATGTATTCAAAACTGCCATCCAAGTGAAAGCCCTCCATTTGATTTTATTTTAGCCACGTTTACAGTGACATGAGTAGAAGTTTTGATTGCTGCTCTGTTAAAAGAGAAATCTAGGAAATAGCCCAGTTATGTCATTAGAAGACCCCTCAAGTTAGTGCCTCGTACAGATCTTACAGAATCCATAGGCATTAGAAGAAAATACCGTGTCCTGACTAAAAACCACATCAGGACAACATCTTTGGTGCACTGTCCAGCCTTCAAATGCAGCTCTCTCCCCATCAGGTAACTATGTAACTAATTCTGGACTAGCAGTGCTGCAGGGCTTCTGTTCTAAACCAGAATGTATGTGATTGAAATTTATTTTCAAAAAGAATTGAAATATATTTGAATGTCTTCCGGATCAGAATGAAATAGGCTGGAATGTGTTAGGAACATCCTTAGAGCTGATCTGAATGAATCATTACCAGTGTCTTGCCAACTCCCAGCAACAGTCATTCCTTCTCATCTGTGACTGTGCTCCAGAACAGCGTTTTCCTCTGTTCAAGCCCAATCCTGTTTCCCAAAGCACTTAACCACATGCTTCCATTTAAGCATGTAATTGACTGTGGTTGAAGTCAGAGCTATGTGTGTTCTTAAGTGTTTTGATGGGCCAGGGAACCATCCTGTCAGAAATACAGAGATATTCAGCAAGGTCTGAAAGGAAACAGTTCATTTTCATATCCAAAGAAATTAGGAACAGTTGCTACGGCAACTAAAAAGTTCCAGGTAATGTGCAGAAAGAGCGAAGTAATTGACAGCCCAATTAAGAATTTAGACCTAAAGTTAATTTTAAGGAGTCAGAGATTCTGATTAAAAGCCAATTTCTGATTAGAAGCTGAAATGGCTTTTTTATTGTACTTTCTTTATGAAGTATCCAGTCCTTAGGGCCTAATCTTACTGTAGGCTAAAACTGTTGAAACAGAGAGGGATTTCAGGGACTGAATTCAGGCTTGTGCAGAGAGCTTCTGCTTGGACTTCTGTATCAGGACAAGCTTCAACCGCTGGCAACATGATGTAACAGCTCTGAGGATATCTACTTTTCAGACATACAACTGTCCACCAAGAGGAGATATCAACTTTGTAATTGTGTGTACAAAAAATTATTTCTGTGAGACTGTCTTTTGCAATCACAGAAGCATTTTAGTTTGCATGAGCAAGTGCTGCTCTCTCTACGGAATACATCCTGTGCTCATTTTCTCCAGGCTCTATCTTGCATAGCAACATCTGTCATATTAAATTCTCACCTTCCCTGATTCACTCTGATGTACAATCTTTATTAATGAACAATCATGGAGCATATCGAATACTTAAGGTTTTCATCTGAATATCTAAGAATCTATAAAACATGTCAGTAGTAATCAGAAAAAATATATCCTTCATTTGAACCAAAACATGTGATGTCTGTCGCTCTTCTTTAATAGAATCCTCAATCTTTTCATCTTAGAGTAGTGCAATAAGAAACTTTGCAGGAAGACATTGGAACTGTTTCCTATAATCCTGACAATGGGAAAAGAAAATTTTAGTATGCCAAATAAATACTATCAATCTGGTTGATAAAATAATTCCCTTCAGAATCTAGCTGGCTGATTTTCATTGTGCAATTGTACTCTATTAGCACAGAAAGAATGCCCATTTACCTAAGCTGCTTCTGATTATCTCCTTTAACATGTATGTGGACTGAAAAAGGATATAAAGTCAGCAGATTTCCCCTGTGTATTTATTTGAGAGTGATGAGCAAAGATAAATGGAGATCTCAGAAAATTAAGAGTAGCTTTTTTTGTGTGAACATACAGCCTTTGCATATACACCTTTTGTGCTGGTATGCATTAAACTTCTACCTCAAGACAGCTCATGCTATCAAGTCCTGTTCAAGCAGTGTCCTTAAGTAGTTGCTGCCTTTAAATCAGGGTTTAGTGCTACTGGAACCAAAATTTCGGCAAGGAAAAATTCTCCATCCTTAATAGTTAATATGCATATCATTTCTATATTGATTTTCAGAGACAGCTAACAATTTACATCTGTTTCTCCTGGAGAGTTTGTGTTGGGAGGGTATAAGGAGAAATTTAAGGCAATACTGTATTTAATGTTATGTAATATTAAAGGAAAGGTCATTTGAAACAATAAAATGCAATGTTGTACCAGTCACCTTTTCAACATGGCAAGTAAATTCTGAGCCTATTTCACGTGAATTCATGATAGATGGGAAAATATTTTTTTTTCCATATTCCTCAAATGTAGGTACTAGAAGAAAAAAATTCATAATGTGGTTTTCCTACAAAAGAATGTATGTAGCCAGAAGTTTCCTTCTCATTTTGTTTGTGAAACACAGAGTAGTGTGTGCTGTAATGGCATAGAGATAAGAGAACAAATTTATTTGAATTTCCAAAATTATTAATTAGTCTTTGTTGGTGACATGTTGCTCTCCTTACTAAGGCCAGAATCTTTCAGGTGACACTGCTGCTTACTTTTCCACTGGAAGTGTCCTTAGTAAAGGCTGTCTGCTAAGCAGTTGCCTTCTTCATGATCCCTGTGCCCCACAGCCAAAGCTGTGGCTGCTGGTTATAGCACAAGCTGAAAAGGGAACATTCTGGCGATTGATTTTTCATTCTGACCCTCATTCCCTGGTCTTCCTTTGGGTCCAGAATTTTTGAAGCAGCCACCTGCTTTGAGAGTTGTGACTGTATGAATTTCTAACCTGGAATGCCTCAGGTGTGCCAAGCTCTCTGCTGACTCCCTTGGACATTGCGGCATGTACTGATTCCATTTGAATACCCAGGCTCTCCAGCCTGGTAGTTTTAGAAACAGATGCCTCCATTTGTCTTCTGGAAGAAAATGGATAATAATAGCACACTTTACAGATTATATTGAAAGCCAATTAAACCCTCTCATATTTCTTAATAGATGTTACTCAAGTGTAGGGTATGATCTCCTTTGTTTTTCTCAGTCCTTTTTTTTCTTTAGCTTTTTTTTGACTGTTCAGCATATTTCAAATACTGTTACCACTGTCAAGAATTAATTTAATAGAGAAACAATTTCCTTTCCCCACTTAGGCATCGTTCACGCTGCTGTTCTCCACACCACCATTCCACTCTGTGGCACGTCTATCTCACTCTTGCTACACTTCTCTTTACTAATTTAATGATGACTTCTCCATTCCTAAACTTATATTCATTTAGGATATAATGTCAGATAATTTATTCTTATCTTTGGAAAGTAATTACACACTCTCTGATGTTACAATTTAAACAAAAGGCCATTTTTCTCCAGGTTGCTCTTCCCATGCTCATGTTTTCAAACAAAATAGTTACTGAAGCCAGAAATAATCCTGTCAGTTTTCCTCCCATAGTCGTATGGATTGGCTAGACAAAGTGCTCTGAAGACTTCAGAACACTAATAGACTGTTTCTCAAGATCAGTGTCAGAGATACCAGTATGATTAGATTACTTTCAGGATCTAAAACTAATTCAAGAATTTTGTTCCTGTGTTTTGGCAGGAAAGCCCAGTAGTTTCTTTCCAGACGACAGTTTTATAGACTCCGGAGAAATTGATGTAGGCAGACGAGCCACGCAGAAGATCCCTCCTGGTATCTTTTGGAGATCTCAGGTGTTCATCGACCACCCAGTGCATCTGAAATTCAATGTGTCTTTAGGAAAGGCTGCTCTGGTTGGCATCTATGGCAGAAAAGGACTCCCACCATCACACACACAGGTAATGGGACCTTATTTCAATTAAATAATGTTGTCTTAAATTGACATTTATATGATGTATTGTTTTATTTCATCTATTTCTTTCAAGAATTTGTTGCATGCTTGCAAGATGCCAAAGATCATTTATCCAGAGAAGAAGAATCAAGAGTCAATTGCAAAATTTACACAACTTAATCTGATGGGCTCTAGGCAGGGACAGGGACAGTTGCCTAGGGCAGCAGGGTGCCAGAGGAAAAGTGTTTTGTGAGGCTGGTGGTCACTGTGGCTACTAGCTGGTCGCTCCAAGCAGTAGAAGATATCACCTTCTCCATCCAGTGCTTTGCACAAAGGCAGCCACACTCAAACTGCATCCAAAGGAATCTTCTCTTAAGCAGTTTCACATATCTCAGGTCTCTCTTTCAGCCACTGCCTTTACCATCTCATGGTAAGAGCAGCAAGACCCCAGCTGGGCCCCCATAGTGGAGCAAGATTCACTTCTGTCTTCCATGCTGGAATGCCTTGAGCCAACCCTTCCCATGATTTATGCTGTCAGCTTAGACTGAGGTTTGTCAGGGCCAAGTAAGTAGTGTATGAGAAAAGAAAATCAAGGTTTTACAGAAAGCCAACTTAGGCAGAAATCAAGATCCAGTTATTAGTCTGTAGGACTAAAATGAAAGCAGATGCTTTTCTTAACACACCTTGACAAAAACCAAATCACTTTCTGGGAAAAGCTCTGAAGAACCATCCCCTTAAGTGAGGATTTTATACATTATTTTCTCTCCTTTCTGTTTCAGCTTCTCAGCTGCTCTTACCCAGACTGATTAATACATGAGGGCATAACTCACTGGCAGTGCAAAGTGTCTTACTCCCACTTGCATCAGCATGTTATCAAAGAATTAGCAGGTTTATTATGTTAGTGTATCTTGCCCTTGCCCTCTTCCATTAGCTGAAAATATTAGAGATTTATAGAAATACCCTGCCTTTATTTCGTTTTTGAATGAACAAATATGTTTATTACGATCTCTCTGGATAATATGATATTTTGTAGATATTAACACACCTCCAACTTATTTCCGTCAGAGGTGTCACAAATCTACACTTCTCTGCCTACTTTTCTGCAGAATTAAAATATTTCAGTAGGATCAGCACATCATAAATTCAGTTCCACAATAATGCTGTTATTGCCCTTTTTTAATCAGTCTCCTTTCACAGGGAGATTCAAACATTTATGACTTAAAAATCCTGTGTTAGTTGAATAAAAACTCAAGTCATTATTGCGTAATATTAACTGTAGATCAGAACTCTGCATTCACTGTACTTACTATCATTCCTAAATTTTGTTATGGAACAGAAGTTATTACATGGATAGCTTCAATTGTTTCAGTAAAATGTTTAAAGTTTAACACATAGACCTCACTTTTTCCATGGAGTGCAGTGATTGAAGAACAGCATGGGTTTCACACAAGGTCATGAGTCCTCCCAGCAGCCTTGCTCTAGCGTGGGCTCCATTGTCCATGGAGCCACAGGTCCAGCCAGGAGCCTGCTCCAGCACAGGCTTTGGGCAGGGTCACAGCCTTCTTTCAGGCATCCACTTGCTCCTGCATGGGTCTCCTCCACAGGCTGCCTGCAGGTGGATCTCTGCTCCCCTTTGGAGCTCCACAGGCTGCAGGGGCACAGCTGCTTCACCATGGGCTGCAGCACAGGCTGCAGGGGAATCTCAGCTCCAGCACCTGAAACACCTCCTGCTTCTCCTTCTGCACTGACCTTGGTGTCTGCATAATTGATCCACTCACATATTCTCACTCTCCTCTTCCCTGGCTGCAGTTATTTCTGTGCAATACTTCTTTTTCCTTCTTAAATGTGTTATCACAGAAGTGACAATTGCTACCATCACGGACGGGCTCAGCCTTGGCCAGCAGTGGGTCTGTCTTGGAGCTGGCTGGTCCTGGCTCTGTCAGACACAGGGAAAGCTTCCAGCAGCTTCTCAAAAAAGCCACCCCTGCAGCCCCCCCGCTACCAAAACCTGGCCATGCAAACCCAGTACAATGTTCAAAGTCATATCTATCCATGCTCAAATAACTAACTATTCCAAATTCTCTTTGGGAAACTTTCTCTGGCTGTGGTGATTGTTTTCTATTTTAGGTTGCCAACCACTATGGTCACTACTAAATAGGAAGAAAATATAAACTCCAAATTTCTGTAGTCTTAGAAATAGATCATGCAGAAGCCCAAAATAGCTTACTATTAACAAAAAGCATTTCGGCTCATTCTTCCCAACAAATCATAATAAGTTACACAATTTTGTTATGGTCTCTTAGATCTAATCTTCCTAGATCAAATCCTTTTTTAAACTCATTTTAACCCAGGCCAAATTTTAATAAATCATAAATTTTAGGGATAGGTCATCACAGCTTGCAGAGGGCATTTTTCCATTTGTACAGTTTGAATTGATTAACATGGTCTTTTATCTATGATTTCCTTGCTGGCAGTAACTAATTGCCCATTAAAAATCTTCAAATGTATTAAAATGCAATAAAGCACAATCCATTTGTAGCTCAATTAATATTTACAACTAGTAACTAGTAGCTTGGCAAAGTCATCAACATCTGCATCAGCATCTTGCAAATATGTATAAAAAAAGCCTTTTACTTTTGGCAGGCAGCCCCAAGTAAGCATAACCCACACTGGAGTGGAACAAGAGCAGCTCACTGTACCTGAGTGCCTTGAAATTGTTTTCATCTCACTAAGCTCTATGTAACTATATCTCATAAATAGCAGGAAGTGGGTGCTTGTAAGCACCATCCACAGGACATTTCTTAGATGTCCACGTTACGATGAGGCAGGTTGCATCCTAGAAATGTCTCTTTGCTTGCAAGTCAGTGATTCTAGAATACTAATTCAAGCTGCCATGGAGATGTCAGCACTTGGTGAGGTGAACTTTACCTGTGGTTTCTTCAGTTATATTTTAAAAATCGAGTCAAGCTGTTCTATCATGCTCCAATATGAAAATGGAAATACTCAGGTTTTTCTCTTACTGGTTTTACCTTCTTCAGTTCACCTTACTCAGACTCAAGCTCTGTTGAGACATTCCCAGCACCCAGACACGATGATGATGTCCTCTGTCACTGCTTAGCTGTGTCAGGCATGGTCACACTGAGACCTGATGTGACATCAGCCTAGGCAGTACTTCATGCTCAGAGTGGCTACAAACACCTGGATCACAAAGTGTCATTCAAACCATCCACTCACCAGTATCCTCATAAATCATTCTGTTGTTTTATAGAATCATAGAATATGCTGAGCTGGAAGTGCCTGATGAAAATTATCAAGTCTATTTCCTGGCTTTGCACAGGAGACCCCCAGTAATCACACCATGTGCCTGAGAGCATTGTCCAAACACTTCTGTGACCACTTTCCTGGGGAGCCTGTTCCAGTGTTCAACCACCCTCTGAGTGAAAAACCTTTTCTTGATATCCAACCTAAACCTCCCCTGACTCAGCTTCATGCTGTTTCCTCAGGTCCTGTCACTGGTCACCAGAGAGAAGAGATCAATGCCTGCCCCTCTGCTTCCCCTCATGAGGAAGCTGCACAATGAGGTCTCCCCTCAGTCTCCTCTTCTCCGGTCTGGACAGACCAAGTGCCCTTACCCACTCCTCATAAGGCTTCCCATCCAGAGCCTTCACAATCCTTGTGGCCCTGCTTTGGACACTCTCTAATAGTTCAACATTTTTCTTATATTATGGCACCAAAAACAGCCCCCAGCACTCGAGGTGTGGCTGCCTCAGTGCAGAGCAGAGCGGGACAATCCCTTCCCTTGCCCAGCAGGCAGTGCTGAACCTGATGCACCCCAGGACATGGCTGAAACAGAAATGTACATTTTTAATTACATATGTTTAGAATTTATACTTAATTTATATTTTTATAATTTATAGTTACGTCATATTTTTCCGAAACAGAAACTCTGTCTCTAGCAAAGCTAGCTTGGATAGACACCCAAAAGGAATGACCTTTGCAGGTGTGGCAGCTTTTACATTCTCAAAAAGACACTTCAGCACCAAATTTGAGATCTGTGTCCTGAAATATAACAAAAAAGAGAAAATTAAAGCAAGGTTCAAAACTAATTTCCTGTAAATAAATAACTAAAATAATCTAGGGACAAATTCTGTCATATCATATGCGAGCTATGTCATATATAGCTCATTGCTCAAAATGTTGTTGGAAATAAACACTTCTTTTTTTAACTTAGTAGCTTAACATTTTTAACTTTTCCTACATAGGAAAGAACATGTCATCAAGTCCTTATCTTGGTTGACTTTGAAGACCATACCAGACAACTTAATAACAAGCACCCAATTTTTGCTACAGTAAAGTGGAAAGGGATAAGCAGCCTAACTATTGGTGCCATAGTCAGCTAACACTCAGCAGCCATTCAGTGCAGCAACATTTACGGGTTCAGAAATAAGTGGTGTTGTTTCTTTCTGCCTGTTTTTCTTCTTCCTGCCAAAAAAAAATCACAAGCTCATGTGACCAGCTGGATGAGAGAGGCAACACCAAGTGAAGTCAGGGAACAGAAAAGCTGAATAGTGCCTCAATTCCTGGATTCTACTTGCGAGGTGTCCTGGTCATCTAAACACATGATGAAAGTCAGATTAGATAAGGTTCATTTAACATTTGTGATGTCTTCTAGGCTTATATCTGCCTCATCCCATTAATATAATACCAGACAAAACACAATTATTGTGGAAAATCAGTGGAAGATTATTTAAATGGGGAACTAAAGGGAGTTGCAATACTAGCATTAAAGCAAAGCAGTTGTTCAGTTGAAGTTCTGCTTGCAAAAAGCAAATGCATTCCTTTGAGGAAAATACCTAGAGCCATTCCATAAATGGGACTTTTCTATATATTTATCTCTTTTCCGTCTTCATTTTCTGTGATCTTTTAACTATTTTTGCTATTGCTTTAAGATAAAACCTTTGTTGGCTAAGAAAAATACTTCTGCAAAACCTCTACCAGAGTTCACTTCAAAATATCTCTTACTTTTTCCATGGTGACCCCTAGCAATTCTGACAAACAACCCAGTTGGGCTAAATATATTTTTCTGTCTTTTTTTCCGTATTAGCCAAGACACAAAGAAGATAACAAATAAGCTGCTCAGTGTCATATTTGCAGTACAGTTGAGGCATGATCTCAGGTTTCCTTGCCTCTATTTCTACAGAAAGAGAATGCCTCGGTAGAGCCAATATGCTGCGAGTCACCTTCTAAACAAAGATGATTTCATGATTCATATAATTACAGGAAAATACATTCATATACTGACTATTTCCAAAATGGTTACTTGCAGGTAGTCCAGGAAAGTACTTGAGTTACCAGAGAAAATCCTGTTTATGATGCTTCTGTAGACCCTGAATAACAGACTAAGCTTGAGGAAACCTGATATGCACACAAACATCACTCCCTCTTGTGTTTCAGTTTGACTTTGTTGAGCTCCTTGACGGAAGACGTCTACTGACACAGGAGGCGAGAAGCTTGGAAGGACCTCAGCGGCAGCACAGAGCGTTTGTGCCCTTGGCCAGCCACGAGACAGGATTTATCCAGTATTTAGATTCAGGAATATGGCATTTAGCCTTCTACAATGATGGCAAGGAGTCGGAAGTGGTTTCTTTTCTTACTACTGCTATTGGTAAGGATTTCCTCTATTATTCCTAAACTCCTAAATATGCCTCAAGGCCAGGTATTAACGCACTTACTCGAATTGCACGATGGCTTTGTGTGGTTTTGGAGAGAATGCTTGCAGGGGATTGTATTTAGCAACACGCTGAATACTATTAGGCCCTAAATAGTAAGTTGAGTAAGTATATTATAAGTATAATAGTTGAATAGGTATTTTCTAGGCCTTTTAAGTAACTATAACCATAACGAGATTCTGCCCAGTGCCAAACATGGATTACAGGCTGGAAAATCCTTGCTTTATTTTCTTACTGTGGTTTTCCTTTTATTTAATTGACTTCTGTTGGTTTTGTTTGATTTTTTGTTTGCTTGATTGGCTTTTTTCTCTTTCTGGAGCAGAGGTGTAGGAATAATTGAAGAACAGACAGCAGCACCATGCCGCAATTCTGTGTGACAGACAGTCCTGCCCTTGAACACCATCAAAATCACTCAAGCTGGAGTTCAGGCAGAGTACTGGGGTTAAAACTCCAGTAAATAGCACTCTAAGACTTGGTAGTAGCAACCACAGGAACAGGAATCTCCGTTTCTCCTTGCTAACAGAATGAAGATGAGATTGCTTAAGAAGAACAAATAAACTAAATAGGTCTTTCGACTTCTCTGGCAGTTAAATGCCGTGTCAGTTCAGCTCGCAGGCATGGATTTGTTGCTGTCCAAGGAGGAAAGGATGCTGCTAGTGGGTGCCTGACAGCACACTGAGTATTCTTCTTGAACCCTGTAAATATCAAAATCTGTTTCCGATTCAATAATATTTAATTTTAAATTTGATTGACCTGCTGAAACTGTTCATATACCTAAATTCATTTGGTTGTAATTTAAAGATTACTCCATAAAACTAGCACTCAGCATTCTTCTAGCCACAGTGTTTAATGGACTTCTTTTCTTTTCAGAAAAAAGCAGGCTCATTCCAAAGCTGCCATTAATCCCTCTCCCAACAGAGGCATTGGTGTTGAGTCTCAGCTGTCTGCAACAGTTCCCTAAGAGCTATAGGCTGTAATTTGTCTTGGCAGGTTAATTAAAAAGTTTAGGTCTTATTAAAGCAAAGTCATTAACATCCCAGTATTCCATTGTAGCACTAAAGTTTATCTAATGCAGAAGTGGAAACTGCTGTAATACTCTGTATTAAATTTAAAACCTGGAAGTGTGATGTTCTGTCTTGTTTGCAGCTGAGCAACAGTAGAAGTAGTTTTATATTAGCTTATGAAATTGAAGTCTTACTCTATAGAATGCAGATTTACTTCCATTTGGTTT
The DNA here is from genome assembly GCA_013397175.1 of Platysteira castanea. Lineage (NCBI taxonomy): Eukaryota > Metazoa > Chordata > Aves > Passeriformes > Platysteira > Platysteira castanea. The sequence goes on along the minus strand of VYXC01005560.1, from coordinate 456,845 downwards.
ACTTTAGTAATTTGATTTTTGCTTACAATAACCACAGAAGCTTAAGATATTCTTCTGAAGGCAGCTTTTTTTCCCTTGCCTAAGAATGTCTTCAGTTCAAAATTTCCAATCACAGGAAAAAAATCAGTAAGGCTCTAACAGCAGAAAACGCGTTTAAAGTACTGTCACTACTTGTTCTTGTTTTCAAAGTGATGCTTAAGTACTCTAGCCAGACTTTTCTCTTGACCTCATTGCACTAATACAGGGGAAAAAAAGATGAAAAAAAAGAAAAAAGCTTTTTTAATTTGCGCTTGAAATGCGAGGGAATGGTGTGGGTGAGAAGCATGTCAGAATGTCTTCAAGGCAATCCTGGTTTTTTTGTTTGTGCTCTGCTGTACCTTCATGACTGCATGATAAGTAGAGCAGTCCACGATATCGAGCCCATGATATATTCGATATATCCCCTGCTGACCTTGAATCATTCTGTGTTTCTGTGATTCAGAAACCAGGAAGTTTTCTTTTGCTACACAGGTGGGAATCACTTTATCCACTGGCAGCTGTATATCAACACAAAGCTGTAGTGTAAAAAAACCTGTTAAAGTTGTGCATTTTGAAACAGACTTAAGTAAAATTTTTAGGTAGGAAAATGTGGCTTCTTGGCTAGAATTTGTCCAGAAAAGTGCAGCATTTGTAGAAGTACCATAAAAACATCGTAATAGCCTTAATAAGTTGGTGCCTTTCTTCTCAATCTAGATTTCAACAGCTTGTTTAAAAAGAAAAATAAACAGTCAGGTGTTTTGTGTAACTCTAATGCTTCAGAACCTTTCTAGTGTATTCATGAAATCTGGCAAGACATGGTTGCTGGATTGTAAGTACATAAATAGTGTAGTGCTGTAGTGTTATTATTTTTTTTCACTGCCCAAGTAAAGAGGATATAGCAACCTGACAGTGCTTATGAACCAATGTGTAAAGCTGCAACACCAAACAAATAAATCAAGTCACATGTGATGGAAGCCTTAGATCTGTGTGTGTGGGGTGAGGAACCTTTAAAGGAGTTGTGTTGACTGTCTAAGAGGCAAGCTGCCATTTAATCTGATTTCTGTGGCAGGACCACCTAAAAATATCTCCCTTTATTATTCCACTAACATAGGGCTTACACTAAGAGTGAGTTTGAAAAGTACAGCTGTGATGCCAGAAGAAGTAGAATCCAATGATCTGAGAAGAGGACCAGCAGCCTTGAACTCCTGAATTCTGATTGATGTGCTAATTTTGCCCCAGCCTAGGCTCATGCTTCAGCTGCTCACCGTGTAAAACTGAGGAGAGTGACATTTCCCCAGAGATGCTGTGAGGGTGATAGAACTGCTGGGAAAATGAATGAAGCATTAATTAATAATCAGAGATAGTAGAAGAAAGCACAAAATTGATAATGGTGATCATAATGATAAGTTCATAAAGCCAAACTGTGCAGTCATTGCTTCAGGCAAACATCTCCTGCGAGTGAGGACTCACCAAAATAAATGGCCGTAGCTTTTACTTCAGCAATAAACATGTTGGATGGAAAGGGTGCTGATTTTCCAAGTCTTATCTGCTGTGTTTCAATAGACCGAGCTGTTCAGAGCCAGCAAATCATTGCAGGCTCTGTATGACAGTATCAACTGCAATTACTGTGCAGTGCTTGCCTGGAATGATTTGGCTTCCATTATTCTAGTGAAAACTAGAGAAAAATGGAAAAAAGCATCTGTATTCCCAGTTTGATAACACACAGTTAATTTCATAAATTGTGAGGCTGTCCATCATACAGCTTTGGAATGCGATAAAGCTATAACTAAATCCACTCAGGAAGATTAGCACAGATTTTGAGGGCAGGAGATGGCAACTTGGCCTGTATTCTAAAAGGGTGTGGAATCATCATCACTGAAGAGTTAGGTGGTGTCAAAATGTGTGCCTGTTACATGCCACTGAATGTAAACCTGCGGAGAATACAGCCTTGCAATGTCTGTCAGAGCTTATACTTCCGAATAATACAGGCAATTCAGGTGGAGGGAAAAAGATTATTCTGGAAAAGTTTTCAGCTTTTAGTAGCATTTTTATATCCCACTTTTCTGAATAACAATTCATTACATTATAAAAGAATGGATAGTCAAGGTCTCTCAACAATAAATTAACCTTTTTGGAATTTACATTGGTGACACTTTCTGAAATTCCTGATAGAAACACTTCTTTGAGAAGCACCTTGTGGATTCACAGTCTGCCTGATAGTGGTAATTTATTTAGAGCAATCTTGTCAAGAGAAGCAAAATAGTAAGCTGAGGAATCAGCTGGAATCAACATATCTGAGACAGATTTTGGCCAAAAGTCTGCTCAGTAGAATCAAGAAGCATCTGAGAACCTGAAAAGCGCATCTATGGAGTCAGAGTGTCTTCCAGCATCTGTTACTGCTGTGCTCCAGCAGGCTTGGCTGTGCAGGGCCACTGAGAAATCAAAAGGAAGAGCAAAATGAGTTGTCTGTGAGAGGAGAGCATCGCTGTTTACCAGCATGTCACCCAGCAAGCAACAGGAAACACATGTAGAACACTCAGGATAGGATGCAAGCTTTTATCTCACTCCTATCTTCTGCATGAGACAATGCTTAAGCTTAGGAAAAGAACCATTCCTTCTGCCCCCTCTACCATCTGTAAAAATAACCTACTCTAAGTAGTTTCCTCCACTGAAGTGCAAGAGGAGCTCCAGTGTGATTTATAAGGGGCTGCCAGCCCATACAGCACTTGGCAATATAAGCCAAAAGGCACATGCCCTTCCTGCAATAGCCCGGCATGTAGCCCACCCCAGGCAGTCCCTGGGACAGCACTTCACACTCAGGAATGATACCAGCAGAGGAGCACTTCACAGTAGGACTGAGGTCACAGAGGAGAAATTGCAAGGCACCAAGACAAGCATGGGACTGGGCATCCTTGTGTGAGAGGTGACAAGAATGACTTCCTTAGCACTGTGTGGAAGTGCCTTCGTGTTTAGCTTGTTCTTAGCAAAAGGAAAAGGAAGAGTCTGAGTAGCTCAGTGTCACCCCAAGGAACTCAGATTTCCTTCCCTTGCTTTTGCTGCTTCTGTGTAAGCTAACTTGAACTCTAGCAATTTCCACTTCAGTGAGGATACAGAACTGGAATCCACTTGGAGTCTCATGTTATTTACTCTTGCTTTACTAATGTCTGGAAAAATCTATATTGGTTTCATGTAAATATTGAGGACTCGGGATACTGTGTGTAGTAACATGGAGTGTGATCTGTTCTGGCTTGCACTTCTCTTTTGGCTCCTTAATGCCTCAGTTACTCATCTTAAAAGTCCCCCATGCACGATTAGATCTTCAGGACTCTGAATGACGAAAAGTGGTTTTAATGTCCCAGCTACCCTTTTCTGAACTTCTCCTTAGGCTAAAGAGGCTGAAAGTTCAGCAAGTACTTTGCTGAATCAGATCTCCTTAACTGTTAATGAGACTCCAGCTGCTCTGTGGAAGTGCTCCGTTCTCCCCTATTGCATGAGTGTGGTCGTCTTAGCCCTTCTGTTTCAGGGGGGAACATGGATCACTTCCACTTGTGGGAGCCCTCTGCAGATAATTAGTTGGTAACCCATTCCTGCCCACATTCATAATTCTCTTTTTGCTCTGCACAGAAAAAGAAATACAGCAACATATGAGAACTGTGCCAGGAAGGAAGATCACTTGATTCTTGATGTTACTGATCTCTCTCCTACAAAACAACAGCAGAGCTTTGCATGCACTGCAAATGGTTTTTTGACTTTGGTTCTGTGCGCCCCCCTACAAGCTGACATCCGATGCTCTGTCAAATGGGCAATGCTTTTTTTGATTACTCTCTTGTTGCTGCCAACCCGTTTTTTGATGCTTTGTTTCCTGCTTTCAGCTATTACCTAGCTTCTCTGAGTGTGGCAAAGCTCATAGGTCTCAGGTAGTATTTAGAAAAGATACAGTCACTCAATTCATGTAGAAAGCAAAAAATGCATTTATGAGTCACTACCGGGCTGTGTTAGGTTTTTCTTTCCTTGTGTATTTGATCTCATGAATGACATTTTGTTGACATGTCTGCTTGACTGAAAATGCTTGTCCTCAGAGCAGGTTCAGGTTATACTGCTGCACTGCAAAGTGTCTTCCACTAAACATCCAGCTGGCCACAGAGTGTGAGGTCCTCTGTGAGAATTGAGCTAGTCATACAGAAGGATGGCAAGAAGACAGGAGATTGTCCTCTCCATCCTAGCCTGATCCAGCCCACTCTGCTAGGTACGATATCACAAGGTGAGACAGAAGTGTGGGGTGAACTCCCTCTGCCTGAGCTTTGTGAGCTGCAAGAATTCCCCACTCCAGGCAGGTGTAGTAGTGTACTTAGTGGGATTTCACTTTCATCCAGCCCATGTGTAAGTCTAGTCTGTTCTTTTTATAGGGCTTAATAAAAAGCAAACATGGGCTGAGTCTGGATCTGGAAATGGACAGAGGGCTGTGCAGAGGTGAAACTTCTCACATCAGTTTGCACTCCTCACAGAGTTTGTTTGCTATTCTCGGTAAAACAGTGATGACGGTTTTGGATGGATAGTGACACAGCCCTTAAAACTTTAGCACCTGGAAGTCAACAGCAGCTTTATCAGTGCTCCCTTAGTCTTCTCACGTTCTTCTTCAAAACTGATTAACAGCCTCATTTCCCAGTGAAGTGAGCCAAGAGGGTGAGCATGTTCCAGTGTTGGAGTTGATCTCCATGTCTCCCTTTTCAGACAGCTCCTAACAAATCAAACATTCCTCCTGGTTCTTAAATCCCTTTCAGCTTCAGTCAGTAATGTTTGTATGTGATCCTATGGTACACGCTCCCAAAATGTTAACTGCAGCTTTCTGCCTGCTGCTGCTTAGATCTACAGCACTTACAAGTAACAGGAAGTCAGACCAGTTGTTTCAAATCTGGGTGTTACTTGTAATGACCTTTTTTCTCTCTGCAAGTGTCTGAAACAATTCATACATAATAACCCTGCTTCCCAAGCCATAATGGCATGCAAAATTATTATTTCAGGATTTTTCTATTGAAGACGTAAGGCATTTCTAATAAAGAGGAAATTAGGGACACATCTCAAAGATAATTAAATAATAAGAAGCCTGTAAAGGTCAGATGCTTGGCTGTGAAAACTTCCACGTCTGCTCTTTCTGTATAGAGTGTATCTCTTCCTTGATGACCTGTGAATAAAAGCTGGCAATAGAACATTAAAATGTGTAAAGCTAACTTAGTTTTAAAGCAGAGATGCAATAATTTATTTAATGTTAGATTTGAACTTTTTTTTTATTTCTATACGTACATTCCTCTCTCAATAGATTTTATTATTACAAGTGATTATTTGGATGGTGGAAATAGAAAAATGGACAGATACTTTCATTTATATTGTTGTATAAAAGAAGTTAGGCCATGCTTTTAAACACTGGATGCCAGTAAGTATTCATCTCAGTAGAAGTTAGACGTCTGAATGTCTTTAATGTTCCAGATTTTGTCTGGTTTTAATCATGCTTTAAAGTGGTAGAAAAATGAAGGTAGGTTTGTCTTTTTGAAAAGCTTTGCCTACATCTGTACTTACATGAACTGGTAGCGTTGAACTTGCATGTCCATGTGCTGTGTTCAGGCAGGCAAGTTCTCTTGATCTGACAGAGCTTGTACAAAAGGTTTATTGATTGAGGTAATTACTTTAGTTTTAGGGTCAAAAAAAGGTTTATTTAATACCAAATTAAAGCNTTTCCTTCCTTCCTTCCTTCCTTCTTGTATTTCTGTCTCTGTGTTTTTCTGTTCACATATTTTCAGAACAGCAGAATTGTGCCTTAATAACATGGCATGTAAGTGCTGTCTGAGGGGTTCTGGAGAAATGTGTAAAACGGTGCATATGGTTTTCGTTTTTACACTTTTGTATATAGCTCTTTCCACGCAGCCCAGACTGCGGGCTAATGTAAGCACAGCTTGTTTTATTCCTGTGTCGTATTACCGAGCTGCTAGAGCAGCTTGGTGCACACTTTTCTTTCCATGAATGCTCCCCTGCTAAAGCACAGAAATAAGGTGGTGGGAGTTACTCGTCCGCTTTGGCAAACAAAAGGAGAACTCTTTCTGTACTAGAACAACAGACGCTTTAAAGCCTCAATTTTCCAAAGGCTGTATTAATGTGCTTGCATGCAAGACCACAAAAGAACAGAAGCCAACAACATCAGCACCTCAGGAGTCACTGGACCAGTCTTCATTTTGCACAGGGGTGTAGTAGATGAGAAGGACATGGGTCTATACAGTCATTCCTGTCATATGTTGACTTTTTAAATGATAAGAGCTGGTCTGTGTATTACATGTGTGACTGCTTTCTTTTGCTGAGCGCTACAACAGTCTCAGAAAAAGTTTCATAGATTATCTTACACTGATTTCTAGACAGTTTGCGAGAGGCTCTGAGAAGGAACATGATTTGACCTCGTTTGTGCAGCAAGTCTGCAAGAGGCAGAAGGGGAGCCATAAGTTACGTTTTTTATTTGGCCCTGACAGAAGACCACCAAGAGTTCAATGCAGCTGCCTGAGCACAGGACTTTGGTGGTACCTGAGGTGCCCTAGGGAACTGGGGGAATCTCTACAGGGGGGCAAGGCTAACATAGAACCTAGTGGGGACTCAGGCTCTTTTGTAGCAGTAGCTGGAGACCAGGCATCCTGCTTGAGAGCATGTCCCTAGCACCAGCCACTTCCCTAACTGAACCTCACATATCAGTCATTCCAGCCAGTACATCCTTAGGTATCAGGCTGGATATATTAACTAAAGACTCAGTGTAAAATGAAATTTATTTTTTTATGTACCCAAAATTACAACATTCCCAAGGTTTCATGGCACTTGTTTGACCTAATGACATTACATTTTTAGTTCTCTATGTGTGTATGCAAGAATGGTTTGCTTTTTTCCCCCTGTAATACACCAGCTTAAAACATCATTTAAAATGAAACTCAAGGCCACCTTTAGCCTTGCCCTGAGCTATGACAGCAGAAATTGTAATGTACTGAACGTGAAGTAACTTCCCTCTTGCTAGTGCAGCTCCAGAAGTTGAACCCTGAAGGCTGAATAATTGTTGTTTCCTGTATTAGTTTGTAACAATTTAAGAGAGTGGGAAGGAACAAAAAAAATTCTTTGCAATCCCCTGGGCAAATAGGGGATATGAGAGTTTCATTTACTGGAGTGAAATTCAGGTTAAAAAATATTCCAACTGCAAAAAAGGGAATCTAGGAAGAAAATAACTGTTCACAATGTGTCTTTCTAGATCTCCACAGCCATGTCATAGTTATGTTACAAGTATGGATTGAAGTCTTATGGCGCTTGGAAGCTGCATTGTAGAAGGAAAAAGAAGAAAGCTTCAGTCCAACAGCTACTCTTTGTTTAAAATCATCCACTGATTTTTTTTTTCCCAGCTAACTTCCAACCTGTGATCACATTTCAAGCGATTTGGAACAGAGGGTGTTTTCAGATGGTCAGTGTGTGATTCCTTAAGAACTGTATTTCAAGACCCTTTCATGCTTTTAGCATTGCTCACATTATAAGGAAAGAAAACAGTGTTCCCTGTTTAGCCCTATGAACAGCAGAAATACATTAGCAGGATTTCCTAAAAGTTGGGGAAGTCAAGGGAGATTTTACATGAAGTTAAATGATCATATGCATAGACCAGTGCCCAAGTGCTTTTGAAATCCCATTGCACTTTATGCTTTCAACCATCTGAAAGCTTCAGATTATAAGGCATTCTGCACTGGGAAGATTTCTTCTTAATAAGGAAGCAGTAAGAGAAAGGAATGAATCAGGGAGATAAAGATAAAGCTCTCTCTCAAAGGGCAACCCAAATTCAGACCAAATGTGGCAAAGGTTTCTGAAATGATCAGGCTTGTTTCTTCTTTATTTACTTCCCAAACTATTCCCACTTGGTCTCTCTTTCTGTAGAACAGAAGTTCAAAAATAGGACAGAAAAAAGCTGATTTTTTAGTATTTCCAGCTGGGCCTAAAGTCAAATGTGCTTGAAATAGTGTGAGAAAGACTGATATGATTGTGGTGAGAGCCATTTGAGTACCTGGATAGACGTCTCAAGCCAGGCCTAAAAGCAAAAGTACAGACAGCTCAAGGGAAAAATGTGCTCACATGATGTACTGTGAAATTTGGCAAAATCAGCAGCTCTTGATTTCAATAAGCAACCCAACTGTCCCTGAGCACCAAACCTTCTGTGCTTCACCATCACCTTGTAAAATGCTCCAGCCTGTAGAGTCACTGGTGGCAGGGGTGGGTGTTTGTTGTCAGTACTCTGATGGTGATGGGCTTGTATCTGCCCTTGCAAATTACTTTTTTTAAACATTATTACAGAAAAAGAGGAGGGAGAATAACATGCAATTCGATATTGTGGTTACTGTCCTCTCTCACTTTCCAGAGTCAGGAGCGATTTGAAGAGTTGTTTAAAGGACTGCCTGCCTGTTGCACTTTTCCTAATTTAGCATCCTTATACCTGCATGTGAAGATTAGAGTTCCACTGGGAGGTGAGAGCAAAACAGGGTTATATGCATGTATCCTTAATTAAAACAGACCTCCCAGCCTTAGGAAAAAGAAAATAAAATCAAAATCTGGCACAACATCAAGTGGCATTAGCAGTATCAGCATCACACTAGGTGCCCTACAGAAGAGGAAACTGTGAAAGAGCACTCAAAAATAATGACTGAGTTTCCATGATGCTGTCAAGACTTTCACATCCCAGGCTGCCAGGTGTGGATTACTTGAGCTAGAAGTATAAAAGCCGTATAAAACACAAATGAAGCAGAAAAATTGAAATCTCAGCAGGTGACGATGTACTATAAGAAGGAATCAGTTCTTTAAAGCTTCATCTGGGGAAGGAAGAGGAGGAGCAAGAGAATACTACAACCCAGCATTTCCACATTTTCTTTGTTTTCAGGGCATTTTCTTCCCCCTTACTTTTTTTTCCTTTTGTGTTTGGCTCTTAGTGTCAAATCTGATGCTTGAAGACATCTGAAACCTGTTTTATCCCCTCTCACCTCCACGTCTGCCTTGGCATTGTTGTTGCAATTACAAGGGCAGGTGACAGTTCTCTAGGCTTAGAATCCAACCTCTCCTGCAGTGAAATTCAATTGAGTAGCATCATTTCTTTGAAAAATAAACAAGACTGCAAGCTCTGCAACTGGGAAGTAAATTAAATGTGTTCACAGAGCTTCAGAATCCTCTTTGCCTTTCATGTTATACTGCCTGACTTCCTATTAAAATTATTGCTAATGTAGTCAGGGCAGTGACAAGGAGCATTTTTGTGAAAGAGAGATGTTATTGCAATGAGCTTGTAGGTGTTGGTTTTATCCTGGATAAGCAGATCCCGGAAAAAGAATATGTGGCTTGTTAAGGTGGCTCTAGTTCAGCAGCAAAGAGTAAGGTGAAATAATGTGGTGTCCCTTCACTCTCCCAAGCAACATCATTCATTGCACAGTGAAAGCAATGCTGGTGACTCCTCATGGCCCTTTTGCACTGGTGTGGCTGACAGAGAATTTGAAGGTCAGATATGAACCATGGGATCTACCTGCTTGCTGCCTTGCTCCCTGTGCCCTCCCTCCCTCCCAGCAAAACATTTTCTTTAGCCAGGTGAACATAACTAGGCAGAAAATAGATCAGTGGACAGTTAGGAACAATACATTTCTATGTGACAATAAATATATGTATTTATTTGATACGGTAAACAATTCTGCTCTAACTATTTGGTTTACCTCCTTTTTAAATTAACTTGCTATTTTTGAATTAATGCATCTTTGTATATAGAGGGTCAACATTTATAAGGAAAGGGGAAAATCTTTTAGTCTACCAATTAGTATGTATGCAGTATCATCCTGGGCTGGTAGATGAGTAGTTGTGGCAATTTATTTTAGGCTGAGCAGCTACATATATCTTCTCACCAGCACTGAACAGAAGATTTTGAGGCCATTTCTTATGCAGTGATGGAGTAGACTGCTAGTCAAAGGGGGCAGACAGCATACTTAAAAAAACCTGCTCTTTTCTTTGCATCTCATTTCTAATACAGAATATCCTCATTGGTACAAATTTTTATATTCTTTGAACCTTCCTTCATTCCAGAAATTGAGATTAGCATTGATTCGTTAAGGTCTAATTGTCCTACTGCAGTGCTATTCCTGCATGTTTCTGACACCACACACTGCCATCTCCAGAGCAAGTTTTTGAGGTTATCAAATGAAACAGTTATATTTGAATTCATACAGCCACACTGCACTGAATGGCATTTAATCAGTTCTTAGAAAGCAGTCCTGGTGCTTATTAACTCCCAAAAAGCTACTGCCTTCAGTTGCCAGCTAGATAACTATTTTTTCTTTGCCAATAGATAGTTGCCTCCTAATTCCTAGGGAATGATGATGCTTGGTGGCAAGTGCAGGCTATAAAATATTTATCTTTAACACACAATTGTGTTACTGCAGCCTCTAAAAGGATTTGGTGTCAGGCAAACATCTGCCTTGGCCTCTGGCCCAATGATAGGGAAACAAGCTATTAAGTTGAATGTTGCATAGTAAATAAATAAGGCGGAAATACTGTTAAAGTAGCTGTACTGCTGACCAGAAAACATGGTGAGTATATAAAAAAGAAGTCCATCAAGAGTCTAGCAATTTGTCTGCCTTCTTAATATGTTTATTGTGTTGCATCTGGATAAAGGTAATTCATGTCTGTAATTGTGAGCCAGGCCGACAGATCTTTATAGAGTTCACCACAGTAGAACTGGCATTCATGGGGCTTTTTGTCAGCAGCAAAGTGGTCCCCTGAGCAGACCATTAGCCTGGGAGCTTTGTCGCTGTCACATGAGTCAGTTTATAATATGAAACAAATGCTGTACTGTATTTGTCCATGCCTCAGATTAACAACCTAAAAAAAAAAAAAAACGGGAATGGTAGCAATTAGCAATTTCATATTGAACTTGGTAATATCCTTAAATGAAAGATAGTGTAGTGTGAAGTCTTATTGTGAGTATGGGCTGGATCATTCCAGTTTATGGCTTCTCTCAGAGTAAAGGGTGATTACTGTGGGAAAACTAGCAATGGGATAAAGGTTTCAGCCAAGGTTTCCCTCAAATTCTACCAGCTGTGAATTTACTTGTGCTGAAAAACACCCCTTGAAATAAATGGCAGAAGTAGTGAATCAATGTTCTTTTGTGCAATATGTTGAATTACAGCTGCTGAGGATACTCAGGGAATTTTTTTTGTTTCTTTATTTGCTTTGATAATTAAAGCTCATGAGCCTTTGAAAGGACCTTAAAGAGTACTTCAGAAGAAGAGTTTTGCTCTTGGAGAAGCCTAGGCTTTCACACTTAAATGAATGTTTTCCATTTCTTATTTTTATGAATCCAGAAACGGTTTTGTACATCCTGCTTTTCCTGGCTGAGGTAGGCTGTCTTAGCATAGGGACTACCTGCTCTGTCAGACAGGGCATTTCTATACCATTCTCCAAAATGAGACTGTGTGGATCTGAAGACCAAGTGTCTCATTATGTCATTTAGACTTTGCAGCTCTCCATTATTTCCTCAGTAAATATTATAAACCTCCAGATCTCTTCTGGGACAAAGATGCTCAGAGGGCTGGAGCACTTCTCCTATGGAGACAGGCTGAGGGGGTTGGAGTTGCTCAGCCTGGAGAAGAGAAGGCTCCAATGAACCCTTAGAGCACCTTCTAGTACTTAAAGGGGCTACAAGACAGCTGGAGAGAGACTTTTTACAAAGGCATGGAGTGATAGGACAAGCAGGAATGGCTTTAAACTGACAAGTAGGCAGGTTTAGATTAGATATTAGGGAGAAATTCCTCACTGTGTGGGTGATGAGGCACTGGAACAGGTTGCCCAGAGAAACACTGGCTGACCCATCCCTGGAGGTATTCAAGGCCAGTTTGGATGTAGCATGGAGCAACTTGGTCTAGTGGAAGGTGTTCCTGCCCATGGCAGGGGGATTGGACCTGGATGGTCTTCAAGGTCCCTTCCAACCCAAACCATCCAGTGATTCTGTGATTCCATAAAATGACTTGTTTTTTCAGTTGCTAATTAGATTGTGAAGCTAGCACTTAATTCCATAGGCAAACTTCTGCATTTCATCCTAGAAACTCCACCGCCTCAAGTTTTGCTGATCTGCCCATGGTGTGAGTTGTTTGCTTTCAAAAGGTTTCCTGCTGCCATTGGTGGTTGAAAGGTGGCATGGAAACTGTGTTTTCAGTGCTCTCTTTGGACACGATAGCAAAACCAGACAAAGGCATCATGCATCATCCACTGGCTGGCCCTCCAGTCATTAATCTCTGCCCCTACCAGCTGGTGTCAGTCAGATCTCTTCGGGGATTTGGAAGCCAAGAGAAAACTGTGGGAATCAGACTGGAAAAAAGAGAACATATATATCTCTTTCTAAAAAAGAATTGTTCCTGGTCTCACAGTGAACTTGAACAATTAAATAAAACAAAACAAAAACATTGTCATGATTCTCTAAAGCAGTTCCCATGGTACTATTCATAAAACACCATATGGAATTTTGTGTATATTGGAAAGTGCTCTTCTAATTATGTGAACAGCTAACAGAATAGGCTGTATAATGGAGACTAGAAGCCAGCCGTAGCTGCAGTGGACTGTTTTTAGTTTATGACTGATAGTACTGATAGTTTGTCACCTCTGTAGCAATGCTGACCATGAGCATACTCAAAAGAGAGACAGCTGCTTTGTGCCACTGACTTAGGGACTTCCTGAATGTTAAAGGTGTGCCTCCTCTATCATCTAAGCCCCATAAGATAGCAATTCAGCCAAGTCCTAGCTTCTGAAAATGTCTGTTTGATTCTTCATTCTTTCTAGGGTTCTTCCATCACGACTCCCTAATTTCTGGTGGCAAGTCCACCACCTCCTCCTGTTTAGCGTGAAATGTAGGTGTTAGAGCAGTGTGTGTGGATGTGTGTGCATGCATACATGCCAGAAGGGCCAGAAAACTGACTCAGGTGCCCAGCTGGCAGTCTGTAACCACTGAAACAAAATTCAGTCCTAGGGTGAAAACAGAGGTTTTTATGAGTATTACTTGCTAATGCCTGCAGTCTTCAAAGTAAAAAGAAATTCCAGTTTGTGATTCTGCCTAAGAATGTAAACAGGAGCATGCTCAGTGTTGCACACACAGCTTGCAGACTTGCTGCTCACAAGCCTCAGTCTCAGCCTTGTTTGTGCTCATTAGCGCTGGTGTTCCTGAGGAAAAAACTGTGTTCATTTAACACTTCCTTTATGGGATATACTTTGGAGTTGTTTCGGAGTAGCTTTGAGACAAAGATGCACTGCATGAACCTTCATTGCTTTTCAGAATTGATTCTCAGTAGTGAAGAACTTTTGGGAGTGTGTGAAGACCTTAATTGCCCTGAATCACCAGGAAAATTTGCATCCTTAACTGCTAAAAAACAGCAAGTGGCACAAGTCACAGAGTTTCTTTTCACTTCATCTCATCTCTATCAGGCAGGTTAGTGCAGGGCAAATAGAGGTAGTGTAAAATGAGAATACATTAAAAATGTTACTTTTGGCTCTATTAGAAAAACAAGGCACATCAGAGAAAGCAATGAAATAGGATGAAAGGATTTTTAAGGGTCTTTTCTATTATTAATAGTATAGGGTATTCAGGCCACAAGCAAGAGCTACTGAGGTATCTCAGTGAGGAAGGTAAAATGGGTTTCATTCACCTGGTTTTTAATTCCTTTTGAGTTAGCCACTGTATGGTATGAAGCAGTTTGACCACACTTGCAAAGAAGTGCCTAGGAAATCAAAGATTGAGGAGATAGTGATAGATGAAGTGATAATGTGTGTGTATCACTGCGATTTTACAAAGAAAAATGCCAGATCTGCATATGAACCAGAAAATAGATGTGAAAATTTTTTTAATGCGTTAGTGTCAGTCACTGTCAGCAGGGATCTGACCAGTTATAGGTGTCTGTGCTGAACTAGTCAGAGGAGGAAAAGATGCACCACCAGAGTAAAGGTTTCCTACATGGATTCACCCAGATATTCTGGAAAGGTTGGTTACCTAAGCACAGGTATGCTCCATTACTGAGGTCACTCTGAACTTCCAAATCCCTTTGTACATACTTATAGTGGACAGAATAATTCAGTTTAACCTGCAGTGGACGTCGAAGTGGTGTACTGAGTTTTGCCTGTCTTACCCTAGGCACCATAGACACACCAGCTGAACCCACTATAACTGCAAAATACTGTTTCCAGTAACAAAGATTACCATTTAGCTGATGTGTTGCATTGTCACACTTTGGAACAGTTGCTGTGCTTGATGTTTTGTTACTTTTTAGATACTTCCTAGACGATTTTGTGGGGTTTTTTACTATTTTGCTTAAATATTAAATTACATAAATATACCAAGAAAGCTATATGGCTGTTTACTCCTTTTCAAGATCTCCGTCTAGTCCATTAAAGCAAAAACTTGGGAAAAAGCTTTTAAAAACAGTTTTTAATATTGTAAAGGTGTTGTCATAATACTGGGGGTCTGTCCTGCATCGAGCCCTGACATAGGTATTCCCCTTGACCTCAAAGGTCACACACGTGTTACACTGACGCAGTGTTGCTCCAGCTGGCAGTCCCTGACCCAGCATGGCAGCAGGCTGGTGAGGTGTCATGGGATGACTGCACTGATGCTGAGTAGCACGGCCCTTCTCCTCTCAGTGTTCAGGCAGAAGAAAAAAAATACTCTAGTTTTTTTCTGCTGCATTAATTTTTCTGCCACATTTTGAGCTTAACCACCTCATTGAAGGGTCTGACAAGTGCCAGAACCAGCACCAGAAGATGGAGATTAGAGTTGTTCTTAGGATGAGAAGATTAGAGGAAAAGGACTGACCCTTTCAGCAACAGGAGCTGTTAAATCTTCTTACCCCCTCATTATCTTGTTTCACAGCACTCACACTCTGTATATTATTCATGTGTGTAATGTGCATAAGTAACTTCTTCTTCCTAAATTTCTGCATATATTTCTTGAAGAAAAGAAAAATATGAATATTGTAAAAAAGCACTGAGGAAAAAGGCATAAAGTGAATTCATTTTTGTTTCCAGCAGTGACATTAACCCATGACAAAGTTCTGAAGATTGTATACACATGGGCTAATACTAAGTTTTCATTTACAGGATAGGTTTGTGTTTATACCTGCTATGAAGTGAGAGATGGTATTACTAAATATGAGTATAAATTCACAAGGCCTGAGTCATTATTTCTTTATTCTAGGAAGCATGGCTCCTCTCTCATTGGAATAAAGATGGCAGCTCAAGCCTAAAGGGTTGACTACACACTATGACTGTATTTCCATACACCATCAAGTGAATATCTGCTTAACTACTGAGTGTTAGAAAGCTGACAGCATTTCCTTGTACCTTCCTTGCTGCATGAAGCTGTCTGATTATGAGATGTCCAAAGCCAGGACTTAAAACATAAATCCTTTAAACTCATTTTATTATTTAAAATTGCTGTTGTCCTTTATGAATGATTAAATTACACCGGAAACTGTAAAATGTCCTTCAGAAACCTCTGCTCTTTGGAGAATACCCATCCAGAAACAGGCTTCCTTTAATTTGTGATTAGAAACTAATCTGCACATCTCTGCTGCTAGTTCTGTTCACTTGCACTGATTGGGAGTTTACAAATATCTTTGCTACCACAAGGTCTCGTGAAGTACGTCTGTGAAAATGCAGTCATTATTCAGAAGGCTGAGATTTTCACCCCACTCCATGTCTACCACCAGTGCCCCTCCTGTATATCTGATTCCAGTTTTAATCTGATATGCATCTCCCTCAGAGAAAATGTGAAATAGCGTGTAGAATGAACCATGGTATTTATTACAAAGTCTTTCAAAGCCCACTCGCATTTACTAAGTCTTCACTCACAGTTTAGTGTAAGAAAATAAAATTATTTTGATTCTCTTTTTGATATGTTTACCAACTTGTGTTCTTCTATGAAAGATATGTTTTAGCCCCAATATTCTGAACTCTCCTCAAAAGAGAAGCGCTAGGTAACATTTTGCTTACCTGTTAACTTTCCCTGAAAAATGAACAGCTCGTGTTTTTGCCAAAGTCAGGGAATTTAAGATGATAACTGGAAAGAGAAGAAAATGTGGAATAGACCCATTCCTGTTCCACCAAACAGAATATTAGCCCCAGCACTCTGAGCTGTTAAATATATAAATTATATGTTATATGATGTATAGTGAATTATATTCAATATAATATTGCAGAGCAAATAAGAAGAAATTTGGTTAGAAGTATTCCATGAACAGGCAGATAGGATGAACCAACGGTCTTTGTTCAGTAAGTTCATAGGGGAACGTATCTATCATCACTCAGCTCTGTTTGGCACAAATAAATGCCCCAATAAAGTCAACAAAACTGGACCAAAAGTGCATGTTCTGCCGTGAGAATGGGGGTATTGCATTTTTACAACAAATTTAAAGAGGAAAAATGGTCATAAAAATATGCAGGAAGAAAAGACATTTGGAAGTTTTCAGGTACTGAGAGAATGCCAAGCCTGGTGGGTGCTGATCTGCTCATATTTAATCACAGGATTTGCAGCTGGACCATCCATTGGTGTAAATGGATGAGCATGGTTTAGTGGAAACCACACCAATGCTGCACCCTGAGTGCAGCGACTGCTTTGAAGTTTCATCTGTCCTGCCCATCCAGAGCCCTCCTAAACTCAGAGGTGTTTTCTTGCCTAAAGAAGTTTCTGAATTTTCTTTTGTTTTCCAGAATCAGTGGATAACTGTCCCAGTAATTGCTATGGGAATGGAGACTGCGTGTCTGGGACTTGCCATTGCTTCCTTGGCTTTCTGGGCCCTGACTGTGGCAGAGGTAGGAATTTATGCTTGATTAACTGTTCCCCTCTCCCCTTCAGTTAACATTTTTCTTATGGAAATTATATTCATGATGGTGCCTTTTGCAAAGTACTCATCACCCAATGTGGGGATGCTGCAGTAGAATGGAAACAACTTGGTCTGTGAATTTGTTTGCTACAAATCCGCTAAAATTTCACTCAGCAGATGAGGGATCCGCGGATGTTTACCCTGGAGAAAAGGAGGCTCCGGAGAGATCTTACTGGTGTCTGCAGCTACCTGAAAGGAGGGTGTAGCAGGGTGGGGATCAGTCTCTTCTCCCAAGTAATAAGCGATAGGACAAGAGGAAACATCCTCCAGTTGTGCCAGGGGAGGTTTAGATTGGATATTGGGAAAAATTTCTTCAGCAAAGGATCTGTCAAGCTGCTCAGGGAAGTGGTGGAATCACCATCTCTAGGAGGGTAGGTATGGCATATAGAGACATGGTTTAGTGGTGGGCTGGCATTGCTGGGCTGAGAGTTGGACTCAATGACCTTGGAGGGTTTTTCCAACCTTAATGATGGTATGATTCTATACTAATCATGACTGCTGTGCCCTTAGCCGCAACACAACTCCTTGGGCTACTTGTGGATGGGCAAAATGTCACATTGGAAATTTTCTCTCGGGAAGTGGCTTTAGAAAACATCACTGATAAATGTGGCATTATGGTTTGCTTAGCAGAGCACTTTTATCGTGGCAGGGCATGACACTATAATGATACTTTCTTTTAAGACACTGATAATACAAAAAGTACCTTGCAAGTCTGACTGAGCCTGGCTGTGGGAAATAGGGCAGGGTTGGAGTAAGGCTAGGAGTGGAGTAATGGCAGGAATAATTGGTTACTCTGGCCAAAAGTAAAAACACTGGGAGGACTGGGAAGGAGACTTACCCCAGTACACAGTATAATACATTTTTCTGCTCAAGTGGTAAGTATTTTTAATAAATGGCTTTGGAGGCGTTTTCTTTGGCCTGAATTATTTAGGTTGTTTAAACATTTAAAAAAACCAAAAAACTGAAATACTTTTAGTAAGAACACATTTCAAACCAAGATATCAAAAACTTGCATGTGGGAAATGATGGGATACTGTGCATCAGCCTTTTCAAGGCCTTTTTTGGCTCAAACAGTCCAACAAACTAAGTACAGATTTATAAATCTGGAGAGGGAGGTAGCATGAAACATTAGTGCCCACACAAGGAGCTTCGGTAAGGCTGCAGGTCAGGCCTTCACCCCAGCTCATCGCCGCTTTGCAAAGCAGCCTGGCGTCTTCCCAAGAGAGAGCTAAACTCTGTCTAACCCCGGCCCTCTCCCCCTCCAGCTGAGCTGGGTCACATCCCAGCAGCGAGCCAGGAGACAGAGATAAGGAGCCGAGCACCCCCGGGGCCGGCGGGAGCTCCCTGCCGAGGCAGCGCGGCCGGGCCGAACCCGGCGGGGTTTCGGAGTTCACAGCCCAGTAAGATGGATGTGGCAGGCTGCATCCCTGAGAGCTGTTATGTCAAACTTCTTGCTGACTCAGGTTACACTTGGTTTGCATTTCCTTACACTTGGTTTGCATTTCCAAGCTCCTTTTCAAATCCCGAGAGCTGGAGACAAAAGGAGTTTTTTTCCGTGTCCCATAGCATATTCCAACTCACACCTCCTAACTTTCAGTAGGGGCAGAAGTTCAGGGCTTGTTTCCCCCAAGGCTCCCTGTAGAGTCTGTGGAGAAGAACAACTTTCTTCACTATGAGTCAGAATACTTAAACTCTTGTTCTGAATCCACTTTCAGAGGAGCTATATCCTGAACTTTCTCAGGCTTTTCAGTGGAGCCATGTGAGTCTCTCCCATTTCACCAGAGCACATGCTCTTGCTGCTATGAACACCTTTTATTCAACTCTGTCTTTTCGTTCAGAATCATCTGGGTTCAGATCACAGGTTGTTGCACTCTGCTTTAGGAAGACAGAATAATACCTGGAGTGCCAAAATTATATTTGTGCATGCATTTCCATTCACTGGGTGTGTTAAATAGATCATGTTGCCATGAGCATGAGATCCAAGATCCCAGCATTGACTTCCTGTTGGTGTTGAGGGGCATCCAAGATTCTTCTTTTGACCTACAAATCCCGCAATGGGCACATGTGTAAGGCTGTTACAGTATCCATCTGCAGCCATTCACGGTCCCTGTACGGAGCAGTAATCCTTAAATAAGCAGGTTCCTGCCCACATGAAAAATTCTAGGTCATGGATTTCCTGTGTGTTCCTTTGTTTCAATTCAGCCTTGTAATTCACCAAATGAATGGGAAACTCTGCAGCAGGAAGCCTTTCTCTTCTTAGTATTGGTTAATTATTAAAGTATTAGTAACCAATTATTTTAAACAAAATAAATGAGAGCAAGCTACCAGAGGTGTATTTCATAGGCTTTTTGAAGGTTTTCTTGGACACGGGAGGTGGTGTTTTAAAGTTCTGTATAAAGCAAACAAACAAACAAATGATCCTACTCTCTGATGTTCAACTTTGCAGGAAACAGAGTATGCATTTGGGTTGTTGCTATCATTACCATGCTAGAGAATTACTATAATTTTGTCATCATAGACATGGTTGGAATCTGATCAAATAATAATTATGTATCTTTATATAGGGGAAAGAGTTGCACAAGTAACAGGGGAAGAGATTCAGAAACCTCTTTTGTCTTTATTCATTATTGTATGCTACAGAGCAGATCTTGTTCTTGCCATTGTCTTGACATTTACAGCAGTGCTTTCCAGGTGATGCTGAAGGTGTTCTCCACAGAAGGCTCTGTAGAGTGTCAGTCTTAATGCAGATGGCCAGTAATTTATCTGATCTTTTACTGAATGATCAGCTGTCTTGTCAGGAAACATGTAAGTCTTTCACTGGTTAAAGGCAGTTATTCTTTCTTCTTGTTGGAAAGAACTGCAGACTGTCCCCTGCCAGTGCCTTGAAAGAACAACGTCCGTTACTGAGCATTGAAATTTGAGATGGGAGGGACAGAAAATTCCATCAGCTTAGCTGAAAAGTGAAATTACAGATTGAGTGTGCTGTGAACCATGTACACAACACACTGTATCTTAAACAATTTTGTCTCATACTGTATAGGTAGATATCACCTTGCAAATGATGCACTTCCAATGCACCACTGCAATGTGTTTCCTTTAAAGTGAACAGAGGGCTCCTTAGTAATAACAGTTGCCAAATTCCTTTCTTTTCTAAACCTCTTTTATCTTGGTCAGGCAAATATAGTTCACGGCATATCAAACTGGCTTAACAGTCAGAGTTGGCAATGCTTTGTATTTTATGGAGGCTGCTGTAGTTCTGTAACACTCAAACTGACTTGACTATAAGGACACTCATGATGCACTTTGTGAGATTACCGTCTGAAAAGATGGGAAGAGGAGGAGAGGAAAGCTTTCCTCAACCATGTTAATACCCCTTTCCACACATAATCAAAGTCAGGAACAAAGCAAAAGAGGATTCATCACATGCCTAATGCAGTTGAATTAAGCAGCAGAATGAAATATTCATTTCACATTTGTCCTGCATAAAATTGTTCATAAATTGCCTTTCCGAGGGGCAGATGAGAAGGCCAGCTGCTCTCACCTAAGGCTGATGTGCAACAGTGAGTGCAAGAGCAGTCTGTGTTGAATATATGTCCTTGCAGCTGAGTTTCAGCACAATGAAATGAAGGAGAACAGGACTTAAGCAAGAAGTTTCAAGATAGAGTGAACAGGAAAAGGCTATTGCTTCTGAGGGACTGAAATCAGCATCTTCCTTGGGAAAATCAGAGCAGAGAACAAAAGGAGCATAATGTGGCTGATGTGGAAAATGAAGTAAGGAGAAGGCATCATCTGAAAGGAGCTGGAGAAAGCTTGGAGAGCAGTGATTGCAAAAGCTGTGATCATGGAGGCTGAGGTCTGGTCCTTGATGCCCTCTGCTTCCTTCGGGAACCTCTTCTGTATCCTTCAGTTCATCCCATGCCACTCTGCTTGGCAGTTTCCATATTTAGCTCTAAAAATGCTTAATCCTGGGATCCATCATGTCACAGCTTGAGCTTGTCATCTTCCTCTTCTTCCCATTATCACAGGGAAAAAATCCTGTATCTGGGTGGCCTTGAGAGTCAGCTGACTTTGCTGGAAACAAGGACAATTAAAAATCCTTTATAAATCCTCTATAACTGATACAAATTTCAGAGGACAGATTTACACAGCTTTTATTACAGGGAGCTTGGAAACAGTAGAGGCCGTATTTGCATTGTAGCTGGTGATGAATTGAGTGCAGCAGAGGTGATAACAAAAATGGGAGCTGGACATTCCATTAGAACCAGAGAATTGTTAAGGTTGGAAAAGACCTCTAAAACTCTCTACATCAAGTTCAGCTCTTAACCCAGCATTGCCAAGTCCACCACTACACCATGTTCCCATATGCCACATCCACACATCTTGAATTCCACCAGGGATGGTGAATGAGTCACTTCCCTGTGCAGCCTGTTCCGGTGCTTGGCAACCCTTTCAGGGAAGAAAGTTGGTAGCTGATGGTATGACACGAGCTAAATCAGGGAAATAGTCTCAGTGTGGCATTCTGGGCTCTGAGCAAAGCAACTGAAACCCATAAAGCTGGGAGTTAACCCAGAAAAAAACGGGAGAGTGATTTGTGTGCCACTGAGGTCCACAGCAGAAGCAGTGTGAGGGAAAGTCTGGAAGCAGGTCAGGGATAGTGATACACAATCCAAGGTCAGTGATGCTGCTGAAAGAAGACATCAGTACGTTGAAAAATCAGAATACAAGAAAATTACGGGTTTAGTTAGTGAAAAAGTTATCAGAGACACAAAGCAGGAAGATAATCTAACTTAAGGACACTGATTTTTCTAAACACTCAAAGGAGAATACAGTTAACAGCTGGGTGTCACCCATATAAAAGATTTGGTTTTGCCAAAACAAACAGCAACATACCCCAGTGAAGACTGTGTATGAAGAATGTAAATCACATGCTGGGCTCTTGTGCTCCTTTGTGAAGTGATTTTCCATTTGTTTTACTGTGATTTTTGTTGTCTCTCCATAGCGTCCTGCCCGGTGCTGTGCAGTGGGAATGGGCAGTACATGAAAGGAAGGTGCTTGTGCCATAGTGGCTGGAAGGGAGCAGAGTGTGATGTCCCAACCAACCAGTGCATTGATGTCTCCTGCAATAACCATGGCACGTGCATCATGGGCACCTGTATCTGCAACCCAGGGTACAAAGGCGAGAGCTGTGAAGAAGGTATTTGCAAGATGCATTCAATTAGCCCCTTTTGCTTTGATTGTTGTTCTGTAATTATATGGATGGAGGCAATTCAGAATCGGACTGGCACTTAAACAGAGCAGTAATAGGCACCTCAGAGATACAATAGATGGATACAACATAAAAATGATATGTTGTCATAACTCGTTGTTAGCTATCATATTTGTTCAATAATTGGATGAAAAGCCATCAAATGCCTCAGATAGAAGAATCTTGTTGAAAGACCAGAACATCTAATCATATGTTCGAATGCTCTTATTAAAGCATCGTTTCCATTTACACATCTAAACGTATAATTACTTTTACAGTGCTTTCTTCTCTGCTGTGCTATGCCAAGCAATTTCAGTTGCTTACATACATGAAATGGTGGCGTGTGAGAGAAAGTCCCTGATCCTTGTCAGCTTTAAAAGCTTAGAAATGCTCAGGACTTGAATTAAATTCTGCTTCAAAATCAGATATTATTTTAATGGCTCTTCCATAGTTTTTTCTCACATTAGCCCCCAAACATTTTTCATTTACATTTAGATTTACAGCTCCTTTTAGTACTTATCTTTAATCTTTTTTTGTAGGAACTCACTTGCCAACATAAATCTTTATCGTCCTGAGTCTGTGACTGCTTCATACTGCTAAATGAAAAAGTGGACAGTTTTCAAAGGGTATAAATCATTCAGAGAGTTATAAAAATATATCCAAAAGTGCGTTATTTAAAGAATAATGTTCCACACTTTTGAAAACTATTCTCAGAGTTCTTTGCTGGTGACCTGATAGTTATTCTTGGGTTATGTTTCTACAAATATATATGTAAGGCCTCTTCACCACCTGATAGATTAAAGACATCATTTGATACATTTAAGAATGACAACAACTTGAATTAATTTATGGTTGTCTTCATGTATGCAGGATAAATATTTATCTGAAATGGCTTTATTTTATAGACAATCAAAATAGGCTGAATTGGATTCAGACATACAAATGACATCTAATCCAGCAATTCTTTTGATGTGTTAGATGTATTGGAGTGGGACATCTCTGATGCAGTGTGGCTTCAGTGTCAGTAAATGTTAGAGATGAAGACAGTATCAGCTCTTGTAACAATAAGCCATCTCTGGAGAAAGCTTCATTTTGGCTTAAAGCACAATTCATTGAAGCTGTGGGGCATGCAAAACCCAAAGATTGTGACTACTGAAGTACCTTTAAAGCATCTCTGTAGACCTCCTATTTACTAGATCATATCTCTTACTGGATAAACAGAAATGAAAAGATCCTGATTTTGCCTCCAGCGAGAAGTGTTTAATGTGTGTAAATCAGAGTGAGATTTCCCTTTTTCTAACAGGAACCCTTTTTTCCCTGGTCACGTTTAAAGCAGAAAAGCCAGGCACTGCTCAGTTATTTTATGTTATCACTGTAGCGAGGGACACTACAGTGCCACTAGGTCAAAACTTGAAAAAGGAGGAAGAACAAAGAGAATATGGTTTTTCTTATGGGCTGTTTAGTATTTTTCCAAGCATGCATGTTTTTGATATTCAAGGCATAATTTGTATTGTGTTGTGAGGGGGGAAGTAACTCAGAAATATGCCATGTGGGAAATCTTGAGGACATATATATATATATATATATATATATATATGTAGATCTAGTAAAAAAGTTGATTTATACTATTTTTAAAATTGCTTTTACTCTTTAATTTCTCTTCTAAGAAGGGCCATCTGGTATTGATTACTTTTTATTATTTCTCAGTTCTTGAAGCTTCACTGCTTGGTCCATGTTTATAATAGGTTTTCATTCCCGGGTTTCTTCTGTCTTTTCTTTTACCCCCATAGAAGTTCAGCAATGTTTATAAAACATCAGCCAACAATCCTACCCAAGTTTTTCTTTTCTCCTTCCTTAGTTTATTGGCCCGTATTTTATAAGGCATGGCCTAAGCCAGCGAGACATTACAGGGAGGGGAGCAAATTTAAGCAGTGAAAAATGAGAAGTTACTCTTTGGGCACTGAATAAGCCTAATAACTTGTGTGACCAATGAAGCATGAAGCATATTGGGGAAAAGTGTAGAAGAGGCACTAACCTTGCTTGCTGCATGATTTATCTCCCTGGCAAAGATTCTGCACAAGGCTGAAATATAAACAGGGCATTTTCCAACCAAGAATTTGACCATTTGGGAGATTTTCCAACCAACAACACAGACATATGTTTTTTTTTTTTCTTTTCCAGGTATACTAGTTTTGTCAGCTCTGCCCTCTTGCCCAGCTGCCCATCTCTGCTTCTCCCGGAGCTGAGCAGCTAAATTTGTCAAGCAGAACTCCCTAAAAATATACCATTGTACTCCAAATCTACTAAGCAATTGATTAAGAAGAAAGCAGAAGCCTGTAATCCTGTCCCAGGGCCCTTCCGATGGTGCAGAAAGCCTAAAGAGATACAGCTAGTGAGGCTGAGATTAAAGTAGCCATTGTGTGTGACATTTTCTGAAAGGGCTCATTTCAACATGAAAAATGGCCTTGGGATTATGATAAATGGGGGGTTCTGACATGCACATTCCCCTCCTATAATCGTCTGTGTTAGAGCTGAGATAGCAGATTGTCTGCCTCCTGTGATGGAGGCCCCTGTAAAACTCACCTTTTTCCCAGTTGACCTTCAGAGGGGATGATTAATTGCCTGGAGGTAGCCTCTTGTCAGTTAGCCTGTGATCTTTGTTCTCTATGTTCAAACCATCTGCTGAGAACGGACGAGGCTGCTACTCCATCCCTTAGTCCTTTTCATACTTATTACTGCTGAGAAAGAACAGGGCCAGGGCTTCAAGGGTCTCATGCTAAAATTGGCACCCTCGCTCCCAGCTTGCTAACAGTGAAGGAGATTTATGGACTCATCCTTTCCAGCCTCTTAAAATTTTTAAGGATTGTTCCAGCTATGAGCAGAGCTCCAGGAATCAAACAAAAAAGAAAATTCTCTCTCACGCCTTGGGATAGTAATAACTGAGCCATTACTTGTCAGACTGAGAAGGGTTTGAGAATCCAGGGAATTATCAGAGCAGCTGTTGTGTTTCCTTTTAAGGTTTCTGGATCTTAAACAGGTCAGTGGAATTCTTATTAGCTTTTACAGGGGTAAAATCTGAACCACAAACCTGCCGTGTGTGCAGTGGCCATGTTCTGCTCTGCTGTAGCAGAGCCAGGAGCTGGACAGCTTTTCCTGTGCTGCTTAGCCAGAATGACACTTGTCACCAATCCCCAAGGAACTGCCACACACCGTTTCAAAAGACGGGAAGAATTTCTCTAGGCTGTCCTATCAGCTTTTATCTATAAATAGACAATCGACTCCTCCAGTAGGTTTTTCTGGGAGGGTGTCTGGTGCATTTCATATTTTTCGATTGCTGGGTGAAATTCCCCTGTGGGCAGAGCAGCTGACAGTTGCCTACAAAACACCCAGCTCAGGAATCAGGCAGGGAGTACATTTGGTCTACAGTGGTGTACGTTGCTATACCCCTAACTGAATGGTCTCTGATCTCATTAGGAAAGTGACTCTTTGGGGGGGGAAGGAAACCTCAGACATTTAAAAAAGAGTATTAATTGATCAAAAATAAAACCAGAAGAACACCATTATAAAAAAAATGATTTTGTTTTAATCCTTACTCCTGAAAAACTGTGTCAGGATGAATTTCAATGTGAAATTTCTGTAAGTCTCCATGAAACCTGTATAGATTTAAGCACATTCTTCAATTTAAGCATGTATTTTGCTGAATAAGAGTGTCAGCTTCTGCTGAATCTTTATGCAAAATTCTCTCTCAGAAAACTAGGGCTCAGCTCAGAATTCATTAGTAATAGTAATTTAGGTTATTCCAATAGAATAAATGAAGATACACTATGTGTATGAGAGAATATGATTCTTACTTTATTCTTAATTGATATTAGCCTTTTCTTACCAGAAAGATCTTTCATTAGTGCAGACCTGCATAAAAGAATGGATTTCATCCCTAGATTTTTCTCTGTTTTTCATGTAGGTGTTTTAGGTCTCACTGCCTTTTAGGGACACTGACTTTTTGCATGAAGCATCTGTTTTGTTCACAGCAGGGCTTTTTGGTTGAAACCTTGAGATACTGTGTAAATATGTTTGTGTCGATGGCAGTCTGATAGCTTTTTTCCTGAAATTCCCATTTGCTTTCTCTGTCTGCTTCCTCTTCCTTCTCACATGTAGTGGACTGCATGGATCCTACCTGCTCGGGACGAGGCGTGTGCGTACGAGGAGAATGTCACTGTTCGGTTGGCTGGGGAGGAACAAATTGTGAGACCCCAAGAGCCACTTGTCTGGATCAGTGCTCTGGTCATGGGACCTTCCTCCCGGACACTGGACTCTGCAGCTGTGATCCCAACTGGACTGGCCATGACTGCTCAATCGGTAATGTCAGCGCTGACTTACTGTTGGTCTTGGGTTAAACTTTGTGAAATACTCAGATCTGCAAAAAAAGTGCTACAGATGTGTTTCAGTGAAGCACATGTAGGGCATGACTGGAAGCAGAAATTCCATAGCTCAACTACATAAATAATTTTGCTTCCATGGCTGAGCATAGAGTAATATCATAAATAACCCCATTAAAGCCACCTAGGCTTGCTATTGTTCATTATATGGCTGTAAATGTAATTGATGGTCTACATATAAGTTCTTGTTCTGGTGATCGTTCTTGATGAACCCCAGTAGCCACTAAAGGGTCTGTTTTGATTTTTAGGAGATGACTAATAATCTTTAGTGGCTGTAAACAAGAAGGAAGATTTGATAATCTGTCAGATCTCCTTTCCCTTCTAAATTCAGAGCTTGTGCTAGGCTCAGCTAGAGGAGGATGGGTGCCTCATGAGGTTCATGTTAAAAGACTGTCCTCTACCAACTAAAAAATAATTTACTGAGTAAAAGTATTTATTAGTACAAGCAGCTACCGAGAAGACATATTTATGGGCAGTTTTGTTTAGAGGTTTGGAAAAGGGACCTTCCTTCATTGCTCCTCTGAATGGGCATCTTGCTCAAAATCTGCATCAGGTATGTGAATTGAAGGCTAAAGAAAACATATTCAGAAACCTTTTCTTCCAAGTGCAATTAGCTTTTAGAGACCCCACTGACAAACTGTGGAATACACTGAATAGTCAGTACCTATGGAATATCTGTCTATATTTGGCTTTTGTCCTGTATTGTGTGCTCACAAAAAAGAGACCCCAGCAATAATAGTTTATATACCTTACACAACTGGAGTGGAACTAGGCCAAAAATCCAGGGCAGCTCAGCTAAGGCAGTGAAATGAAAGGAATTTTCAGCAAAGCAACCCCCAAAAAAAAGCTATTAGGAGAGTGGATATAGTAGGAAAATTATGTAAACAACATTTTCACTGAGGAATTGCTATCATGAGTAGAGAAAATCAGGTTAACTGTTAGCAAGTATTTTAAGAGAGTAATTTCCAAGGATGAGGCAAACTGAATAAACTGGTGCTAAGAACATAAAAAGAAAACCTTTTTGACAATCATCATTTAGGCTGAATGTTAGAAGCTTGTCATGAAGTAAAATTGACTAGACTGAGGAATAAGCAGAAGAGGAGGCCTACTCTACTTGCCTCGGGTTGCAACTAGGTTGATCAAAACTTTTGCAGATGTAGGTAGGGAAGCTATCATGCATTGAAGGGAAGATAAATTTGGTGCCAGGTTTTTTCCTTTCCCCAGATTAACATCTTCAATTCCGTACTCTCTGGGTTTATTTTTAAAACCACCATAAGGGGAAAGGTAGTCATGTATTTGTAGTGATTCTGTGGAACAATTCATAATTGAGTCATTATTCAGTGTTTGTATGGAGGTTTGGGGATTGCAGGAATGGATTTGGAAAAATGTTTATTTCTATGTGCAAAGAGAATTCACTTTCCCTTTGTTAACCTGCAGGGTCATGTATAGATGATTTATAAGCTTTCTTTATACTGCTTTTATAAATCCATCTAGTGCAAACTTTCTTTGGCAGCATGAAGTTATTTGAGACAAACTTGAGCATCATTCCAAGACCTTTTTCCTCACTGAGCTGCTTGTAACATTCGGGTTATTGTGCCTCACAGCTACAATCGCAGCTAAGGTGATTTGTAAACTTCCATTTCTAACCCAGACCTTTCCACTGAATTGATGACTTGATTTAAAAGACAGATTTACTCACAGGATATGTGGTACTCTTCTTGCATCATTAAAATAGAATGAGCAGGCATGCTATTGAATGTAATAACACACTGCCCAGCCCACTGGGTGGAGGTTCTGTAGAAGGGACTAAAGGGGACGAATTTTATTTTCCTAAAAAACAGGACCAAACAGAACAGAAGAGTTACTAAGGGAAAGAATTAAGTACTTTCAGAAATCACCCTCAGCTCAGCAAAGCAGTAAGGACTGCGTTCAGTCCTAGTGAAATCCATAGAACTGTGCCCATGTGGGTTTGTGCCAAGGACAGCCCCTTTCATAAACCACGTGGAGAGGCACACCCTGGAAACAGTATAAGTACCTGAAAACCCAGAATATGAGAAGGCACAGTGGATTTTCCAGCTCTTACCACCTTGAAGTCAAGAATAGTACCTGTCTGCAGTGCTGTGTGCTGTATTCATTTAGAAGGTTATCAGGCAGTATGGAAGCAGTAGGTGAAATCTGTGGATTGTCATATGTAGGAAGTAAAGCTAGAGCCTCTTTGAACCTTATACTGTATCTTTCAGCTAAGTAGGTAGATTTTACCTGCCTTTTGTGGTAATCTTAGAGAACACGGATTACTGGGTAAAACCCTTACTTTTCACAAAACAATCATATTACAGAGATTTCTGTTTCCTGTTTATATTGTCTTTTTTCATTCCAGTTAGCCTTCATAGACAAGCTGTGCAATTCAATATCTTGTGAGAGATTCCCATTCTGAACTATATTGTAGGAAGAAGTATTAATATGTTCTGGAGTTTTTTTGCTTTGTGTGTCTTCCCACTGCCAATATATGTTGAGATAGGGCTGCTGCTATACTACCTCAAAATTGTCACTCAGGGAAAATGCTTCTCAAACATACTTCACCCTTTCGTGCAAGGGACGGTTTTGTAGCATCACTTTTCTCTCAGTATACACTGGGGTTTTTTTAGCTGATTCCCAAATAGTAAAAGGAGTATCTTGGAGAAAGGTACAGAAATAATTCCAGAGATAACTTATACTGAGCAATAAAAGTGGTATTTTGATTTCTCCATGGGATAATTAAATCATTTCCATTTTGCATCTTAGTACTGTTGCTCAAGCAAATACAAAAAAAGTCCTTTATAACCTCGGTCAGCTAAAAAGTCCAAGGCAATGCTTGGTACAAGAAAGGTAATTAAGGAACCACTGATCCTAACCCCACCCTTCCAGTCTGCTATCACAGCTCCTCTGTATCCCAGGCTTTTGGGGAGCTATCTCCCTTCACCTCTTAATGAGCCCTATCTGTCAAATAATGACGGCATTATGGGGGAGCTCTCTTACCCTCTTATTGTGTGAGTGTAGTGGGAAGGAGGAAATGGCCTGTGCTGCAGCGTGAAACAGAACTTACTGCATGATACGGTCTCACTCCTGACCCATTTAAACTGCACCAACTATTTCTGGCTAATCAAGAGGCAGCACACCACACACCGTGAGACATATTTGCTGACTGCAGTGAAATGAATAGGTGAGTCATGTCATCTGCTTTGGGGGAGTGCACCATTTACCAGAGGGATCTCACTGATGCATCAGTATAATCCCAGGCCCATCAAAACAGTATTAGGCTTGGATGCAAAATCATTACTAAAGGAATTAAGTTATCTGGTGTTGTCCTTCACTCTCCTCAAATTTAAATCTGTGATTTTCACACTGTTGTCTGTGGTAGTTGACATCTTCACATGCACGGTATTCATTCGAATCATTGGAAAGTTGAATATACAAAGCAGCAATAGGAATTATGTTCTCTGTGTCCTAAGTGCACGGACTTTTTCTGGGCAGTTGACAGTGGTTGTAGATTGACCTGCATGCAGATAAGGATTCCTTCTCCATTACTCATTCGTACTGACTCGCTTTATGCATGGTTGACATCCAGGCAGTACTTCAAACCCTTAAAAATACACTGGAGAAGAGCGGTAATAGGAATAGCACTTTGTATGTGGTAGTTCTAAATTGCCAGTGGAGACATAAAATTGTGGGCTGTACATTTAATGAGAAGAGTTAGAAACTGGATCCTGAGACTCAGTAAAGAAGTAAGAAGTTATGATATTTTACATCACATTTTGAAAAGATGGAGAGAGCATGCCTGGCCAGAGACTGAGGCTGAGCTTGCATGACCATATCTCATGAAATCTAGTACTTTGGTCCTATTATAGCTCCTCTCATCACTTCTGCTAATATGGTTTTCTGAGGATATGGCATTTGACTTTATGACTGCCCTTTTTTCCCCACTGTGGCAGGGATGAAATGCTGCTTCTCAGTGACTTATTGACAAACTTCGTTATGAAGGTCTACGATCACAAAGATATTTAGGCATTTAAAATTTACCTTAAGCAAGGGCAGTTGATCAAGCTTTACTACGGTCTTGTAGAGAACTATATGTGGCAGGTATGCCTAGATAAACCTGGCCTCCAAGCACAGTGAGGAAATAGCGTGGGTAGCCACAGGACTAGCAGAAGACCAGGTATTTACCCACCTTCCATGACTTTACTTTCAGTAGGTTGACAAGTTGGATTTAAAATAAGACTAGCATGGTGGGAGTATCCATGTCTCTGGTTGCAGGGAAGCCATATTCTTATAACTTACTGCACTGTGAATTGAAGTCAATGGAAAAGCTCCTGTTTACTTTGCAGGAGTATGGATCAATTGAAGGCTATTCATAATGATTAGATTTAAGACTCTGTATCAGTTAATGGTAATAACTGAATTTTTTAGTATCGATTTAATTGTATAAATTAACAATGGTGAAGGTCTTTCAGGTAGCACCCAACAGAGTTCCCCGCCAGAAAGCTGTACAGTTCATTCAAACAGGCATCTTTTCTCTATTCCAATTAGTAGGTAAAGAGACCATGAAGAATGAACTTTTAAATTGTTAAGCTGAAGTAAATGCATCTTTACATTGCAATGTCTTTTTTTCACCAGGAGTTGTGCAGGAGACTATCGCACATACACACACAGACACACAGGCTCACAGAAACAGTTCTCATATATCTTATCAGGCAATGTCATATCCCACTGGCCAAACAGCACCTGGGCTAACACAACGTGTGTGATAACATTTTATTTCCTTGGGCTTACTGGTGTCAACTTTTGAAAAGAAAATCTTATGTTAAATTCATGCCATGCCCAAGGCCACCAAGATAAAAATCCATCCTTAGAACATGTTCATATAATTCTTCCTTTAAACAGTCATTTTCTTCAGGGACAAAAATATCTCTATAAAAGATTAATATAATAACATCAGCTCTCACGTGATACAGGCTTGTACCATATTACAGACCAGGACCTCTTTTAATGCCTGAGAAGTTGCTGATTTGTCTTTTTCTTAGCTTTAAAATGTGAGGAAGAACAAGAGAACTAAACCTCAGGATGCAACACCTGAAACTGATAAAACATCTTAATCGCTTAAGAAAAAGTTATCCGGTACAGCTACGTAATCAAAGACCACCTTGAATGCTCTTCCTTCAGCTCGTAACTTGTTCATCTCTCTACGCTGGCAGAACTGTGAGAAACATCAGTCTGGGGCAATTGAAATTTTGGTAGCAGAGTGTCATCAAAGCTGGTCTTCAGAAGATACCATCAGAATAGGTTCTGGCTCAATACCTAAATTGCAGACTCATCCCTAAAAGCCTAAATTTGTTCCTTTAATGGTCACTGAAGGCCAGGAAATGTTTTGTACCAGCAGGAATTTCATCCTGCATCTTGCAGAAGCATAACATGCTGATTTCTGAACTTGTGATCTTCTCCATTTTGTGTGGAGAGAAGTAACTTTTCTCTCTAAGGGAAGAGTATGTGCAGCCCAGTGCCATTACACAAGGCTCTCACGGGCTCTGCCTGGCAGATATCTGCTTTGTGGATTGTGAAGAAATTAGTGAATCTAGAGAATCAACATGTTAATAAGAACTATCATTGTGAAAAACATGAATTTTTTTGTGTAGTTGAGTTCGTGAGTAAGATTTTAGCCTACCCATTGCCAAGATGAACTTAGCCTTCAAAGTCTTCTAAGCTTTTCATTAAAAATGCAATAAAAGACTAAAATCTGCCCAAACCTTTGAAATGAAAGTATTCGGGGAGGCTTTCATTTGAATATCCTTTTACTCCCTTTCCTTTTGTTTATTAAAAATGTGTATAAGGAGACCCTGATGTGGTGGAAAAAAGATAATAGCTAAAATGGGCTGTAGTTATTTTTGTGGGGAGTCCAGTTCTTCAAAAGTTCAAGTATCTTTGTGCTCACCAGATGAAAAGGACGTAATAAAGGGAGGGAGAGAACTCCCACTAAGATAGAAAATACAACTTAGCTTTCAAATATGGATTCCTACTTTAAATCTGATAGCTGAGAAATTGTTTTAGGACATTTCCCTAGCCAACCAGAGATGCATCAAACTTCTGTCAGCTCTGGGATGTGTTTAGGACCTTACTTCTAACCACTTCTCTGTTTGCAGCAGTCCATGCAGTCTTGGTCAGACACTATGACGAGGGGAAGATTGAAGGAACTGAAAACTTGTGTTCTAGCTGTCAGGTCAGACTTGGCCAAAACCAGTGGAAGCAATGATATCATCAGTCTGTCTCTGACCATTAGATCACAAAGCATTTGGTCTGATTAGGTCATGTCTCAGGCTGAGAATAGTGTCCAGTCGTGTAACAAGCAGTCCCTGGTTTTCACTGACCTTAAACATTCTGTGATGAGCAAAGTTTCTCTCTCATATCAGCAGTAATCAGTGAAAATTTATGGACCCCCTACAAAGGGCAATGGGAAGACTATTCCATCCCCTATTTGTTTACTACAATGACTAGGGCTAATTCCCAGCATGCCAGTTTTAATTCAGCATTCTTCCCTATCTCCAAATGTGACCTCAGCAGTCACACCATGAGCTCAAAAGTCCTTTTTGTTTGGATCAATTATGCTTTGTGTTGTGGACTTTTCTGACTGAAAACAGCAGTGTTATACTGGAGTCAGTGGGGTTCATGTTACTGTGGCCAATTTGAAAAATTTCACACCACCACAACAAGATATTAAATTCCATGTTTGGAACAGGCTACTGTTAAGTATGTTTTGAGGATGACTGAGAAATTAGCATGTTTGCTTGTATCACTAAGAACTTAACATTTGTATCACTAAGTCTCACATGACCAAGTTTTTTTCTCTGACTTTGCCTTTGAAAGGAGGAGCCTCTTAATTTTTGAATCTAGACCTCTGCTGCTGACTGTTCCTGCTTTTAACCAGGATACTGCTGCAGTATCAGCAGGGTGGATACTTGTGTGCAATCAGTCTCTGCCATGACCTACCTTGATTATGCTGGATAAAGACTCTCCTCACTCACAGGGCTCAGCATGGTTGTAGGTTCCATGTCACGGCTTCTCCACTGGTGTTCAGTCAATTCCATGCTGCTGCTGGTGGATAGCTCCTGGGACTGTGACCTTATACTCCAACCCAATTGGAGCTCATCACTATTGGAGTTCCTGCAAAGATCTACTGAATGTTTTCAGCTGCATCAAATCATATTTGAGACACTGAACTAGGTTGCCCAGAGAAGCTGTGGGTGCTTCATCCCTGAAGGTGTTCAAGGTCAGGTTGGATGGAGCTCTGAGCAACTGTTCTGTTGGAAAGTGTCCCTCCCCATGGAGGGGGGACTGGAACGAGGTAGTCTTTAATATCCCTTCCAACGCAAACTATTCTGTGATTCTATGTTTCAAGTTAGAATGTCCAAGGTTAGATAATAAGGAAAATACTCTGTGAGTCAGTAAAACAGAATAACATCAAAACTAAACAAGAAAAAGACAATACAAGACCAGTGATTGTCATGTAGTGGATTGGTGTCTACTGAAGGTCAGAAACCCATGATTTAATAAGCTGTCTGAAGTGGACACACTGTAGTGTATTCACTCTGCCCCTTCCAAATTACAAGATGTTCATACTCTAAAAACTATCGTCACCTTTCGCACTAATGAGCTCTTTCTAATGATCTTGACAGACAAAAGTTTGAAAGTGCTTTGGAGAGAGCTCTGCTGCTTTTCAGTAAAGGTGATCCTTCCAGATCAGTGTTGAGGCATATGGACAGCACAACAGACAAAACCCCTCTGGAATAGCTACTGCTGCATCCCAGTTGTGTGCATAGACAGACATCTAACTTCTGGATACATTAGGCCTGCATGTTTCATACTTGTTCTGCGTCTCCTTTTGAAGAAGATGAATAACAACAAAATTTCTAAGTTCTCTGGCAAAATGTTGTCTGAAGAAAAAGGAAGCTATGTTGGGAGTGAGCTCTCAGTAAGGGAATCCCAAGTAGATCTAGCTTGTGATCACTTCAGCACACACATTTGTAAATGATCTGTTGAATTTATTTTTAGAAAAAACCAAAATGTACAGAATTGAAAAAGAAATCAGTTCTTTTTAAGAATGAACAAAGCGCTTTTCTGCTGTCAAATTATCTCTTCCTTACGGACACAGAGAGGAAATTAAAATTAGCCCAGAGAAGAATCCTTCTTAGGAGCTGCATTTAATACATTAGGAATTGTTTCTTCTTTGGGAAGCTTTAACACACATCCCAGAAAGCATAGAGATTCAATTAAACATCAAAGAGAAAAAAATAATCTTTCACTTTCGGATATTTATTTTTATTCAACAAATCCCGGCTCCAAGACTGAAGCCTGAAAATACCTGGCATTTCATTCCTGCTATTCAACAACAACAGACAATTTAAAATAGAATTCATAATAATAAATAAATGGAAGATTGACACATGTACAAAAGTAAATCACAGCCGTAGAGGAGATGCTTTAGACACAATGTGGTGGTCAGTCCCTAGCATTTAAGGCAAAAATGAAAATAGAGTATAAATAAGGTAGAAACTAGAAGCTGATAACAAGCACCACAGTGGTTTAATGGAATTTCATCTCACAAAATTACAACTTTCCAGACAGGAGCTGGAAGACCTTAATGCAAATATGAAGCAAGCTGAGATTGCACTTAGAAGTGAATTTTTTTTTTTTAAAGACAGCCCAACTGTTACCAGTGTACATGGTGCAGCTAAGGACTGCTCCTGTTCTCACTGTTACTGTTTCTGGAAAGAATTCCCAAGAGTTCCATTGTGCTCGATAACTAACTGACTTATGCTTATAGAGTTAGAGGCTCAGTCTTGGAGGACAGACATACCTCAGTTTAAGTATATTACTATACCAAACCCCTTCATTACTCATTCTGGAGATGGAGAGTGGGTTCCAGGGCAGTTATGGACACATTTCCTGGATCTGCTCAGCAATAGGTGAGGAGCTACTTTGTGGACTATTCATCTCCAAGTTAGGTATCTCAGAGCCACCTCAGTTCCTGATTTGAATGTCCAGAGAGAAATGAGATCTAGAAGGGAATTTTCAGAAGCCGTTCAGTTAAATACCAAGCTGTTTATGCAAGCAAAGAACTAAGTACCAGGAGAAAAATGGAGAGGAAAGCTGAAGTGAGGTCAATCTTCTTTATCTCGATGAGGACCAGAGATAGGTCCTTTCTTCTACTAAGGGCTTCCACCACGTAGAGTGAAAACTCTCTCCTCTTCTATTCTGAATGTGTTTCCTTTGTGCATACCCAGTCTTTCCTGCACGTGCAGAGTTGCAGAGTTATCCCTTCTGCACATGTATTGAAGACCTGTACTCAGTCCTCCTTCTGCAGAGCTGGCAAGAATCAGCATTCAGGCCAACTCAGGTGTCCTGGTTAGGGTCACTCTCTAATGCAGAATACGCATTCCCCAGTGCAGGCATTCTAGGATGCTCCTAAGGACTTTGTGTTCAGGAGATGAAAATTCAGGTGTCCAAGTCACATTTCAAAGCCATTGCTGAAGGTCAGTGTTCTTCCTGATGAGGGATGATAGGAAAGCTGATGGATTCATTTTCAGTCTCTAGAGAGCATCCTTTATCCTTGATTTCCTCATCCATGGAAAGAAAATAAATAGCTGTTACCTTTCAGTTATATTCAGTTTACTGAGCTGTGTAAAACATCTTCAGGCCCTTGAGTGAAGCAGAGAGTCATCTCAGTACCAAACGTTTAATTGCACTCATAAAAGCACAGGTTTTATATTTATAGTCATAAATAGTTATTATTATTTCTACATTAGTAATGTTTACATATTTGATGTATGCTGTAAAAGAAGATAAACAGTTGATTTGTTTAAAGGCATTAAATAATGCAGACATTGCTTTCAGGACATGATCTCTGAAGGTAAAAACATATCCCTCAATTAATGACACGGACAGAACTTGCACAATCATTCCCTGTTGACTACTGAACTGAGATGGTTTTCAGAGGATTTCATGCTACAGATCTGCTACTGGCAGTGACAGAAAATCCAGATCTCTCCTTTCAGGTTTTTTCTTGCTCTCTAGTTTGATCCTTTCCTTATAACATTTGTAAAAAGAATGGTTTTAAAAGCTAATGTGCTTTATGTCTTCTTCAGTAACAGCACAGGAGTTCATGTCACTACAGAGTTATCAAATCACAGGAATGAGAATTTCATGGCACTGCAAAATGTGTTTCGTTATGAAGAATGTCTTTAGCACTTCGCTGCTATCTAAATCATGCTGATCACGCACCTTCTGGTTTTTTCATCTATATCTTTATATTTGTTGCTTTTCCCAGATAGTCCCCATAAATTACCTTCTAAAGCGGGCTGTGAAAACAAGGCTTAGCTCCTCACCAAACTCAGCCTTTTAGCTCCATGCAGTGCCTCTCTCCTGTGCTTCTTTTCTGGAAAAAAATCTATCTGAGGCTGGAAATGGCCTCAAATGAGCCAACTTGAAATGGGAAAATCCCAGTTAAGGCAGATTTTTAATTATTAAATTTTCTATTAATATATTGAAGGTCAGTGGAACTGACCCAGTTTTCAGGAAGCTCTGAGCAATTTCACCTGATCTTATATTTTAGCACTAAATCCATATTTATTAAAGGATTTAGCAGACAGGTCAGAAGCAGCTAAATCTCTGATTCTGCATCACATGAATGCTAAAGAAAAATTTTCATCTGCATTGCTCTTCTCTAAGTTGGAAAGCTTTAAACTGTTGTCAAACCAGTTTGAGGATTTGTGGGGGGATAGGGGTAAACATGTAAAAATGGATTTGCTAGAAATGAAGCACAAATTAACATCATTATCCCTTTCCCAACTCCAGTCTTTAATGTAATGTGAAAATAATATGAAATACTGAATTATGCCATTTCTTGTGTTGGAGGCTCCTATGTCTGTTTCATCAATTAAAAAGGGCCGTGAACAAAGCACTGCACTGGTGGGTTAGTGTTTGATAGGTTTATTTTCCCACTTTTCTTATGAAATATCAAAGGCAACATAGCAGACTTTTTGTTCTTAAGGGGACAGATTTATGTCAGTTTTTAGCAGAATATGCAAGAAAAAAAAAGTAGAAAGAAGCAGGTACAAGTTTTTTATTTGTATGAGTAATCGCTTTAGTATTCTAACTTTTGAAGTGCTGTTAATGGACTGTGACCTCATTATACCTGGCACAGTGCAAATGCAGAACAAAAAGGATAATCTTGGCCTCAGACAGTGGAGATTCTTAAACTTTAAGTGAACAACAACAGAGAGAGACATGCTGATGGAGACAGAATAAAATTACATTACAGTTTTTGTCAACACACTGTGGAGAAGTTAAGGCACGTCAGCAGCCACTGTCAAGATTTTGGGTAGGATTCAAGATGGATTAGGATTTTAAGAGACCCTTGAGGAATTCTCAGGCAGTTTTAACAGACCAGAGGGAAATCCCTCCCCCAGTCATGAGGAGATAATGAGAAAAAAAAAGAAAAACCATTTGTCTAAAAACTAGCCAGCAGGCAGTTGAGTCTGGGCTCATAGGATCACAAAATGGTTTGAGTTGGAAGAGACTTTAAAGGTCATCTATTTCCAACCCCCCTGCCATGGGCAGGGACACCTTCTGCTAGACCAGGTTGCTCTGAGCCCCAGTAATGGGGGGTGAGCAGTGATGAAACAGAGCAGGTCCTGGAACTGAAGATGAGTAATTTCTTTTTTTGATTATTGGCATGAAAAATAAGTAGAATCCTGTTGGAATAGCATTATCCTTTTCTAAGAATAATGTTTATGATAACCTAAGACCTCTGGATGAACCACCCAAAGCTCAACAATGCCTTGAGCACTGTCTGCTCCAGAAATTCTCCATGAAAGAGGTTTCAAGTGAATCATCCTCTGGAACTATCTGTCTTTCCTTCTTGACCCGCAGAGGGCAGTTAGGCTCAATTCAGTTCTTCCAGTAAAACCGACATATCACGGGGTGAGATTCAGGCAGTGCAAGACATCACTCCAAGACACTGACATGACAAAACTCTAAATGGGAATGTTGATATGAACTTGATTCCTTAGAAAAAAGTCTGCATCCATGAATCAATTAACATCCATCAGTGCCCTCTGGTAAGCACAAGCATCAGGGAGAAAAATACAGGGTAATACTCAAAGTCCGGGTGTTTCTCAGAGAGGTGCTTGGCTTCACTTTACTGTTTGAGGACATTAAGCTTCACATTTGCTCTTAGAATTGGGCACCAGATTTACTCAGAGGATCTCCTCTCTTCAAGGAACTGCAAACAGCTTTGAGAGCTGTACTGTGAGATGAGGTAAAACACAGTGCACCTCTAGGAAAGGATAAGGAGTGGCTAAGCTGTTCATACAAACATTGGATGAGATTAAAGATGAAAGGAAATATTTAGTCACCTTTTGGGAACAGCTGGTGTGAAAATATTAAACAGGCAAGTCTTTTATGCACAAGCACAGCGTTGTAACTAGGCTTAAATAGGCAGGAGCAATATAGTGCAGCTGGCCAGTCTGTGAATACTGTAATAGGAGAATTAAAAGCTTTCCTTCTCATTAGCTCATGCAGCTCAGATGGTAGCTAATCATGTCCTCTAATTTTAACAACAGAATTGGGAAATATACCCAAAAAATGCAGCTTGTAATAAGAACAGAGGTGACAAATTCTGTCCCTGAGACTGAATGACAAAGAAACAATTCACCTGCCCTTTTCTGTAAAACAGCCTTAGCTGTCGTATTCTGTCCAAAAAGACATGTATTTAAGTGGAAGCTTAATCTGAAATCCATTTTGATCATTTCTTTGAGTGCCACCAGAAAAGTAAAAGCTACCCTGACTATTTAATCACCCATTAGAAACCTGTGAACATTTAAGAGGGCTATGTTATAAAGGACCGTGGCATATAGCAGGTTGTGTGTTGTAAAGCTATTTAAATTGTAGGGTACCCATCTATCTTTAAACTGGCAGCTAAATGGAAGATTTAGTTCTGAGAGTTCCTGGCTCCTGGTTCCCTGTCAGAAATAATTAAACTACATTTTAGGGAGACTGTCGTACGTAGTTTGCTTCAGAAGTGTTTTTCACAGCTGAGAGTCTATATTATAGTTCTTGGGGCCTGGGAATCCAAACCACCTTATGTATCCACTGTATATGAATTATACATTCATAACCTGGAACCTGCACTCTGTTGTGTGCATGGGTGGTGGTTTGGCTGGGGTCTCAGCTGGGTGGGAGAGGAAACCCAGAATATTCCCAGCATTCCCGTTTTGGGTTAGCCTAAGATCTGTTTGGTTTTCATCATGCAGTGCATATCCCTGGCCCACATGTGCAAGACTGTTCCTTGACAGCATGTTGTCTGAGAAATATTTCAGTCAAGATGTAAATGTCCCAGGGGGTTTTCCATCCTTTTTCATAGGAATGACTACACAGAGACTCTGCTTTTCAGAACGTGATTTTTTTCTCTCTTCACCATTTTTGAATGCACTCCATTACCCTAGTTTGACACCTTTAAATAACTCCAGGAAGGCTTCTGACTGTCACTATTTCTATTATCTCTGGGGTTTTTTTCCTCCACCACCAATCTGTAGACATCTGACATTTCCATCTTACCTATAAGACCCAAGACTGCCTATTGGGACATCAAGGAGGTCATGTGCCTGTCTCAGAGTTCACATTTACCTGCGGATCCATCACTTCCCTTCTTTATGCCTTGGTTATATTATCTGAAAGGTGCTGCACCTAAGTCAGGGGAACCCTGGGTATCCATGCAGGCTTGGAGATGAGGGATTGAGAGCAGCCCTGAGGAGAAGGACTTGGGGGTGGACGAAAAGTTGGACATGACCTGGCAGCGTGCGCTCTCAGCCCAGGAAAGTCAGTAGTGCCCTGGGCTGCATCCAAAGCAGTGTGGCCAGCAGGGCGAGGGAGGGTATTCTGCCCCTCCACTCTGGTGAGACCCCACCTGGAATGCTGCATCCAGCTCTGGGACCCAGTTGTGGGGATCCCCAGCACAAGAAGGATGTGGACCTGTTTGAGCAAGTCTAGAGGAGGCCACAAAGATAATCAGAGGACTGAGGTACTTCTGCTGTGGGGAGAGAGAGTGTTGGGGTTGTTCAGCCTGGGGGATAGAAGGCTCTGGGGAGACTTTATTGTGGTCTTTTTACTACTTAAAAGGGGCTTATAAGAAAGATGGGGACAGACATTTTAATAGAGCCTGTAGTGATAAGACAAGGAATAATTGTTTTAAACTAAAAGAGGGTAGATTTAGACTAGACATAAGGAAGAATTTTTTTACAAAGAGGGAGAACAGGATATAATGAAGGTGTGAAGTGACCAAGCTAGTATCCTCTGGATTTCTTGGTAAACTGGAAGCAAGAAAAATTAAATCTTATTTGATATTCTGAGATCAAAGTTCAATGCTTATGAATAAGGAATGTAAACCAATAACTGGAGAAGGGATTGCAGTCTAACACTAGAGTAGCCTTATGGTAAAAGCGTGCTGGAAAGCACCAGAGGCAACAGTAATTTTTGGAGTTTGGATTTAAGTACCAGTACTCTCAGACTTTGTACTTTCTCAAGGTATTTCTTCTCAGCTTGCTGAAATTTTAGCAACATAAATATAGCTCTTGATTTTTTGTCTGCTGTTTCCTTTATCCTCCCCCAGACCTTGTTCATCAGGTCAGTCAAGGAGAGCCAAATTTACTTATTTTATTTTTTTTAGTGCAGTTTTACTGCTATATTAGCCAACTTGCACGTCCTCTGTGTTCATCACCACCCTGACCAGCCCACGCTCCATTGCGGAGCTGTCTGGCAGTTGGGGAGAAAAGTAGAAAACACACGTCTGGGCTCCAGCCCTTCAGCAAGTCAATAATTGCCCATCCCTTATGCTCCTGTCGGGTACTGTACTATGATACTACCTCCCTCGCAGCTAGGAGCTGTGAAAATCTGTGTTTCGATGCCAGATGCAGAGTAAAATCTTCTGACAGTAACTCAAGCCCTTCCTCAGCCATACCTTCATTGTTTGATAGTGTAACTTCTACTTGCTTCCAATAAATCTTACATTAGATTCTGTTACATCTCAAGTGCAAGTGGTGTGTGCATGTGCTCTGTTTAAGTACCCAAGACACCCAAATACTTTTGCAAGTTTGACTCTAAATGATACAGACAAGTTCCTGAGAGTGTTAAGCCTGTTTGAACTCCAAAGTACTTTCACTAGGAGACTTAAGTATATAGGAATAAATGTTTGAGGGGGTTTGGAGACATCCACAATGCTGCAGTAAAAGGAGTTTTTCTGGAAACTGTCTGTGCTAGTTTGAAAGCAAACTAGTGAGAGACTTCAAGTCAGAAATAAGATTTAATAGGAAAAATAAAATAAATTTAATAGTACAAAAAAACCAACCCACTGACAGAGTCAGAGTACAAACCTGACCCCCTGACAGTCAGGGGATTGGCAGCAGTCCAATCAAATGGTGGCTGCAGTCCTCCTGGAGTGATGGTTCTGTTGAGGCAGTGACTCTGTAGAAAAGGTCTAGTCTTCCTCTGAAGGTCTCGTGGCAGTGTAGAAGGGTCCGGTCTTCCTCTGGGAATCCAGTGGGAAAGCCTCCCTCTGATGTTCGAAATTTCAGCTTATATCCAGGATGGAACGCCTGGCTCTTCCCTCTGGGCGGAGCATCTCACAATGGGATGTAATCTTATCAGTCATACGGTGATGGCCCATTAACAGAAGATATCTCCCTGGAGGGAGGATGGGTCATGGGAGAGATAAAGAACTCTGCCCCACCTGGAGTTAACAGCTGGCCCATTAACAAGAGATAACTCCATGAGTTTATCAGGAGTGAGTCATCAAGGAGATGGGGGACACTGTCCCACTGGTTTTAACAGCTTATGAAGATGGTGAATAGAATACAATCTTTTGGGTACATCTTACACTGTAACCTAGGACACTGTTCCACTACCCTGAGCTTTTTGGGAAGCAGGAGCTAGATACTATTCTCATGTCACATTTGAAAAATGAGGTGTCTTCTAAACATGCAAGGCATTACTGTTGTTACTATCATAATTACCGTTGTCCAAAGAACTCCCTGATCCTTGGAGACCAGAGTCCATTTCATCGTACGGGGCTGAAGACCTTGCAGCTCTCTGCTGTGTGCACAACTTTCCTCCTGGAGCTGAAGTGGATGTTCCAGCCCTGGTTTAGGAGTGTATCAAAAGTTCTTGAACAGCTCAAGTGTCCTGCAAATGGGGTATTAATTAGCAAAAGACTAAAAGCAACTTAACTACAGCTGAATCTCAATCAGGTGCAATGTTAATGCAGGCTGAGTAGCTTTGAATGTTTTATATGCAGCCAGAGACACAGAGAAAAAATGTGCACTGCAGAGTACCCTGGTACCCCTCTCTGTGCTTCCAGCCCAGCCCTGCTCAGCATTTCTTCTGCTCACATCTCCATGTTCCCAAAAGGAGCTGTATCCTTACCCTGTAAAATCTGCAAAATGGCTCAGTGAAGCAGAAGGCTTGAGGTCAAAACATTTGGGAATTTAGAAGCACCAGGCAGAAGTCAGAGAGAAGACCTCATAGGCTGAAATCCTGTGAATTGCCTCTCCTTCAGTTGAGGAGGGGAGAGTGTAGTCAGGGTTTATGAGAGTTGAAGAGGAGCAGCCAAATAATGAGTCTGGAGATGAAGAAATAGATTCATTTCATTTCATCTGCAGTGCAACATTGCATCAG
This sequence comes from Platysteira castanea, assembly GCA_013397175.1. Taxonomy (NCBI): domain Eukaryota; kingdom Metazoa; phylum Chordata; class Aves; order Passeriformes; genus Platysteira; species Platysteira castanea. The sequence continues at coordinate 413,448 of VYXC01005560.1, read as the reverse complement.
TATTTGGGCTTTGTTTTTTCCTTGAAATCAATCCTGTAGAGTAATGGTGGTAACAGGCACTTTAACACCTGATTCGTGGGTATCTCTTCTCTACCAGGTCTCTTTTTCCCAGACCAAATACAGCGTAGATAAAACACAAGGTCTCCCAAATTCATGCCAAGGCTATGCCAGGTTTTAGACACAAGTCTGGTGCTAGGCAAAAATATTACACCTGTGTCCTCAGGCCTGCTGGGGCTCAGGGAGCGTGGGAAAGCAAGCATCCCTGAAAAGGCAAGGTCCTTTAGCTCTTCTCTTTTTGGAGGTAAGTACCAAAATACTCAGCTGTGACTGTGCTTCCGTTAACTCTGATAAGACTTGGGAACAAGCACCATCCTATCAGCTCCAGTGCGTGTGGCTCACAAAAGGTGTGGCTGTACCTCTGAATGCCTGAGAGGGCGTTTTTAATGAGGTAGTAGGAGAACAGGGACATAGCAGATGTGCAGATTTGGTAGAAATAGAAGTATCTTTTCTTAATTTTAAAGAGAGAAGAAGGATTTTAATGAATCCCATCCCCAGAACCATGGTTTAAGAAGTCAAAAACAGGCTTTGCCAGCACTTAACTTTAGTATCAGCTAGTATCAGCACATTGTTTCCACACTTAACCAGATTTTAATTAAATGTGACTTTTGTTCTGCTTATTGGAAGAGCCTTCCCCTTTGGATTTGAGCATCACAAAAGCTTGAGGAGTGCGAGAGAATTAGAAAGCAAATACGAGGATCAATCACAGCAGACTCTTGCAATCCATGTCCATCTCTTTTTTGTAATATACTTACTAGATTCTTATTGTCAGGAAGGATTAGTGTTATGAGCTCTAGGAATTCCTTTCATTGCCCCATAAGGCGAGGTAGTGAAGTGTGTCTGCTTTTCTGAACAATAACACTCTGGATTTTCCCCCTCTCCCTTCTCTCCACCCATGTCCCCTCCTCTCTGTTGTCTCCTCTCCCACAGAGATTTGTGCAGCGGACTGCGGAGGACATGGCATTTGTGTCGGAGGCACCTGCCGCTGCGAGGAGGGCTGGATGGGCACAGCCTGTGATCAGCGAGCGTGTCACCCACGCTGCAACGAGCATGGGACCTGCCGGGATGGCAAGTGTGAATGCAGCCCGGGCTGGAACGGAGAGCACTGCACTATTGGTAGGGAGAAAGAAAACCCGACTCCTTTTAAGAGAGTAATTGATGATCAGGGAGGAGAAAAGGCGCATGCTTAATTGAATATGTGTGACTTAGTGTAGCATGAGCACCTTTGTTCTTGGATTTCAAATTCTGACATCATACATTTTCATGTGGGAACAAGACAAAATGTCCTTTCATTTGTTGGTGACATGACTACATATATTTTTAATTATCAGACATGAAGTACACCTATGTGGTGTTTGTCAAGTCTTTAAATGTCAGCTAGAAGCTTTTTTTAAAAACATCCCACTTTACCTCTCTTGAGAGGTCTTTCTGTGGCCTCCAAGACTCCGCTGCACTACAGTGACAGCATTTTTAGAAAAATGCATCTGATTTTAAGTTTTCTTTCGTTGTATTTGCTATGTTATTTGAACTGTCACTTTGCTTGTCAGTATAAAAGAGGAGACTGCAGTCAGATGATTTCTGGCTGGTATTTAACTCTGTCTTGCTTATCCCTTGTCTGTTCTGCTACCTTTCTAACCATTTCACTTCCCTCTCGCTTTGGTTCTGTATTCCTTGTCTGTTCTGCTACCTTTCTAACCATTTCACTTCCCTCTCGCTTTGGTTCTGTATTCCTCATGCACCTGGCACTACTTATGAGCTCTCTCTGTCATGTCTCTTATTATTGTTATTATAAATAAGAAGCCAACAATATGCCTAAACCATGCAAAGAGGTTCAGTTCTCATATTAAGCAGTTTGCAGCATCATTAATGAACTGCCTTGGCTTCATCTTTCTCCTTCATCTCACTTAACTACTTAATGCGTTTTCCTTTCTTCCTTTTTTCTGATTGTCATGCATTCAGCCTCTTCAGTTTCCCTTCTGTAGTCATGCTATAAAATCATAAAACTCCCCAGATACCTCTTATTGTATATTAATAGAAAACTAAATTAGTGAAATCAGTTCTGTTCTTAATAATTCCTGTGTGGACTTGAAAAAATTCAGATGGCTTTTAAAGAATTGTTCCAGAGTGAAAATTCTCCCCCAGTCATTTTATTTTAATCAGCTTCTTTTAAAGACAAGAAAATTTACATTTATGTTGCTTGCTTTATGTCATGATAACTGAAAGTCACATTACATCACAAGACTAACCACTAGCAATACCTGGGCAAATATCAGCATAGTTATTGTGTGGATTAGCAGCTTAGTTATATGAGACATCACTTCCTTTGCTTGAACACCAGGTGCATTTGCACACGCAAAGGCAGGAAATGAAGCCTGATCTCAGTATTTTAATTTCAGCATTAGGATAATGGTACAAACCATATCTGTGGCCCAATTCTACTTATCATTTATTTATGCTAATGTCACCCTATCACATTATGGTCTCCACATGCATCCCCCTAGTGAAAAATATCTAGCTTTTAAAACTTCCTCTGTCTCATTAGACATTTCATTCTGCTTTCTTGTCAATGTCCCTAGCAGCTTTTATTTCTTTTCCCGAGAAAGGGATTGAAGAAAAACACCTTTCTTAAATGACTTTAAATGAAAAGAGAGCAATCCTATGTTGATTGAAATCCTCTGTTTCTATAATACTATTTTATAGCCTTTTATTCAAGCCATTTGATTTGGAAAACAACACAGATTCATGAAAGAGTTTAAAAAAAAAAGTTCAGCAAAAGGCCCCAGATCCAGGGGACAGTTTTATATGGAACTTACTTATACAGGGAAAAAAAAGCCTGATTCATACCCTTAGTGCCATTTTATTAGTTCTGCTGTAAAACCAAAATGCCATTAGTTCAGTATATGATAATTCTCCACACAGCTGATATGCCCAGACTGTTTTCGAACAACAAGCTTTAATCTTTTGTGGTAATTAAATTTATTTGTAGTATTCCTCGCTCTAAGTATAAATGTTATCATGGGGAAGGCCAGCACTGCAATGCAGTCAGCATTGAGATTTTACTGGTGCACACTCTCATTTCGTGTGCTGCTACCTTCCTGCTGCAGCACTGCCTTAGTTTAGGAATCATTCTTTGATACTTAAGAGTGCCGGAGAAATTCTGTTTCTTTTCTTTTTTCCCCCTCCTCATCTTCTTGCATGATGATTTAGCAACAAATTTGTACAGTCTCCTGCCTCTGAAGCTGTAAACACTATTTCTACAGAATATTTCATTGATGAATGTGTAGAATGTAAAGGAGATTTGGAAAAGTTGTAAATATCCAAGAAAATTGAATAGCTTTAGCAGGAGTAATAAGCTAGTTGTGTTGGCACAAATGGAAGGACATCAACTTGGAATTACATTAAGTATGTGGAAAGCATTTCCCTTGTCCTTGTGTAATTTCCCTGCATGGCAAATTGTTCTGTTGATAGTAATTCCATATATGTCTATGTCATCGCCCAGTTTGCTTTAGCACTGACGAGCATAAAACCCCATTGCTGAAGTGATGCTTTACCAGTATTGCCATGCGTGCAGGTAACACGGTAGAAGTGGTTGATACAAGTAAGGGACACTTCTTCCATTTCCTGTCGAGCACGTGTGAGAGAGTAAGACATCCTTTTGTTTTATAGGTCATAGGAGGCTCTTTCTTGTGGTGTTGAAGGAACTCTGATCCCAGTGGATTAATTTTGTTTGCTCCTACAAAGAGTTGTGTCACTGAATGTACTACCTTGATTGCTCACATTCAGATTTTTTAAACAGAGTAACCCCAGTTAATTCCCAACTAGGAAATTGATGCAGAAGCTTGCATTCATCATCCCAATTCAGCAAACCTAGTGCAGGAGAGTAGAGCAGAAAGTTGATTATCTAACTGCAGGAATCCTGAAACCCAGCAGAAGGATTCAGTCAATTTCTGAAAGGAACAAAACACACCATGACAACAGTGTCAGTGCCAGACTCCTGTGATGGGTTCTCCAGCATGTTCCAAATTCATCCCTAGTTAGAAACATTGCAGGAATTCAAGTTTCTGGCCCAATTTACATTCAGGGAGCATGATGGGCTTTAGGAGCATTGAGTTTAAAGATGAAATAAACTCTCTTACTGTGGGCTCTGAAAGGCCAAATCACAGCTCAGCCCTGTAGTTGGCTGCTCTTAGGGTTTGCCTCACAGGAAGTCGTGCAGAAAATATCCTGAGTTTAATAAAGAATCATAGAATCACAGAATTGTTTGGACCTTAAAGATCATCTAGTTCCAACTCCACTGACATGGGTAGGGAACCTTTCACTAGACCAGATCGCTCCAAGCCCCATTCAGGGTTGTCTTGAACACTTCCATGGGTGGGGCATCCACAGTTTCTCTGGGCAACCTGTGGCAATGCCTCACCACTCTTAGAGTAAAAAATTTCCTCTTAATACCCAATCCAAACCTGTCCTCCTTCAGCTTAAGGCCATTCTCCCTTGTCCTATGATTACAAGCCCTTGTGAAAACTCCCTCTCCTGCCTTCTTGTAACCCCCATTTATAACTCCGGAAATTTCCCAGGGCATTAACAGCCTGGCCCCAAATTTGTTAGAGGTGATGATATGGCCTGTCTAGTGCCTAAGGTGCTGTGCATCCCAACTCAGAGATGCAGAGGGAGACTTCACTCTGCCTACTTGGGCATTGCACTGAGGTGGTCTCCAATATGTGAAATTCTCTGAATGACATTTTACTACCAACAGCTTTTAATGCATGATTCATACAGGGTTATTTCGAAAAATAATGGCAGAGAGGGCTTCCCTGCATGATGGAATTGGGATATTCACTACCCTTGAACAGCCTGGACACAAGACCAAAGCCATCTCTGGAAGTTCAGTTGCTGCAGCTGAATACTCCAGAGTCTCTGGAGCACTGAGGGACCACCAGTTAGCTCTCCAAACACTCCACAGCCTACCTAGCAGGATTTCAAAGTACCTCAGTGCCTAATCCCCATTGATCTCCACAAAAGTTACATGTTTAGCTCCTTTAGGAAATCTGGTCCTGGCACGCACGGGTGATGTATGCAATAACAATGCCCAGACAGACAGGCAGACAGCCTTCTGCTTACGGCGCCATCAGCCTGGGTTTTGTTTTACATAGCAAAACTCTGATTTTTGAGAAATCTGCCCCTTTAAGTTTGCCTTTCATCAGTCTTCTTGCATAAATAATCACACATGTTCTGAATAGCTGAGGTTGTAATCAGTGCCTCTCCGTTTCTGCTGGAGCAGCTGGAATCCAGACAAGGCACTTTACAGGTGGATCCTGGTCTCTGTTCCCCAGCTTTTTGACACATCACTTGTGCCCTTTGAATGCATAAAGCAACTCAGTCCATGCATGGCCCAAGACAAAAATAAGCCTAACAGTGTCTGGGGAAGGTTGTTACTATCTTGTAGATGTAGTGCTTAGGGACAGGGTTTAGTGGTGGACGTGGAAGTTCTGGGTTAGTGGTCGCACTCGATGATCTTAGAGGTCTTTTCCTACTTGAATGATTCTGTGATTCTACCCTCTGCTCAATACTCAGTGCTCAAGGGTACCCACGGCAGAACCTGAGCTGTGTGTGACCCTCTGGCACTCACCCTGCCTGGTTGAGGTGGGTACCGCTGGGCAAGAGAAGACCATGGTTGTAGCAGTCAGTGGAAAATACACACTTGCTGCTTTGTTCTGACATGATCTTGAATCAGTCCGAAGGTAATCTGCCCTTAAATAGTTTGGCGGCATATTTGCCAGTGAATATTAAGCACAGATGAACTTCAAAGACAGTGTTTTCCCTGACCCTGTAGCATAAACTTCTTATGCCGTCCCTGGGTCAGCAATGGATGTTTACTTTCTCCTCTCCTTCACATTTGTGTGATCTCAGTTTAACTCCAGTGATTTCACCAAGCCTCTGTCCACTTCACCTCATAGGAAAGATAAAGGGAAAAATAATATTTGGAAAATGAAGAAGGAGAGCGTAGTGGGAAACAAGTCCTTCTCAAGAACCAGCCTGCAGCATTTCTCACTTCTCTCCTTCCTCCCTCCCTCTCTGTGAGCCAAGAGAAGTACTCATTATCATTCCCAGTGCTCTGGCTGGTGAAACGAGTGGGCTTTCACACTGAAAAATGGTCCCATGAGCTCCTCCCGTAGCAGTTCTAAAGTGGCTTCCAGGAGTAGGGCGGTGACATGGAGTTGAGTGTGGTGGTGCCTTTAGGTGCAGAGGACACCTTAGAAAAGTAGCTTTTCTTCTGAACTCCTACATAATTTTTCAGCATGTCCCACATGCCCACAGGGTTTTTAAAGGAGTGTCTGTAGGGAATAAGATGATATTTTAATGCCAGAGGTATAACCTGTATGGGTCTAGAAAAGAAAGATTCCTGCTACTCCCATAGGAAGCTCCATTATTTTTCAAATTACAAGAAAGCATTGATACATAACTGACACATGGTTGACATTGGCAGCTGCCTCCACTGCCATCAGCTGCAGTGACTGCCTGAACTAACAGGTTGGGCTGCTGTGGATGTCAAAATCCAAGAGATACACTCCTAGGCTTCAGCCACCATCCAAGCAGATGGTGATGCTGTGCTTCCTGCATCGCTCCCACCACATTAGCGTGATTAATTCACCTCTTTGCCAAGCCTCATAACTGCCCCACACTAGGTGAGCTCTCCCAGCCCTCTCTACTTACTGATGGTAGTTCCTGGACAGATCCATTACATTCACAGGATGGAAAAATAATTCCTGCAAGGCCATGACCTCCCAGGTGGACAGTCTGCCTGAATGGACCTGAAACAAAAACTTCTTCAAAAAGTACCAGGACACAACTGAGACACAGATTGCAGGGAGCAGGCAAGACAAATGATGTTTAAGCAGGTATTGAAATAGAGAAATGTGAGACGCAGAGCCTCTTTTTTATTAATAAAGAGCAGCTGGTGTTAGGACAGAGAGTGCCGCCTGCTGGCACGCACCAGGGCTCTCTGAGGCAGGACATGTCTTTGCCACCAAGTTTGTGCTTGACACCAGAAAATCAATAAGAAGGTGGTTTTCCAAATTAGTGTTCCATGTGAATTGGGTACAACTGCTCCCATGACATCTATAACTTTCTTTTTTGCTTTTTCTTTAGCCCACCTTGAAATTAATATATTAATACTTGCCTATCTGGTAGAATTGCCATGAGGTTAATTTAATATTTGTAAAGTAATTTGATCTGGGGCTACAAAATGGTGTATAAATGCAGTGTATTACCATTAGAAAGGTCCAGGGAAAAGCCTCTACCAGTCTGGTAAGGTCACAGAACTGTGCTTCTTTATGTGGAAAAGTGTAAGACTGTCAGGTAAGGTGGAGGTCTTCCAAATGAGTCCGCTTTCTGATGAAATGCAAAGCAGTCAGTAAAGTGGAGGGAGACTTGCAAATGAGCAGAGCATTGCAATATCCTGATATATATATATGCATATACATATATACCTATATATATATATATAAACACATAAATATATTTATAGAACTTTCCGGTTTTTCTTCCTGATCTTAATGAGCAAAGATGACTGGATGCCTTAACACAGCCTTCTGGAGCGATTTGACTGAGGAGCACTGTGCTCCACCCTTCTTCCTTTTTTCTCTCCTCATAATCAAGGTTTTTCTTTTCATATCACAGTGAACTCTCCTTTGCCTTTCTAGCACCTGCACAGTCTCGTAGTAAGCCGCAATGCACTTATTCAATCCTACCTTAAATGTCCTGTCTTTTATCTCCCAAGCTCACTATCTGGATAAGGTAGTGAAAGGTATGCTCTTCCTTCCTATTTTTCCTATTGTCTTTGTGTTTCTTTTTAAAAAATGCACCGTGAACATGCTGTGTTGAGGTTGCATCTCTTCCTCATTGTCACCACAGTGGTCCCTAATGTCTGGAAGGGTGAACTTTCCAGTCATTTAGGTAGGAAGTACCTCTGTAAGTGCTGTGACCCTGTGTTAACATCGTATCAGTGTTCCTACCCATTCCCTTGTCCCTGCCCTCCCCTCCAAATCATCTTTCATCCTCACCCTTCCCACTCAGGTAAGGCAAGTCAGGAGAAAACAAGTGTGTGTGAATACAGCAGGAGCCCTGAACAGTGATGTGTTTTAATTAAATGTCTATGGTCCATTTTGTAACACAGGTGAGTGCACTTTCTGTGTGGAGTCTTCATGTTTTTGATCCACAACTGCCAAGTCTTACATGGGAACTTTCACTAAGGATATATTGGGGTGTTTTTTTCCTAATACAAAAATGTTATGATCTGAAAACCTCTGGTTGCATAAATCTGCAAAATCTGTAGAAATTAGTGATGCTGCATTAATGTACACTACAACAAAATCCAACCTTATGCTCCTGTTTGTAACTGTAAAGCAAGTCGAGGGCCCAGGTCTTTCTTCAACAAAGAAGAAAAGGAGTTGAACTGTTACAGAACAGAGATCATCTGCTGTTTTTAAAAAAAATAAATTTATTAATCAGAACAATGACCTAAATTACTTTAGGACTTTTTAATAGAAACAGACAGTTCCACTATGCACTTAGCTTTTGAAAAGTATTGAAATAGCATGCATATGGTTAAGTATAACAATCTGACAATAAATATGATTGAGTTGGACTTAAATATTTTTCTACATGGCTGATTTGAGACTAACAGCAACACAGTGTTGACACCATGCAAGCATCATATGTTTCCTGGTTAAACAAACCAAAAAATCAGGTTGAACAAATCAATTTTTTTCTGTAGTATTATCCTTCTTTTCAGGTTATGAGCAATCAAAAATAACAGCTGTGAGAGGCTGAGGATGAAGAGCAGATATGCTGAAATATTGACCCTGTGAACAGTTAAAATGAAGTCTTTGCTATATAGGGCTTGTGTGGTGTGACAAGAAACATGGTTGCCCTACTGACTTCATTCTCTGGGCAAATTTACAATTAATGTTTCTCTTTTTATTCTGCTGAGGATTAAAGGCAGATTCAGGCTAAACTGTGAATAGGGGAGATATTTGAACAGACAAATATTAATGGTGAGGAGATGTCCATAGTTTAAAGACTTCCATCTTCAGTGTAATGCAGCAATTGGTAGCTGGACCCCTTGGACCCCTCTCTATAGATCAGTTGATTGTACAGTGGTAGGTAGTTTTCTCTCATTGCTTAGCACCAAACAAAACATGCTTGACTGTATTTAAATTAAGAGGAAAAAGTACATTCTCTTTCTTAGATCAGGGAAAGGGGATCATTTGTTTTGCCCTTTTGAAGTAATCATGGTGGCATCCTCAGAGGAAGATATGGGCCATCACTAGGAGTGCCATCAGAACCTACTGTTAATGTCCCACATCTCAGTGTTTTGCATTTCAAAACCCCAGGACTCCTTTTCATCTCAACATGTGTTGGAGAAGGTTGCATCAAAAAGTAGCAGATAAGCATTGAGGGCATAGAAAAGATGAAAAATCAACCTGCAGAGCCTGGCAAGGAACCATCACTACTGATTTCCCATTCAGTGGCCCAATTTTTTAAACTAAGTCTTCTGTAGCTGTCATTTTTCCTCTAGGTAGCTTTTGACTCACCTTTATGTCCAAAAAACAAAGACATATTTTATTTATTGAGTATTTCAGTGGGTAACAGGTTAAGCAACATACTAAGAATAAAAGATCATCTCTTGCTATGCATGGTCTCTTTTGGAAAGATTAGCAATAGCTGAAACATTAAAAGTACATGGTTTTTTACTTGGCTAACTGCATGGTGTGCATTTTTCAAAACTAAATTACTCATGCCCTTTTGGCTTTCTTAATTATTAACATCTTTCTGGTTGAAATCCCTTCCCAGTAATCCTCTGTTGTCAAAGGGTGAGCCTGATTTACTGCTGAATCTTTCCTACAGCTGTACAATAAACCAGTAAGTCAGAGAAGATGTAGAATTGTTTCTAAATGGGAGGGCAAGTTTCAATAGCAAACATCAGCATAATTAAACCAAGAAGCTGTAACTAGACTCAGAGTAGAGTCTTCTAAACTAAGGCCTAATTAACACTGGTAATGCTTAAAATGAGAAGAGGTGCCTATTATTTTAATAATAATTAAAAGAGGTGCTGATTTTAGAGAGAGCTTCTCCATCCAGAATATCATCGGATCTGATAGTACATCAGCATAATTAATTTCTATTACTGAAGAACAATTCTTATTCTTCAAAAATAATCATTAACCACATTAACGCTGTAGTGATGCATATATAAACAGCTAGTTTGAAATTTAAATTTGCTGAACAATATTTGGATTCGGGGTGGCTGCAAGGTGTCTTCTTTGAGCTGCTCCTGAAGCATGAGAGCAAGTGAGAACCCAAGGTCTGACCAAAGCCAGTTCCCTCATTTGTACAGTTAAAAGTGTAGGAGCTCTGGTCAGTTACTTCTTAACCTTCCTATTACAGGATGCATCCAATTAAGGATTTCTGGATTCCCAGCACCACAGAATATCATGATGGTAGTTCAAGAGTTGAGTTGGTTTTGGGGCACTTTACCAAGCTTTCATAATTTGCAGAGATCAGCTGATGCTTTGCTCTTCACCTTTAGTCCTAGAGAAGCTTCTGTAGGTCTCTTAGTGGTTGTTGTTCTCTCAAGCTTCGGGCATTTGCATCTTCACCTATTGCATTCAGCCATGTCCTCCTTGTCCCAGAGCTCAACCACTGTCTGTGGGACTTGCTAAGAACATCTGTCAGTGCTTTCCTACTGACAGTGAACGAAAGATAATGAATAGCCGTTTCTTCTAAGTCCAATTTCAAGTGGCAGTGAGGTTTGCCTTGAAGAAAAATACCAGTAAATGTTCCTTATAATTGGACTAATTAAAGAAGGCTTTAACTGTACAGATCATTAGGAGCAGATTATTTTACCAACAATCTTAAAAATTGCAGGATAACTTCTGGTGACAGTCTCCTTTGACTCTGGTACTCTTTGCATGTCTGTTTCAAAATTAGCCCACTTTTTATATTGCTTCCCTGGTCTGTTCTCTCACTTGCAGGGCAGACCTGACATCTTTGTAAATGCCCTCCAGAATCTTTCAGCAGCACTTCCATGTGCTTGAGTTTGTAACTCACATAAAGGGTTTCCCTCCCCCTTTTCCAAAAAAGCCCTATTCATGTATTTAATTCTCTTAGTCACCCAGGTACAATTAACACCACAAACAGGAATAATGGATCATTAGTGACTTCTAGCTATGAGAAATGAGAGCTGCAAGATTATGGTGGTGTAAATCTCTGAGGATTAAGCCATCCCGCTGTGTTGACATTCAGAAGCACTTCGGAAACAAGATGATCTCTTTGCTTTATTCCCCAGCATGGGGGAAAGGAGAGGATAAAGTTTATTTTGTATCATCTTCTCATCAAGTGCTTTGAAGTGCACTGTTTGTGGAGTGAGGAATATTGTACCATCCTATCTCTGTAGTGTAAGTGATGGTCAAGTCTCTGTGCAGTGAACCAGTTCAGAAATGGTAGTACTTATAGGTCCATTCTCCTGGCTATATTGGCTTCCACATCTCTGTTGTCTTCTAAGTTTCTGAACACCAGAGTCCTCTGACACCTGCTGTTTAATTTTTTTTCTTTCCTATTAATGGTTTACTTCTAAACTTCTTAAAAATGTCTGCTCTCCTACCAAACCATGACACTGGAGGGGTTCAGTTTAATCCTCACAGCATTGAAACTTTGATAAACCTTGTAATGTAATGGTAAACATCAGAAAACTCCTATGTTCCTGTACTGTGAAAACACATTTATGTCATTAGGAAACAGTTCTTTCTGGCTCCCTGGAAGAGCTTTGTCTACTAGGAACCAGAAATTACTTTCACCTTAGTGGGAAGGGACAAACTCAATTTCTAGATTTAAAAGATGCCAAGACAGTGGAATATGAATTTACAGGAAGGAGTAACCCTACTTTAAGTATCTACAGATGCTTGTGTCTCATCTGCTCACCCTGGATTCCCATAGTACTCAAGAAGAGGAATAGATATTTTGGGAAGGCATAATCTCATGAGATACTCATTCTCTTCTATCTCTCCTCTCCTGACTGATGTTTTGCCTCTGCTTGTCCTCTTTCCGAAATGCTTGGCTTACTTTCTCTGTGTCTGGATCAAGAAGATTTCAGAGTAAATCTTGAAAGTCCATTCAAATACTCCCAAGCACATTTCAAATAGACAGTGAATTGCACACAAAATTCAAACACATAGGGTTGAAAGAGGTCTCCTCAGTTAGAGTCTGGTCTTCTGCTGGCAAGGGCAACCATATTGTGTAAAACTTTATATAAATTTACCGATCTCTATGGATAAATAACTGAGGAATCTTCTCCTTAATACTCCCAACAGGGAGGCTGCTCCAGAACTTCATTCCTTTGATCCTGGCAAATTATTTTTTTCCTTTCTAATTTCCAGCCAGAATTTATTCGTACTTGGTTTATGTCCATTTGTTCTTGTGCCAGCATTATTCTCTTTACCTTAAATAGCTTTTAAGAAGTTTTCCCTTCTCAATGTTTTTCTGTATCATGAACTTGTGGAAAAAAATCATAGTCTTTTGAGCCACTGTTGTGCTAGGAGAGAAAAATCAAGCTCTTCTTATTTCCTCAGATGCCAAAGGTGCCTCATCCAAACTATATCATCTGTTTTCTGCCACTCCAAATTCCATTTTTCCTATGCCTTGGAGAGTAGAGTACATGCAGTTCTGTATGAGCTCCTCACTTTTATAGCTACATTACTTTTCCCTTACACGTCCTGGACACTTCTCACATGAGACAAGATCATGGTGTCTTCAACTTCTCTTCATTCAAGTCTTTCTGCTTCTCACTTCACTCCTGTCCAGGCCAACACTACAGCACCTTTGTTCTGCCCAGTCTCTGCAGCTGTAGGATAGAAGAGAATTTTTTAACCAGAGTTTAAAAGGGTGTGAGTAAAAACAAGAGGTGTCCTCAGTGGTGGTGCACCAGCCAAGCTCTAAGAGAGCCATACAGTACACACATAAAGCAAGATTTCTTCAGAGGTTTTTCATCTAGCCCATTAAATTAAAGCATCCACAGAGAAGCTGTGGATGTCCTATCCCTTGAAGTGTTCAAGGCCAGGCTGGGTGGGGCTTTGAGTAACCTGGTCTAGTGGAAGGTGTCCCTGGCCATGGGAGGGAGATTGGAACTGGATGACCATTAAGGTCCATTCCAATCGAAACCATGCTGTGATTCTATGCTCCTGTGATTTATAGAGAGGAGGGGGGAAGTCCTATCTCTACTGTCAAGATGGTCCCATCCAAAGTGGATTTATCTACTCCAAAATGGCATTACCTACCTAGCCAAGTAATTTTAGGAGGTTATTTAATACACTTCTTCCTCTTTCATTCTCAAGATAACTGAATGTTTTCAGCTTGTACTGAAAGAAAGTAAAGGGAACAAACACATAAATTAGCTGTAGAATGGAAAAAATCAGATTAAATGGTTAAAAGTTTGGCACTGTTGTAAGTAACTGAAGGCAGGATATTAAAATGGAGAATTTCAAATAGCCTTGCCTATAAATAGCTCTTCTGTAGTATATAAATACTAATATAGTGTATATACACCACAACAGCATGCTCACAAATAGACACACACACAGTATTTGCCCCATCCCAGAGTACACATTTTAAAAGACTGAAATGCAACAAATATGTTTGTAAATGAAAAATATATTTAAGATCCTTTTAAAGGCCTTTTCCTCACCACCTTTGTTCCTTTTTCTATTTGGTCCCTGTAAATCAGTCACTTTTAATAAACCTAGAAAATATTTGGTTTTTTCTGTGTACTGGGAAGGATTCTATGAACTCAAAAAGCTCCCTGTGAAACATTTTTTTTTTTTCTAAAGGCGATTTTAAGCCCCATTTCCCCAGTGCAGGATACACTATGACATGGGATGCTCTAGATGGGGTCCCAGCTCTTAGGGAGACCCTCACACATCATATGGTCAAACAGGTGTCAAGACAACGCACACCTCTTCACAGTCCTTTAGGACAGGACAGGTCTGTGTTTTTCACATAGGTTCACAAATCTGTCTTGCAAAGCTGAGGGAATGAAAAAACTCAAGCTATGTGGCAGGATTGCACAACACACACATAAATAGAGAAAGCATTAAAACAGGCTCAGGAAGACTGAATTGTGTCCCTGGTGTAATCAGTCCTGCTGAGTGACCTTCACAGTCACTTCAGTCCCTTGTACTTCAGTTTCCTAAGCTGTTAAGTGTCTCTTACGTTTCTGACAGCTTCATGGTAAAGATTTTTGAGCTCTGCAGGTAAAAAGCCCCCAGAAGGGTATAAATTAGCAGCCTCCCTCATGCCACTGCTTACTGTGGAAATTACTCAGCTATTTTCTTGAAGGGATGGGGTGGGGGGGAAGTACAAAAATCTCAGCAGCAGGTCGTCAGGTGAGAAAATCAAACCCTAGTGAGCAGACTGGGAGGTTGGTGTTCATCCTCCCCAACTAGTTTGTATTGCCTATAAAATGCCTGCCTCTGTGCTGGGGTCTCTCTAATCACTGGGGAGAAATGGGTGTTTCCATGCTTCAGCTCATCACCATGAGCATCAAACCCACACGAGGAGACTTCTGCCCTGGGACAGTCTGTTTCTCTGCTGACTACAGAGAGTTGAATGTATCTCAGTTATAAGTTAATTTGAACCGTGTGAGATGAATCCCTCCCAAAATTACTGCAGTAAAGAAACTGTATGTCTTCCAAATGTTTTCTGCCTTTCCCTTTCCAGCTGGTTTTGAATGCTTACCAGTCTGAGATCTCACTATTACTAAAAGCCAGCTGCTTTATCCTGCTGGGTGCTGGGAACTTTAACCCCAAATGCCATTTAGGCAACCCCAAGTACTGGTCTTACATAGCAAATGTGTTGAGATGCTCGGAGGGCAGTGTGCTGCCTTGCTTTTACAACCAGTGAAGCAGGAATATCTCAGTGTCCACCTGAAACTCACCATTCCCTCAGTGCAGTGGGTGAGGTTATGCTGTGAGGATCTCCTGGGAGAGCCAGAAGCAGCTGCCCAGGTGACCAGGATGGTCACCATCATCATGACACCAGAGTGGATTCATTCCAGGTGGGAAGATATCAAGTGGGAGTGCAGAAATAAACTGAAGGCAAAGGGGAAATGCTGTTTAATGAGGCCCTTTCCAGGCTGTGTTGCTTTGTGTTTCGAGTGCGTTTGAACGTGTGGCTGTTTGCCTTGCAGAGGGATGCCCTGGCTTGTGCAACGGCAATGGCAGATGCACTCTGGACATGAACGGCTGGCACTGTGTCTGCCAGCTGGGCTGGAGAGGAGCAGGCTGTGACACTTCCATGGAGACGGCATGCGGCGACGGGAAAGACAACGATGGAGGTAGGACACGAGCACATGTGATATGTCAGGCTTCACGGAGCCTATAAACCTCTCACAGTGAACAGTCATCTGGGCTTGATTCTGCAGGGCAGATTGTTTTTTGACAGCTGGTAGAGAGCAGACAGCGAAATCTGCCAGGCTGACTCAGCCAGAGTGGATTGGAATTCAAATTAAATGGGTTTGGATCTGGGGTGCCAGGGCTGAAGAGGAACATTTGTGTATCTTCAAATCAAGTCCATATAGCAGAGAGCGGGCAGAGACTGTGCACCTGTCCAGTCCCTCCACCCCAGCCAAGTGGCTCAGCAGTGACACGATGGGACCACCTCAGACAGCGAACATCTCTGACTTTTCAAACTTTGCCCTCACTGCCTGAGGCTTTCATCAAGGCTCTCCAGTCAGTCACTATTGACTTGGAATGGATATTTTGCAGAAACTTAGAGGCTTGGGTGACTGATCCCCATGCCCACAAGCCATCCAATCCCTCTCGAACCATGTTTTATTGATTACTGTTCCATATGTAATGATGTCAGGCATGTGAATAATAGCTCTGTGTAATGCAAACTTAATATTCAGAGTTATCTCATTACAAAGGAAACTGTGGTGCAGTGTGAAGGTTTGAATTAGAGAGCAGGAGATGAGATATTAAATTTAAGGCATAAGGGAGACTGCATAATTTGTTTTGTTGTCACTCAGCAAAAGGCTTTGTAAACCACAAGTCTGGGCCAGGACCCAGACTGTGAAGTGGAGACTGTATTTTGCAAGCCTCTGTTTTATCATATTCACAAGAACGGTACAGTTAAAAAAAAAAATAATAGCCAAGCCAAGACTGTGATTATCTGCTTCACAGCAACTGGGATTCTGATTGAATTTTTAAAATACCTCTGCACATCTGGCATGGCAAATGGACCAAATTATCCCTTTAGAAAAGATGGAAAAATTGGAGAACCATACAAAGAGTACACACTATGGAACAAAGATGGCTTTTTACTTCATATGGAACAGAATATCACTGTACTTATCTTTCCTATTTACAGCTGACACAGGGAAGCAATAAAGTTCATCACATCAGATGTGTAAAAATACGGTAAATAAACCCAAGGATAGTCCCAGTTTCCATGGAAGAAAATAACCGGCAAAAACACGGTGAAGTTTTTAGAAAGAGACAGGGGGAAAGAGTAATCCAGCCTAACATACGATGTAGGTCACAACACTATGGTATCGCAAAAACATGACCAGACTGAGCATCTCTTCATATCAAGGGTTAACGTTGTTACCTGGGTTACCCTCACCTTGAAACGAGCTGCCTCGCAAGCCTGCAGGACAGCAGATGTAGACGGGAGAGACAAAAGGCATTGACAGGTTTACAAGTTAGTGCACGTCAACTGCTAGCTTACATTTGGTGAACTTGTGTGGAGCAGTGGTGTGCACAGCAAGAGCAGAGCAGCCAATAGGTTGTTACTTATTGCCTTGTGACAGCTTATTCATGTGTCAGAGCCCACAAATGAGTGTTGACTTTACTCTTGGTACACTCAAAAAAAAAAAAATGCATGTACATGGTGTGCATTACAGATTACAGATTATCTGTCATACACTGTGCCTTTGATTTGGCTATGTTCTCTGCTGAGGGCTCTCCTCAGCTGGGAAGTGAAACAGTGGAATATATTTACTTTATTAACTTGCTTTTTATACATTTCAATTGATCGTTTGTATTTGTGAGCTCAAGTCTAGAATTTCAAGCCCCGAGATGTAGGAGCTTCAGCAGTGGTGAGGCACTCCTGCTTTGAAGCCTTAGTCCTTTTTTTGGCACAAGGACTCAAATACAGGTACAAGGACTCGTGAAGAAAGGCTGATGCTCTGCCTGTTTGCTTGATGTTATGCTGATTTCTACAGCAAGTGGAGATATTTGTAGAATATCATAGCATAATTTAGGTTGGAAGGGACCTCCAGCAGTTTTACGTTCAACTCCCTACTCAAGGCAATACTGATTACATCAGGTTGCTCAAGGCTGTGTCCAGTCAATTCTTGAACACCTCCAAGGATGGAAATTCCACCTCTGGACACCCTGCTCCAGTACATGACCATCCTTATAGTAAATGTTTTTCTCCTTGTATCTAATTATAATTTTTCCATGTGCCAACCTAATGTCTGTTGCCTTTTGTCCAGCACCATCTAAGACATCCGAGAGTACGCCAGCCAACTTCTGGCTTCCCCTTCACAGTAACTTGTGTGTCTGGTAGAGCATTTCATGTGTGACAGTTCCCTTTGGATTTCTCAGATATCCAACGGCAACTCAGATCACACTAGGCATTTGTGTTCAACAGAACTGAGCCCATTCACCACAAACATTATACCTTGGGAAGCTGCTGTGCTTTGAACAGCACTGAAGAAATGCATGCCTGAGGCCTCTCTAAAAAACATGTAGTGTGTGGATAAGCACTATGGTTTCTCCCTCTTTTGGGATTCTATCACATACACTGGAGTGATGCATGCTCAGGGCTGGAGGAAGGTGGTTTATTTTGGTTCACCAGGAAGGATCTAAATGTGGAATTTGCACATGAATGTTGGTAATGGAGGTAGAAGTCCTTTAATGAAGCTTTCGAAGTCAAACAACTGACCTGGTCAAAATGGGTGGTGAGAAAGAGGTTAGTGGGGCTGTTC
Source organism: Platysteira castanea (assembly GCA_013397175.1). Classification (NCBI taxonomy): domain Eukaryota; kingdom Metazoa; phylum Chordata; class Aves; order Passeriformes; genus Platysteira; species Platysteira castanea. The sequence goes on along the minus strand of VYXC01005560.1, from coordinate 395,348 downwards.
ACAGTACAGAGGGGCTCACTCTGCCTGAGCTCACTGGACACCTGGTTCCTACACTGTGGTGTCGAGTGTCTGCTAATCAAAATCTCTGCAGCCGGAAATTCCTCAGGATAATGGGAGCTGAAGTCAGAAACTTTTTCATCAGCTCCCAGCCTAATCATACCCTGAGGGAGACGGGTGCTAAATTACAGGGTGTGTTCTCCACTTAAATCTGGAGGCTGTTCAGATAAACAATAACAAGCTGAGCGGAGTCCCTCAGAGGGAGACTTGGTGAAATGTAATCTTCGTTCAAGCTAGTAAAAAGTTGTCTCTGAGTGCAGTCTCTCCTCACAAAAGTGTCACTTGTCAAAGCTAGCACTTAGGTTTCACACCCAGGTCCACTTTGTTTGCACTTTTAAACACCAAGCCCATCAACTTGAAAGAAGCTGTAGTGAGTAATTGGGAGCTGGTGATCATCCAATATCAGTTAAGGAAAAACAGTGCAATGACAGAGCTGTAACAGTCTGGGTAAAAGGCTAAGATGTTGTACATTTGACCTGAGAGGCCACCTGTATTACAACAAACAGGAGGTGTTTCTTTAAAACAAGATGAGAAAAGTGGTCTGTGTCTTGCTTCAGCAGAAAATAACCTCTCTAATTCATGGCTGCAAACACTCACTACCTAAGAGTAGGTGTGATGGTAGTACCTTCGTGTCTCACCCCACGCTGAGTGCTCTGTCATGTACTTGAAGAATAAGAAGTTTGAAAGTTTAAAAAATCAAGGAAATTATCTTCTGTGACAAGTCCTAAAAGTGGAGTTAAAGTCATTTGACAATACCTTGAGAAGAGGCTGGTATTCCATAGGCTAAATATGGGCTCTGTTGCATTGGTAGACTCCTCTGTTAGGAACAGAGTGTACAGGAAAAATCGAGGGGTAGGGAGGATATTCTTAACTAACCTCATGAATATGCTACTGAACAGCAAAGCTGTGTTACCCATCCTTGTTCTGGAGAAATATCTAACTGTTGAGAGCCAGAGTTGTCCAGTTCTCCATTTCAGTGTCTTCACATGAAGTCAAGATCAGACTGAGATGAAATCATGAGAGGACTACAGATGTTAAATTAAATTGCTCATTTGGTCTGAAAGTTCAACAGAGTAACTTCACTTGACGGCCTTTCTTTTTGTTTGGGGCTTTTCCAAGTAGGGTAAAGATTGCTGGTTCTCCAAGAATTGGAACTGACCCATCCTTCATTTCCTGCTTTGAACAATTCCAGCTCCTGAACAACTGCTGAACTCTGTCAAACATGATTCTGTCAAACGTGAATCTACTTTACTTGTGAAAGGCAAGAGTCTTTCTCATATGAAAAATACATCTGAAATGACAATGTTCACAATATTATCTAAACCTTCATATTCATTAGAGGTTTCTGTTCAATTGTCTGCTGTTCTCCACTGCCTCTTCCCAATTTAAACACTTCCAAAGGCTTGTGTTAGTGATTGTTGCAGGATAACTTAGATAGATAGATAGATAGATAGATAGATAGATAGATAGATAGATAGATAGATAGATAGATACCCTTTCCAGTCAAATAAGGCTGGCCTGTTGTAACATATACTGCACACCATTACATAAAAGTATAGAAACTTCATTTTTCTTAGCTGTCATCTGGTCAACAATCTTCCTTTGGGACTGAGGATAATAAACTGTCTTGTTTTCTTTTTCTGTAGGAATTGTATTAGCGAGGCTCCTGCCCCTCAGTTTATGTCTCATTTATCCTAGGACAGAGTTCCAGTATACCCATGGCCCCATTTTGACTTTGCGAGTTCAATCTGTACTCCACCAGATGCTTCCCAAGAGCTAGCAGGTGGAGCAATTTGTATGCTTTCCTTCCCTCTATCCTCCTGGACCAGAACAACTAAAAGTTGCTGTAGTCTCCCAACCCTGAAGCAGTGAGCAGGTCAGAGCCACCAAGCCCCTGCACACAGGATTTTTGCCTTTTCTTGCAGCCCTAAGTCTTAGTTATTGCTGCCACTAGAAACCAACTCCCACTTCAGGGACAGTGTAGTTCAGGAATGGCTTCTCTTAGGCAGATCAGTGCAGTTTGTTTAACTCTACCATAGCCCATTGGCAACTCCACAGTGTCTTGCGCCATTCAAGGATCAGGTAGCGCTTGTAGAAAGGTGGAGACTTACATAGTGCTTTGGAACAGCAGCATTTCAAATCTTTGGCAAGAAAAATTTTGGCATGGCACGCTGGCCTTCTCAACACCCATGTGTTCACCGTCTGTCCACCACATGCCAAAGAGTGTTAGAGAGCTGGCAGGAGTCTGCACTGATCTTTGCAGTGCATAGGGTTACACCTGAAGGCAGTCTCAGGGTTGTAAAGGGAAAGGTAAAGAATCCAGGAGAACCCCAGAATTCAAACCTTTTCCTTTGCAAATGCTTGAGCTGCAGACAAGGTGGTGGGATGCTTTCTGGTATTTTCTTTTTTCTTTTTGCCCTCATGCCACAAGACTTTAATAGCATGAGAAGATTGTCTCCTGGGCATGGTGTGTGAGCCGTCTGCTTCCTCAAAACCATAAAAAATTATGTAATAATGTTCTGGCTACATTTGTGGAGGGAAGTATTGAGATCTGAGTGCACCTGGGAAAACAGCCATCACAAATTAGCATTTACCATCACAGATAGATCCAGTCAAACAACAGGGTCATCTTGGAGGAACCACAAAGCACTGCTAAAAGGATGAGAAAGTCTGCCCTACCTGAAAGATTGGGTAGCTGGTATAATTTGTTAGAAATCACCCAGTTTCTCTTCCTCTGTTTCATAGTGACTGTTAATTGACTTCTTCTCAGATAAAATAACCAGTTCACATTTTCAGGTTTCAGCTCTTTGCTGACTTCGTGTTGGATGGTAACACGTGGGTGTCACCTGCTACTGGTTGTTGGCATCAGGGCTGGCAGGAGGGCAGTGTGAATCCAGGCATTCCAGCATCCAGGAGCAGGTGTTGATTGTGCCATTGGAGAGGATGATGTGTTGTGAGCTGGGGGTCTAGCAGTGCCTTGTCTTGACACCTTTGGAGAGCTCCTGGTACTTTCAAGTAGTCCTTAATGAAATGCCTTTGATTAGCAGATTCAGAAAGAAACTATGCAAGTTCTCTCTGTGTTGAAGAATACCTACCACTGTTTGCTGAAATGAGGGAGCTAAGTTACGGGAAGGAAGCACTGCTGGTATGTAAGATGTAACAGAAGGTGACATGAACCAGCTTCAGAAAAAAACAACTGGACACTTATTTTACATAGATAGTCTGCATCTGAAAAGGTGATTAAACAGAGTTTAAGCACCAATGTTTAAAGCAGAAATTCAGGAAAGCTCTACCAGACCTGCTTTAGTATCTGAGGCAAACTTGCAACCTCCATGGGGCAGAAAGGTCCCTTAAAATCCTGAGGTTTGCACTGACTGTGCTCAACATGCATAAGAGTGCATGGCCACTTTCCTCTTGACCAAGATTTGAGAAACATGCCAATATCTGAGTTATCTGAGACCACTTTCCAAGCTGTTCTCAGATGATTGCTTAAACTGGCTTGAATTCAGTCAGAAAATGTTAGGGTGAACTTTTCAGCAGTAGCTTAACACTTGCAGCACTTGCCAGGAAAGTGAGAGACCTTGGTGACAAGGATCTCTCAGCTGCTGAGGGTGTGAAACCACTGTTCCCATAAAAAACTGCTAAGCTCTGCATCCCTTTTGCTCAGAGGAATCACTTTTGGGAGGTGCTTTGGCTCCTGAAGGAGACAGTGTCAGGTACACTAGTGCATGACGATTGATCAGGTTAAACAACTTCTACTTACTACCCTGTCCAAATGCTAGTCACAGAATCATAGAATATCCTGAGTTGGAGGGGGCTCACAAGGATCATCAAGTCCCAGCTCCTGACCCTGCACTGGACAGCCCCAGCTCTGCCAAGTTTGGTGCTGTGACCACTTCCCTGAGGAGCCTGTCCCAGTGCCCAACCACCCTCTGGGTGAAGAACCTTTTTCTAGTATCCAACATAAACCTCCAACTCAGCTTCATTTCCTCCAGTCCTGTCACTGATGACCAGAGAGAAGAGATCAGTGCCTGCCCCTCCTCTTCCCTTCAAGAGGAAGCTTCAGACCTCAATGAGGTCTCACCTCAGTCTCCTCCAGGCTGAACAAGCCAAGTGACCTCAGCCACATCTCACAAGGTTTCCCATCCAGAGCCTTCACCATCCTCATGGCCCTCCTTTGGACACTCTTTAATAGCTCAATGTCTTTCTTATGTTGTGGTGCCCAAAACTGCCCCCAGGACTCAAGGCGAGGCTGCCCCAGGGCAGAGCAGAGCAGGACAATCCTCTCCCTTGCCTGGCTGGTGCCTGATGCACCCCAGGACACAGTTAGTTTCTCCTAAGCTAGGAAAGTCCCTCACATGCCTTGTTCAGCTTCATGAAATTCCCCCAAATCCTAGATTGCCTGGTTTCTATGCTGCTTTGCTGGCTGTTAAAAATCTGCCTGGAGAAAGGAAGAAGCCCATGAAGCCAGCTGCATCAACTGTATTCTCCAGAGCAATGATGAGCTGGGGGATGCTGTGAACTTGCAGATTCTAAACACATTATTATAGCTCTGGTTTATGCCAGATAGTGGTGATTATCATGTGTTTTCTGTCATTTCCTCCTTCCACTTCCCTTCTTTTTCTATTCAGATAGTTTTTTTAAACAAGAATTTAGCTCTGGATTAGGATGAACATTTTCCAGAGTACTTCTGTAGTGACTAGTCCTACAGAGGGTCTGCACAATGGCCCAAGGAGTTCTGTAATTCAGATACATGATTGCTATTACATATGACTGTGTTACTTCAAATTTGCAAACAAGTACTGAACACTTAGAGAAAGATCTGAGGGCAATTCCTTTCCAAGGCAGCCAGCAATCTAATTTAGCCAGGATACAACCAGTGAGAAGCTTATTCAGGAGAAATCGTAACAGAGCAGGTGGGACAGAAGGAGCGAAGAGAATATGAATAGCTAACGTGGTAGCAGGAGATTGACAGTCACATTGCCATTGTTCCTTACGGTTGAGTTTTGTTTCCCTTTGACTTCTTACAGTGGAGCCAAAAGCTACAATTCTTGTTGAAAAGCACTGGAGTAAAACCCATTTATTCCCCAAATCCAATTGAAGTAAATTGAGTGTCAGTCCTCAACTCAAGGCAGAACATCATTATTCCTGTAAACATTCATCAGCACAAACATTCACGTGAATGATAACTTGTTTGTGCAAAAGTACTGAGCCATTCCTTTAGAGCCTTCCTCTAAACCAGAGTTTGGGCTAGAACTGAAAGGGTAAAACCTGATTTTCTCAAGGGTAAGACTAAAACTTTGTTATCTTTACCTTTGAGCATTTACATTTAAAACCTTTCCCATCCAAACTCTCCCAGTAATTCATCCAAAAGCATCATAGGACAAGACAGTGTCCCCACAAAACGTGATAATGTTGCCTGATGAATGGCACTGAAAGGTAACTGAAAGATAAGAACTGAATGAGGAGAGAGACACACTTATTTGTAGAGTCAGTTCATTTTATGCTTTTGTTGCCAGTGGAAATATTCCCATGGGAGACAGTGGAGCTTTATTGTTATTTTTACCTCCTAGTTTTGCTTTGCCTAGTACAGTTTCTCATAGAGGCTCATCCCACTGCAGTCAGTGACAAAAAGTGTCATGGTCTTTAGCAGGAGCAATCCTTGAGCTTGTCATGTATGCTCTCCCAGGTTCACCCTAATCAGGCTCCTTAAGCTCACCTCCCTCTGCCTGCCTGTCTGGCTGGGGCTCGCAGTGTGCGTCACAGTTCACAGAATGCACTCCGTGTACAAGCAGGTCCATCCCTACCCATGGCCTGCCTCTTCCAGCCTGACACTTGACATGTGGCACCTGCCAGAGTCTGCTTGAACACATAATAACACCTCTGGCTGCAGGTTATTTGCATTCTGTTGGTGATGTTAGCATGACAGATTTTTGTTGCAGCATCCATAACTCTGTAGAAGTGCTCAATTATTCAGTCTCAGCCAGCTAAGACACTGCCCATTAAATCAGCCAACACAATTGTAGGGCCATGAAAAGTCACAGCTAATTTGAAATTTTATTAGCTCTCAGCTGATCTTGTTTACTGCTGAAGCAGTGTGTCACAATCAGCCCTTTGCCTCTGTACAAAGCTCTAATCCTGGACGCCTTCTTGGTGCTGTGTAGCAGCGAGTGAGGAACCTGACTGCAAAGAAGGAATGAGATTGCTGTGAGATTTGTGAGCTCTTTGCAGCCATCAAGTGCAGCAAGAACTCACGGAATGCAGGGACAGTAGCTAGCCCCATTGCTGCTGAAGAGTAATTATTTTGCAGGAATTTCAAAATTTCTCGTTGGTTTGAGTGGATGTATTTTTTGCATGCATCATATGGACAAATATCATAAAGGACATGGTTTTCAGAAAGTGATGGGTCACAAGCAGTGTTTGAAAGCCAAGTAATTTTAGCTTCTCTTAAATTTGGCATCCAGGTGACTATTTGTGGAAGGCAGTTATGATATGGAGTATCTCATGAAATTCCTGAGTGAGGTCAGCATTTCCATCTGTTGTCATTATCTAATGTAGCTGTCTGGGTAATTATAGTCAGTGTTTAAAGTCAGTTAATATCAGGTGGTTTTCAGCTGTTACTATGCAAATGTTATACTTGTTAGGCCAAGGTCCTGCTCCAAGAAGGCACAGATACCTTTGGAGTTCAGCCCCTTTCATGAAACAATGCTCCCACAGAGAAAAAGCTGAACATACATTGGAGATACAAAACTTTAATGAGAATTGTGTTTATTTCATTGGGTTGTGCTGACACTTCAGAGCCCTTTGGGACTGGAACAGATGTTTTGTGAACAGAAAATAAAAAGACAGTCTCTGCTCCCAGGGAGTTTGCAGTCTAAAGCAGTGTTTTGAAGAGCTCACTAATGGGGTTGGTGGATTTGCAATCTTTAAGAGAGTCAGAGCATCATTCTAAAAAAATATACTGCAATTCCACCCACAAAATACAAGCTAGATGAGCCATCCTAAAGTGAAACTCACTCTCTAGTGGTATACAGAGTGCAGATTATCTGATAAAAATGGTCTTGATCCCCTAAAATATGATGCTGGCTGTTGCGGTGACCCGTGCTCTCTGTCCAACTCCCCGGCTAGCTCTGCACGGGTGACGCGAGAGGATGTGGCCACCCCAGCACCTCCGAGTCAGCAGCTGGGCAGTGGCTAAGAGGCAGAGCGAGCCCTGCCCCTTCTCCTGGGCTGTCAGTTGTTTTCCCGGGACAGGCTTCANGGGCCTAGGACCCACCACCTGAGGGGAAAGAGGGAGGGGGCGCTAAACCATCTCAAAAGTAACCGTAAAAGTAAGGGAGATAACAAAATATACACTACAGCAGTTGGCTGGATGAATTGGAGCTGCTTTATCCTGAGTGGCAGAAAAGGAAGGGTTTCTGCTGAGCCCAGTTCGTTCTCCTTCATGTCCCTGTCTGAAGGGAGTGAGACAGGGCTCACAAGATGACCTGTAGAGGTGCCATCCAGTCTGGTTTATTCTATGATTACATGAGTCTTAGTGAAAGATGCAAACCGTTGAACATATTATTTACCAGATGTGACAATGTCTTGCCAATGGCTCCCTTTTCACAAGAACAGTGGTTTGATTCACCCCATGGTAATGCTAAGATTGAAAAAGGTATTTATTTCATGGCTTCATGCAAAGGAAGTGGGACAGAAGAGTTTGGGTTTGTTTTCAGCAGGACTGCTGAAAGGACACATACATGTATATAGGATGCATAAAATTCTCAAAGGTGTAAAAATTCCTATTGCATGGAAATAAGAAGGAACACAAGAGATGTCTTAAAATCTGGCTTAGTGGCACATCTCTGAATTAATTTGTTAATTGGAAGGCATCCATGATTGAAACTGTTTCTCCAGGGATCCCTTGGAACTGATTGTTGTATCCAGCCCTACTCAGCATATTTGTAATTGTCTTAGAATGTAGTTTATGTCTCTCCTGGTAAAATTTTCAGGTCACCTAAAGCTCGATATGGTGGCAAATAATGTACCCAGATCATTTTGACACAGAGTGATCTGACTCGTGTCTCTGCAAGGTCATAATCAAACAAAATATATCTTAATGCAGCAAAATAGCCCTGGTAAACAAGGAAAAGATGCTATACTGGAGGGTTGAGAGAATCTTGAGAAGCAATGACTCAGAACAGGATTTTGAGGTCACTGGAGGTAATTGTCTCAACATGAGTTCTCAGTGCAAGGGTCTTGCACCTTCTCCCCTCTGAACCTTTGAAGTATAGAAGCCCAAAAGCTCAGATGTGATCTCTGTTCTGCACCCAAAATTGCTGACATGGTGCTGTGTCCAGAGTTGGCGTCGACACATAACAGATGTGAAATTTCTGGAAAGAGATCAAAGGATGTCATACACCCAAAAAAGTCCAGTGGATGGGAAATAAACCTTACAATGGGAAGCTGGATCTTCCTCAGCTGTTTAGAAAAAAGATTCAGAATGAATTGTTGCTCTGTGTGGAGGTACTTGCACATGGAGAAGACATCAGAGCATGCAGGGCAGAAGAAACTATTAGTAACTTTATGGACAAAGGCCAAACAAGACCCAGTCGTAGGATACTGGAGTAGACAAATCCAACCTTGAAATAAGATGCAGGTCCCTAGCAGTAATTAAGCATTTCAGAAGCTTGCTGGAGGAAGTGGTTGACTCACTATAATCAGCTCTCTTTGATATATGAGATATTTTTCTAAATCACAGGCTTTAATCCAGTTCTGGGTGGGAAAAAAATAAACAGCCTATGGGTATAAGAGGTCAGACAGGCTGATCATAGCAGCCTTAAAACATATGAATTGCAGTAATCCCGCTATGCAAGACTTCAAACTTTTCACAGCGATAATTCAGCAATACATGTGTTCTCTGCTCTGGAGTGCCATGGTCATATTACAGTTATATGTAAGTAAGGGAGCTGTCACTTTTTAAAACCAAGAGCTGTATAAAGCTGTCCATAATGAAGAACTTACTGTGCAGCCTACCTGTGCTCTGGGAACTAATGGAGTTAGGAATCCACCATGGACCTAGGTCATGGGTCTCTGTGGCTTTGCTGCTGCAAAACTTGGGGTGGAGAGGGCATTGATCCCATGTCCACTTCCCTCTGTTACCTATCTCTGAAAAATTTGCAGTGATTTCTAATGAAAATTTATGCTTTATGAATTTTAAAGGTGCTTTGTATTACAACTTAATATTTTTCTCTGAGATTGTATCTTGCTATATTTTCCTTTGCTGATGGTGCTGGCTTCCCACATTTGTTTTTGTTGAATTGGACAGGTAAAGCCAGAGTTTTATTTTGCTCTGATTTTATTTTTGATTAATCCATGCAGCTCCCTGAACACCTTGCTCTTCATGGGTCAGGAGCTTCTTGCAAATGTCACTTTATCCTCACTCTTCTGATGGATCCAGTGAGAAATGTCAGGGTATGAGAAGTCATAGCTGTGTACACTGTCATTATATCTCCTGACAATTCACTGCAGGACACCACTTGGATGACTTTTGGACCATACAGTTAAAAAACCCAAGAAAACAATATTCACATGGAGACATCACTACTTATGATCTGGTTTGCAGCTTAACTTTTGATTTTCTACATGACTCAGACAAAAATAGCCATTACATTTCCTAAGCTAAGGAAATGCTTTGTCCTGAAACTGCTCTTGGTATTAGAGGGAGTTGAGTAGCTAAATGCCATTTCAGCCCTTGAATGCCTTAAGGAATTTAGGACATCAGTGACAAGCCTCTCTGGTGTAGTTATCCTCAATTTATTCCATGTAGGTCCAAAACACATAAGTTTTGGACATGTCAAAACACATGAAATGCTTATCTGCAGATGAGTCCTCATCATTCTCACCTGTTCAAAACATTGTCCTCTGCATCTATTCTTCAAACATTTATCTGCAGTTTCATGCAAAGACAACATTTCCTTGCTGTCTTGCAGCTTCAGGTGCCAAAATACTTCTCTGAAGCCTAGAAAAAAGACAGGTTAATGAAGAAGTATGGTACAGCTGGTTTGCCATCCTTTCAGCCAAGTGTCCGTAGCCTTAGAAAACATTATTAATGTGTGAGAGAAAAAGACAACATTTTATCTTGCTTGAAACTGTAGTCAATGTAGTAACAGGTCTGGTTTGTTGTTTCTCTTTTTCTTCTTTTTTAGTAGGTAGCTGTGGCTAAGCCTGTTACATCTAAGCAAGTCTGTATTCTGTGAACAGTCTCTCAAACTCCATCTGAGATTTGACCTTCCAGAATCCTACTGATCTAATCTAATCCTACTGATCTAATTTTTTTAATGGGTAAAGGAACTCTAATTAGTTCTTTTTCATTATCACTAGTCATCAAGAGAAAACGCCAATGGGTAGGTTTAGTGTTCAAGACGAAAATTATTATGGCAATTTTGCAAGGAGTTACAAAGATGTAGCGATATGAGGACAGAGGTACGGGTAACACATGGGATTTTCCAAAGCACTTTTTCTGGCCTAACAGTGCTCCCATTATCATTAATGGCAAGTGCAGAGCACTTGTGGAAATGACCCAGTGTTTGTATGTGTGTGTGTGCATGTACGTGGAGCAGGTACTCACTGTCTTTGACCTGCTTGGACACAGGAAGCTCTGGGAACCCCGAGCAGGCTTGCTGTTCAGCTTTCTGTGTATGGGTAACCACATGAAATGATGTTGTCAGTGCTGTTTTAAACACTAAAATATTCCAAGATTGGAACAGGTATAACAGAATCCAAGCCCATGATGTGTGAGCCATCTTGACTACTAGAACAATAAAAGATCAGATTCCATCCTATTGATACTGCAGTAAATACAAAGTAATGCCAATAACATTAGTGAAAGGACTTCTAATTCATACTGGTAAAACTGGGAGGAAACTGAAGCTCACAAACAGTAATAATGACAAACTGTCTTGTTTCAATTTACTGTTTCTTTGAGATAAAAAATCCATTATTCTGAAATCTAAAGATTTCATCCCACTTCAGGAGGGAACTACCTCTCAGGACGGCGTTGCTCTCCTGGCACATTCATTTCTTGCTTCTCTGCTGGAGTCATTAGTAGGATGCTTGCTGTAAAGGTGGTTTCTCTGATATATGGAGCTCCCAGCAACTACACAGAGTCCAGCCACTCATTTCACATAGGTCTGTGAACAGCCATCACATGGTAGTAATTTTCATTCACTGTCAAACTGTCTTGCTTGAACTGATGAGTTGGAAGTGAAGGGCTCCATATCCCATTACCCCAGAACAAAAACATCCAGTTCCCTTATCTGATTTAAAGATCTGTCTCTACTACATGCTAACAACTTTTATTGCTAAATGTGATGCTTCATCAAACCCCTTTTGAGCTTTTTTTTGTATTTCCGTTCCTGTCACCACTTTTTACTGTGCTGTTTGCAATGAGCAGTGGCATCTCAAAGTGAATGGGGGGATGTTGCTGTGGCGGTGGGAGGGGAAATGGCACTGTCTGTGCATTTGATGGCTTGACAGATACGCAAACCCTCATTTTACTGGAGTATGCTCAGCAAGCCTTTTCATGTGTGTCCACTGCTATTACTGTTGTTACTATTAATTTAATGGTGCTGAAAGTGCAAGATTTATATCCTGAGAGTTTGAGGTCATCTGTTACTCTGTGTCAGTATCAAATCAATGTGACAAAGGTCAAAAGAGATCAAACCTTCCCAGCAATATCTCCTTTACTTTCTATTCTATTTTACTGGGTTATACGTATAGATATCTTGACAGCCACGGCAGATACCGTGGCTTTATTCACTATTTAGTCCTGCTGAAAGTGAGCCTGGTAGCTGTAGTGTGATGCAATGTGTCTGTGATTTGCACAAGGGAGCAGGGTACAGAAGTTGTGTATATAGGTAAAAAAACACACAACAACCTTTGGGGGCTCTGGAGTTATCCAAGTGACTGAGATGTGGAATAGCACATCTTAGGATTAATATAAAATATGTGGTTTTGAGGGTCTAGCCTAATACATGAGTTTTCATATTTTACATACTACTGCATATTTATGTTACATATTAATGTGTATTTTAGGTTCGTTATTGTGACTTTAAGTGAACATGCCTTAATCAGTGTAGATGAAAGTCCGCACTTCTCTATTGTGTGCGTTGGAAAGAGTTCTTGCACCCTGAAGTCTGCAGCACTCCATGTTACCATTGCTCTAAAATGTTTCTTACCCTTCTGTAGATGGCCTGGTGGATTGCATGGACCCAGACTGCTGCTTGCAGCCACTGTGCCACGTTAGTGCGCTGTGCCTGGGCTCCCCGGACCCCCTGGATATCATCCAGGAGACGCAAGCCCCCGTCTCCCAGCAGAGCTTGCACTCCTTTTATGATCGAATCAAGTTCCTGATTGGCAAGGACAGCACTCACGTCATCCCAGGGGACAATCCTTTTGAAGGCGGGTAAGTGAATTCTGGGGTTGATTCAGTAAGTGGTAAAGCATAAGCCACTTGTCCATTTTAAGACATGGAAGGGCAGCAAGATGCAGATGAAAATTATTTAAGTAGATAACTGAAGAATTTTGTGACTGATGTAGTTCTGCTGACTGTCTCTTCATCTACAATTTCCTCTCAGCCAGTAAGGCAAGATGCTTCTCTCCCAACACATACGAGCAGTTGCATATTCTGTCACTTTCCTTTTTTCAAGGAGTAGAAGGCATCCATTTAGGTCAAGTGACTGACATTGTCCACAAGTGTCTCCTAAACAGCAGTGACAGACCTTCCTTTGACAGTGACAAAAGAGAAGGAAACTAGAATGCTATTTGCAATCTGTAGTGTGAATATTAGAGACCTCAAAAGAACTGAGGAAAATCTTACTATCTAGGGAGGGCTGTTAGAGTGATTTGCAATATAAGCAATCAGGTTGAATATAGATTGGTTTTAAAACTGAGACATTCTTCATCACTGCAATCATCATCAAGAAACAGGAACTGGGAAAGAAAACTTAGCAGTTCACTTCTGTGACTGCATCTCAGCAATTTGTTTTAAGTATATTCCTGTCTGTCAGGGCCGGTCATTCCTTGAAAGGCATTGCTTGTAGCAGGGTAACTGGGGTGTCAACTTCTTAGATGATTCAGCGTCTGCCCTGAACGTTTCCTCTCAGAAGTAGTGACCCTGATCCTGGAGGTGGCTCTCAACACTTAGGTTTGAACTGTGTTGAACTTCACTCAGTCATTAACTGCTTACTTTCAGCTTTCCCACACACAGCAGTTAATAGGTTGGCACGGAAAATACACACCCTCATGTTTGTGTGGGTATTTATTTCAGCACTTGCATCCCAACTGGCCTCTCAGGCCACTCTAGATCTGACCTAATGCTTTTCATGAAGGGACATTGCCAGCATCTCTTGGGTACCACCTCCCATATATTGCCTTTTTTTGGTAGTCTACAGGCTGACCTCAGACATGAAGCACAGCAGTTTTAGGGAATTGGCCTGATGTGATATTTGCCCTAATACTTCTTGCTTCCAAGGTCTTCAGGGTCCAAGAAAGCTGACAACAGTGATTGAGATTATAACCAAACACTTACTATGTTACAAATTATTGTCTTCAATTGACGTTCTGAAGATCACAGGTACTGGATCCTGAACAGCCTGGATTCTGGACTAGTTGTTGTGATTTGTTACTGTAAAATCAGGCTTCAGAATGTAAAATAGATTATGCTCACAATTTCATTTTTCTGATGTATTTAGAATAGCAATTCCGTGGCATTTCCACAGAGGACTCTGATATCAGGTCCGTATATATCCTTTCTGATAGGCAGAGAGTTCTGGTTCACACACATCTGTGTTTAGTGAACTTTCCGTACAACTAATGAGCTACAGAATCTTCATACATGTGCAATAAAAAAATAAAATCGCAGCTTCTCTTTAAGGGCTGCTTGCATTCAACAGCACACAGAGCTGATGGAAAATACTGGACATTTCTAATTTATACAGTGAATTTGTTTCTGAGAGTGCCAGCAGAGCACCAACAGAAAGAATGTGTCCTTTCAGGTGTCACTTAAGTTCCTACAGGAGTTACATGTGTTTCATAGGTCTGATGATAGATCTATATAATAGGAAAGAATTACTAACCATGTATAGATGTCCTGTTGAGGAAGGATTCAGAATTCAAAAGGAGCACCTGCTAGCAGAAATGTTTGTCTGTTACACAGGTTACTGAAGTAAGGGAATGCAAAGATTCAGATCAATAGGAAGAGTTTTAATGACTGCTTTTCATTAAATGCAGTGGAACTAATAAAACTTGTTCTATTAAGTTAGCATGAAGAATTATACAGAGGTAGCGATGATTTATGAGGTTGCCATTCTCAAATTATCAGCATTGGGTGTGTGCCACTAAATAAGGTCTACAGATATGTCACCTCAAACTGTGATTGTATTGCATCTCTCAAGTTAAGTATCTTGATTCAGAAGAGTGATTGCAAGTAACATTGAAGAACCTTAACAGAAGGTATATTTTCCCCTGAGACAGCACATGGTCCAGGCTCATGAGAGTGTTGCATTGTTAAAAATGCCACTACTCTTTTGGGATCTTGAAAGATATCACATGTTCCTGTAAGTTCTTAAAGATCCTATAAATCTGGATAAACTCAACCATTGCAAACGTTTTCTGCTTACCTTGCTTCTCTTTGTAGTTTCAATTGCCTGTTTCACCACCTAGAAAGCTGGACCTTTGAACAGGTCTTCTTATCACCCTGGAAATGACGGTGCTTCAGCAGTGGTCAGTGACTGATATGTGGGGAAGCATGGGCTGGGACCATCTGGGACCCAGTTAGTCTGGGCAAATGGGACTGCCTGTATTTTCATGTGTGGATACGCCCTTTGTTCAGTAGCATTATCACCAAAGCTCCACCAGTTGCTTTTCAACAGACAGGTGATAACATCCCAGTTATCCATGGAGCTGCTCAGTCTCCCCATGAAAATCACAGCAGCTGCTGCGGGCAAGATGAACTGTTTTCATCACTCCTTCCAGCTGCTGGCTTAAAAGTTTGTCTGACAGGAGGGAGTTATTCTTATGAAGGGCTCCAGCATCCTGCCTTAGGACAACCCTCTCCAACTGCTGCTGGGGTGATTCATGAAGCCATCTCCTTCTTGGTGCAGATCAGGACTGAAGACTGCTGATCATGGGACTTCCTACATCTTTCTGTCCCAACGCTGTCATCCTCACAGGGTAGGGTTGGAGTTGGATCTGTGTCATTTGTTGTGAGCAGTCCCCCATGAGCAGGCAATACAGAGGTGACATGGATCTTTGTGACCTGTGTGTCTGGTATCCTGCACAGCCACCAGTGGCACAGGCACACTCAGCATTTAGATCAGGAGCTACAGCCTGCTCCTTCGGGCTTCTCTGGGTCATGGCTGACTGATTATCACCCTAGGGGAACCCAGGCACATTTGCATCCCTGTATGTCCTCTTCAGAAGTGGCAGCAGTGTGAAGAAGATGACTGAATATCTCTGCAATATATTTCCTGAGCTTCAAAACCACAGCTTAGCCACTCTTCAGAGAGAACAGCAGTGCATATCACCTAATGGATACAAATTAATGAATATCTCGTGACAGCTACCCTTTGAGTGAATTTATTATTGAATTACACTCTGGCTTTTTAAGAACAAGCTGAGCTGACAAGCTCTCTCACCAGTGCAGAAGAAAAAGGAAGACAATGATAAATTACCCTGATGGATAAAGGCAAAGACCTTGTCTCTTCCCAAATACCAGCAATTATATATTATTCATGTTTGGGAAGGAAAAATAATCATTGCCCATATTGAAATGAGTGCTTATGATGATAAAGCAAGTAGCTAAATTAAATTCTGAATGCTCAGAATGTCTTTTCACATCATTTTGATGAACAAATAACAGGTACTCCTGTACTACTTGCTCATTCTTGTATTGATTTTGAAACCACTTACTCTTGCTGTTTGCTTTGTTGTTTTTAAGCTGTTCCTAGTTGTCCATCACCATAAGGAGTAGCACAAGATGCAGTGGTGTCAAGTAGTTGACTGTAAAATAGGACACCTGATATATTTGTTCTCTTTTGAAGGTGTCTTGGTTTGAAACACAGGTGTCTGCTTAAGGAAGGCAGCAGCCTCCCTTGGAATAGAAAAAATGCAACTCCCCTCCCTCTGAATTATTACAATTTTGAAATTAAGGGGCTTTCAGGCAAAAATATGGGGAATAGGAATAACAGTTCTTCTACTAAAAAAAAAAAAAAATATATATATATATATATAAAACAAAGCAACAATACAGAAAACAGTGGTTTAAGCTGACAGTCAGGGTACGACCTGGCACCCTGCCAGGCAGGGTGGGGGTAGCAGTCCAGTTAGATGACAGCTGCAGTTCTCCTTGACGTAGTCCTGTTGAAAACAGTGATCCTGCAGAAAGATCTGGTCCTTCTCTGGAGGTCTGGTGGTGGTTAGGGAGCTCTGGTCCTCTGGGAGTCCAGTGGTAGTGCTGTTCCTCTGGGAGTCCAGTGGAAAAAACTCTGCCTTGCTGCTCCAAAACCCCAGACTTTATCCTGGTGGGAATGCTTGGCTCCTTCCCCCTGGGCAGAGCATCTCACAATGGGATGGTGAGTCATAGGGCAAAGCCTTAATGGGCCATTAACAGGAGATAATCCGGGAGCCAGTTACCTGTGAGTCATGCAGGAAGGCATTGATGGGCCCATTAACAGAAAATAGTCCAGAGGGAGGAGGCAGGGAGCACCACCCCGCCTAGTCTCAGCACCTCATGAAAATGGTAATAGAATATTTTTTGGGGCCCATCTTACACTATAACCTAGGACAGAGGGACAGTGTCAGAATATGGCAAGAACAGGATAAAGTACTGATCTACAGAATCTTTTATGGTAAGTGTTGGCATAGGTTAAAGTGCCTCAGAAAAACCATGTATAGAATTGGCACTTCTGTAAAGAAAATTTGAAAATAAATCAGTCAGTTTTGAAGTAAGTGTGTTTTATACCCCTCCTTTTTTGAGACAGATTGTGTATATCTACTTGCTGCCAGTAGTATCAACCTGTTACGATTACTTGGGCAGCTGGAAATAACCATCTGAGTTACAGGAAACATCAGAGAGCAGCATCTGGTATCAACTGCAAGAGTAGTTCCTGATTGCCCTCAGGTCAGTAGTCTACATACAAAAAGTTAGTTAGTTTTGATGGTTTAAAATTCTGATCAGAATTAACTTTGCACATTTTCTCCCACTATTGAGTGACAAGGTATCTGTAAACAAGTCACTCAACCTTCCTGTGCCCCCTCTGTGTGCCAGGCAGTACAATGTGCCTTACTGATCCAGGTGGAGAGGGTTACATGGCATGGTTAGAAGCTCAGAGAGACATGTGTGCTATAAATGTCTGTGTATGCTGTTTTACTGTGAATAAATAAATAAATTGGGTTTATTGTCAGAGAGTTAAACTGCACTGATCCCATGCCCCATCAAAACCAAAACTGTGAATATTGATCATGGCCAAAGAAGAGCTAAGAAAATGGGGGGGGGATGTCGAAATGTTTTTTCAGGATGTTTTGGTAGTCTGTCTGGTCAGTCCTAAGTGATTTTGAAGAATATTGCTATGTTTTCTTAGTATCCTTGAGGGAGTTTGCCACAGAGAGGCTGTGTTCCATCCCTGGGAGTGTTCAAGGTCGGGTTGGATGGGGCTCTGAGAAACCTGGGAAACCTGGTCTAGTGGAAGGTGTCCCTGCCCATGGCAGGGGGCTGGAACGAGATGGTCTTCATGGTCCCTTCCAACACAAACCATTATATGATTCTATGAATATGTTCAAAGCATCTTCTCTTTTGCTTTCACACATTTCATCCCATTTGTGGAGGGCTGTAGGTTCACCTCAGCAGATCTTTCTGAGGTTTCTTCCTAAGGAAACCAAGGTGCTCTGTCTTTTCTGTATTTTTCCATCAAGAAAAGTGTAACTTTGATACAACACTTCTTTAGTTGAAGACAAAGTTAGAGGTCAAGAAACGGAAAGTTTTCAGATGTGGCTTTGTCCTGATGATTTCTCCTGAGCTGGCTAGTCCAGCCCATGGCTCTGGCCCAACTCCAGGCAGATGCAGTTCCCTTCAGCTGCAGGAAATTCTCTGGGTTGGATGCACCCACTGAATGCAGGCCCCCGCAAGTGATGCAGGAGCTTAGGGGGCACAGCAGCTCCATGGGTTAGGACAGCATGGAATGCTGCATCTGTGTAAAACTGTGTCACAGAGATTAGACAGCATCCAGTGTTCTGAGGGTAACTGCACGTGTGGCACAGCATGATACCTACACTGACGGAAACAAGGTCATAGTTTTCCATATTTTAAACCAAGCTAACACAGCAAGTCTTCAAACCCTCTTCTTCCCAGCATTATTGTCTTCCAAAGGCATAATTCTTCTTTTGATGCTTTCTGCTTAAATGAACTCCTTATTAGGTACATGTCATAGCTTTTTGAAATACAAGATAACAAGGAGTTTTAAATAAACTTACTGGTTTTTATTTTGGTAATTAATCTCTTCAAGAGGGATTAAGAGCAAAGCATACTTCTAAAATTTACCTTTCCTATACAGGGTGCTTTTTTTCCCCCAATGTTTGCCTTTGTCTTTTGATTTTGAGTTTAGCATAACAACATTCCCCTATAGTAAATTAACGCAATATATGCAGCTACTTACATCAACTTTGTGGAATTTGTACCTGCAGGACTTCATGAAAGCAAAGCTCCTGCCCATATTTATGTTCTTTTCCATAGCATAGATAGTGTAACCATTATGTAATTATATTCCTCTTTTGTAACTGTCAGTAAAAGGAATTTGCTTGGACTCAATGATCTTCAAGGTCTTTTCCAACCTTAGAGATTCTGTAATTCTGTAAGTCCTGTGTACAGTCATTAGAGATACTGGTGTGCAGCTTTTAAAAAATATTTTAAAAACAGTAGATGTTTGTGACCAAGCACAAAGGAAGGAGTAGGGTCTTCCTAGTGTGATTTGGGCATGCTTCCAGGGTCGAGTGAGGCAGCTCATAGAAATGCTGCACCATCCTGGAGTTAAAAGGTCTCAGGTGATACCTGTGTCTCAAGGAGCTCTGGGAGTGTGCAGAAAACAAATCTCAAGCCTTCAAAACTTGCAGGCATGAAAAAAACCTCCTAATGAGCTAAGGACCTCCCAGATTACAGAGGTACTGATGTGCACTTTTGGATTTAGGAGTCTATGGTGTAGGTGTTGATGCATTCTCTTGGGTCTGCACGTAGATATTTGATTAATATTTATTCAGTACTTATGGTACTTTCCTCTGGAAAAAAGCCACCATGTCAGGAAAAGCCTGTCCTTTGAGTATGACATTTATTTGCTAAATTGGTTAAAACCTCCTATATAAAAAAGCAGTTTTATAATCCCAAACATAAAATCTTATCTATTTTATTGGACATTCTTGTACTAATTCATCTGGATCATTAAAAATGTATCAGACAGCTTATATGTAGTTAAAGAACTTTCCCTATGATCATCAAAAGAGGGATAATTTTATAATTAACCTGGAAATAATGTATTT
The DNA here is from genome assembly GCA_013397175.1 of Platysteira castanea. Taxonomy (NCBI): domain Eukaryota; kingdom Metazoa; phylum Chordata; class Aves; order Passeriformes; genus Platysteira; species Platysteira castanea. Next base: position 375,722 of record VYXC01005560.1, on the reverse strand, counting down.
TTCCTTCTCTTCCTCTCAGTTTCGTTTTCATGGTGCCTCAGATTCAATGAAAGGAAGTACTTTTATTCCAGTTCTTCTGCAGAGCTGAATATGTGACCAGAGCTTAGAAAATAAATACCAGATGTAAAATACTGTAATAATACAGAACTGCTAAGTTCTTCAGACATTTTTAGTGAAGACTTGACATGAATACATTATTCATATCTAGAAGTTATTGCAACATAAAATCTTTACCTCCCATAGAAATAATGGCTGTAAAATGACTTCTGAAAAATCATGAAATAAGCATAATTCAGTATTAGGTGGAAAAATTATCTTGCACCTTATATACTACTGGACACTTGACTGGGATTGTACAGACCTAAAAAAATATGAGTGTGATTCTGTTTCTTTGATACCTTATGCAAAGCAAGAGAGTGTTTCTTTGATTGTACTGGAGAAAAGGAAAGAGTCATCAACTCCTAAAGCATTAGTCAATCACATTGTGAGTAAAAGGATTCTTCACTGAAACTTTGCAGTAAAGCACAGCCCAACTTTATTATGTGTTGCATTTCCTATAAAACTCTGCTCTAAAATACTTTCATTTAAACAGTTGGAGCCAGTTTTACAGTTTCACAGACATCATCAGCATCTTTTCCTCTGCTGAGTAGCCTTCCCTATCCCTTACCCTCCCACCTTATCCTTAGAGCTCAACTGAGAAATCTTGAGATGTAAAAATAGTGAGTCAATGAGGCATAGAGACACAAGATGCTCTGGATGGCAGGAGTGGCATCTCTTTCCAACAGTGGCCAGATTGCTTGGCAGATCAGAGAGGGAGATTGTCATAAAGAGAGAGAACACACATCGAGAAGGTGAATAACGTTCAATTCCTGGGAGAAGTTTTCAAAGCAATAAGGGTGTGAGTCTTTCCAGAATAGAGCCAACAGGGAATTCTTGTGAGAGCAATGATAATGGGTTTTCTAGAAGTGGTAGGTGGTCCTCAAAAGATACTACATTTTGTTACCAAGCTGTTATGCGATAAAGATACCTCCTTTGCCTTTTGGAGGATCTACAACCAGCAGTCACTAATACTGCTGAAAAAAGATGATGCCCAAGGAGATGTTCAGGAACCATCAGTTTATAAGTCTTTAAGGAGCAGAATGGTGTCACGTGCATGCAGTGGGAAGCCTGAGAAACTGAACAACAGTTAGTGACAAAACAAAGTCCTTGAATGTATACTAAAAATACCAGATGAAGAAGGCCCACTGGTTTGATTCCGTCAAGTTAGCCCAGATCTAAAGAGGCTGCAAGAATAAAATCTGCATGTAGAGATGTTATTATAAATATTGATTAATAAGCACTTTCTTTTTTGACTTCAAATGCCAACTTCATTAGCCACATTTGTAAAAGTATCTGAGCATTATGTGGCTTTTTCCCCTGTCCTTCTTCAGACAATTCAAGTAATGGGTTTTCGCTGGAGCTTTTCATTCACTTGGCTTTACTGTGTCTTTCGTGGAATATCTAAATTCTGTAGAAGGCTTCTTGCAAAAGGTTAACAGCTAAGGACCATGCCCACATAATCATCAGCATCTCCTGATCCTTCAAAGGTGGGACCTTCTAAGTACCTTCATTGAGGAGGTTGAACAAACAGGGCAGGTGCAGTTTCTTGCTGCAAACAAGTTAGAATTTACTTTCTTTTACTGATTCTGTTCAGAGCTCTTATAAACTTTGCTCTTCATGACCCATTCTCTTTCTCCAGGGTCCCTGTTCCATTAGCTACTCACAAATCAGAATGGCAGGATCTGTTGCAAGCCATGTCTGTCACTGCCACTTAGCAGGTATCGGTTTGGGCTATGGTCAAACATTAATGCATTTAGTCCCTTTGTCACATTGACACTGGCATTCTGGTGCTTCCCTTAGTGCAAACTCCTCAGATGAGCCTAATAAATTATTTAGAATCACAGAATATTTTGAGTGAAAGGGACCTTTAAAGGTCATTTCCCATCTAGCCCCTGCCATGAGTAGGGACATCTTCAACTGTATCGGGTTGCTCAAAGCCCTGTCCAGCTTGGCCTTGAATGTTTCCAGGGATGGGGCAGCCACGACCTCTCCACACAGCCTGTGCCAGTGTTTTACCATCCTTATCACAAACTGCTTCTTCCTTAAATCTAGTGTGAATCTCCTCTCTTTCAGTTTAGAACCATTATTCCGTGTCCTATTGCATCAGGCCCTGCGAAATCCGGCAGGATTGTATCCCAGCTGCCCAAAATGTGCCAAACCCTTTTACAAACTTGTTTGTGCTATCCGTGATAGTGCGGGGATCTTTCCGGATGACTGCTCTTCAATTTTCATTTCCTATATAAGTCTGCCTTTTTTCTTTTAACAAGGAGACCTTCAGAAGGATCATTTGCATTCTTTTTCCTAACCTTAGTTCGTTAATTCAGATGGCAGCTAAGACCAGTACATAGGTTTTGACTTAAAGCTTTCCTTACAACTAAACTGAACTAAAAAAGCCAGATGGATTGACTCAGTTCAAGGAAAGACTGTCAGGAGGTTTTTCTCCACAGTTACGACGCAAGTGGGCAGGGCTGTTTTTACAGACAGCTTTTGAGGGCAATACTGCCACAAGCAATGAACTTGAATGTCTCTATGTTTTGATCTTTCCTCTTCTTCTTTTGTCCTTCATCTGCCAGCTCAGGCATTTTCTCTGTGTCCATGTGTTTGATCATGGTGCCCTTAGATTTTACCTGGCATTCTACCAAGTGTTCTATCTGTCCTGGTGCTAGACTGCCCTGAGGTTGTTTAACGCTAGACAGGTGCATTCAACCCAGAATGGACGAGGTACATTTTGTTTTATCCTCTCTCACGCTCAAGCAAAAATGCCACAGACAAGGCTAAAGCCAAGAGATTGTAGCAAATGGCTGTACTTCTAGGCACTCATCAGCCTGAGCATATCACAGGTGAGTGCCATGAGAATGTAAAAATCCTTCTGCAAGGTATTATCAGATTACTACAATTATTCTTCTTATGTCTCTGTAAGGAGGGGATAGTTATTTTGCAGGTGGAGTAAAGAGACATAAACAGATCAGCTGACATGACTGGTGTCACACAGAAAGGCTGTAGCAGAGGGAGAAACAGAACTGAGATCATCTAATATAATTAATAACATTCTTTCCAATGAACTATAACTTTCTACATTTTTGTACTATGGAGCTCCATTGAAGGACCTCCATTATCCCAAGCAGAAAGATAAATCCTATATATATGTGTATACTTATATATACCAATAAAATATGAAAGTGGTACGTTCAAAGAGATTTATAATGTCAAATTAAATTATTTATTATTAATAACTTGGCTGAGGATGGCTAAGCAGTCATGATAACCATTTTCACACATCTGAAACCTTAAACGAGGAGGTCCAATGAGTTATGTTGGAAGTATTTTGGGGAGTAACAGAAATTAATTGGAGTGAGATTTCCCATGGCACCTATCCTCAGTCAAGGAAAGAATATACATTTCTTGCAGAAAAAGTGGGATTTAGAATGTACGGAATTTCTTTCTTACAGTGAAAAATGCTTAGGAGAAATAGTATTTTTCCCTTATTTCCAAATGCTAAGCACAATGTCACCAGAAAACATCTGTGAGTAAAGTCTGTTGGAAAGACCAATGCCTAAGTTGAGACACTGGATCAGAGTTAGTATTAAAGACAAATCTTTAATGTGCTCCCATAAGGTGAAATGGCTTTTGTGGAATTTACTTTTCTGGCTTCTGTTCTAAGGATGGTTTTGTCTGCTTGAATTCTGTTGACAGTCTGTCAGACTTTATTTATCTCTGAGCAGTAGGAACATAAAAGCATCAGTGCACCCCTGTCTGTTTTGCCACTGTGTCCCAGACCTTACCAGAAAGACTTAATTTAATTGTCTTGGGAATAAAGGATGACTTCACAAAGCAACAGTATAAAATTGTCTCATGCACCATTTGGCATTGTAGATAGCATTTTGACAATGATTTGATCTTTCAGGCAAGTTTTTATGGACAAATTGAAAAAAAAAAAAGTCTAATTAAAGAAGAGGAAAAATGGAGGCTGCTTTTCCTTGTAAAACAAGAATCCATACAGCCTCATGTAACAGTAGTGAAGGAAACAAAACAAACAAAAACAAACCAAAAACCAGAGGCAATAGGTGGAATCTATTAATAATTTAATGGAAAGATGAGGCTCAGGCTACAAGAAATTGGATTTTGTTCAGCTGCAGAAAACACTCTGAACTAGCAGGCCTGGACTGATGGAATAAATCTCTTCTATTAACATGAGAGATAATTTTATGTAAATGTATTTGGAGACCTTCTAGCAGAGCTGAGCATCTTAGCAGTACCACTTAACTTCTTTGTAGGATAATTTCATTTAGACCAAGGTCAACTGAAGGAAATAGCTGACTAAATTAGCATTAACCAGGTTCCTGGGGGGCTTGGGGCGTTGTAGACACTCTATCTTGCCTCCAGAAAGGACACATTAACACTAGAGAAGCCAGCTGCTTCCAACGCACTGTGTGAACTGTTTTATTCAAGTGGGGCAAATTTTATCACCCAGGGAAGGAGAAGATTTGAGTCTCATCGGGGACAGTCTGGGCTTGAGTTTTCCTCCAGTTGCCATCCCTACCTCTTTTACATGGATTCAGATTCATGCATCTTGCTCCAGCTTCTTTTTATCGCTGTGGTTTGGGAATGTGTCCCCTTAGTGGTAACATCTTTTCTTATAGCATGGAAGTAAAGCAATGGTTATAGTCCTCAGGAGGATGGGGGATGCAGCTGGGCTTGCTGATGAGCTGCTTCTCTGAGAAGAGACAGCCTCTGAGCCCGTGAACACGTAGGTGTGTTAGTGGAGTTGGATGAGTGCTGGGGAGCGTTGGCCAGGATGGGAACTGAGTCTCTTTCCTATGGTGGGGCAACAAATGCATTTCTACAGCTGCCAAGGTGAGAGGAAGTTCTTTGTTTGCCCACATTGTGCTGGTGCTTGTTGTGGTTGTCAGTGATAGGTAAGAGAGCAGATGCCTGTGGATGTAAAGCACATCCCCCACTTACTGAGCTGAGGGTCTGGGCCAATGTGCTTGCAGTGTTACTTAGAACTTTAAAACTGCTTGGACGTGTGTGATGTGCAGGGCGTCTGGAAAGACACCTGCAATATGTATTTTTTCATTTACTTTCTTGGAACTCTTGAAAGAAAAAAAAAGAACAGGTGGAAGGTTCTTCTTGGGTTCACAGAAATGTATGAGCTTGATCCTATTATTTGAAAACATTTGCAGTCGCAGTGTTCACTTAAATATGTGATACAGAACACCAATTCCTTTGTACTCAGGCCTTAGTATTCATGAAAGAGTTTGCAGTGATTCCTTGTCTTCCACAAAATGTGCAGCCCATCTTATGAGAAGCTGAGAGAAGGCAGTTTCAAACCCTTCTTCTGGTCTCTCTGAAGGATGGAAAGAAGATGGGGCGGAGTGGAGCAGATGATTAAAAAATCTGGGAAGAGAAGGCCTAGGTTCTGCTCTTGGCTCAGAGATGTGCTCGACACATTCACTTTACGCAGAAATTGCACTGCAGATGGTGACCTGTTGACTTCATTGGGGTTATTCCAAGCATTGACATTTTTCCAAGCATGTTCCATGGCATCGTGATCCTTTCGAGTTATACTTTACCTGTGTGTTAGAGAGTGATGGGCATAATATTGTACTGGATAATTATTTTCCTTTTTTTATATATGGAAAGCTGAGTTAGAGCCCTTAATGGGAGAAGCAATGGAAGTATTAAGGATGTTATTCCCCCCATTAGCCCTCTCCCTGGAAATGTTAAAGGCCAGGTTGGATGGGGCTCTGAGTAAACCAATCTAGTGGAAGGTGTCCCTGCCCATGGCAGGTGGATTGGAACTAGATGACCTTTAATGTCCCTTCCAACCCAAACCATTCTAGGATTGTAGGATTATTAGCTCCAAACTTAGTCCAAGTCTTTTCCAACATGACTCCTAAGAAGTCAGTGATGATACATTAGAGAAAACTCAGTGACATAAAAATAATTTCCAGTATCTAATTTTCCTGTGACCTATTCCAAAATTATATATGAAGCTAGTGACATCTTAGATTGCAGACACATTTTGGCATCGCTGCAGTAATTTTTTATAATATTGGAGCTCTCCATTTAGATCAGCAGGAATTTTGTTTAAGAGTCCCTGGCAAATGGTCTGTTTGCTGTACTGTGGAATGTAAAAATTGTGCAGCCTTTATTAAATATAAATTATACTTTATCTCCTTGCATTATACAATCTCAGATTTTTAGGTGGACTGTAAGAAAATAACTGGCTCTTTCCCTAATGATCTGCATTTATGCAATCATCTTTACAAAACATTGCAGAAACCATCTTTACAAAACATTGCAGAAATCATCCTTTGCCTCAGTGAACCAGCAAAGCACCGTTGCTCTGTTGAAGTGCAGCTGGGATGATTTACTCTAGCTGAGATCTGGTTCTGCACCTGGAGAAACACTGGCTTTCAATCTCTGCTCTCCAGCAGGACAGCAGTTAGGAAAATTATTCATTGGGTCACGTTAGCACACTGACACCACAATTTGCTGTTGCTGCTCAGAAAAATAGTTACCTTCAGCCAAAAATTGAGTTCAGACACTCTCACAGACGTGATGTTTTGTCTTTATGGGAAGCTCCTAAGGTAGCAATGTAGTAATGACTTAGAAGTCTGGAAACAGACTTTGGAAGAAGAACTGAGAAAATTTGTCTTTGGCTTTACTGCAGGTTTTCTGACTGACCTTGGACAACTGAAAATCATTCTATGTTTTATTTCCTCTCCCTGTAAAATACCAATCTGGCTGTATTAATCAGTGTTTGTAAAGATCCTTGAAATCTTTAGATAAAAGAGCATATTACAGAGCACAGAGTAGTTGGAATAGATGTAGCCTATAAAATGGTGCAATCTACCAAACTTGGGAAGAAAAAGAGGGGAAGAAAAAGCCCATCCCATTAGTGTGCTCAGCTCCCCAGGCAGATTGTAAGGAAACTTTCTGAACCTGGTAAATTAGCTGTCATGGTTTTCCTAAATGGGAAATGAGCTGCCAAGGGCTGGTCAGGGTCTTCTGTGGCTTTTGTGCCTTCAATGTGTCTGTATACTGAATGGTAGTTTTCTGTTCTCTTTGATTTTAAAATGCACCTTGCTTTTAATTAGGGCAATACTGTTAAGACACTCCTGGCTATTAAGAAAAGGTTCTTCACCCAGAGGGTGGTTGAGCACTGGAACAGACTCTTGAGGAAGTGTCAAGGCACCAAGCCTGCCAGAGTTGCAGAAGTGTTTGGATAACACTCTCGGGAACGTGTCATGATTTTGGGGCTGTTCTGTGCAGGGCCAGGAGCTGGGCTCAGTGATCCTTCTGAGTCCCTTCCAACTCAGGTGATTCTATGGTTCTGTGAAATTCCAGTGTGATGTTGTGAATCCTACAGAGGTTTATACTTAATGAAATATATGCTGCAGCAGTTGCTTTTATGTAGTAGGGTAAGTGTAAACCTCACTTTGAGTATCAAAGGTTTTTACACAACACCTGAGAAGGCCTTCAAGGGCAGCATCTCACCATCAAAACACATGGCATGACCTCCAGCTTTACAGGATATAAAGGTCTTGGCTTTCTAATACATAGGAATTCCCAGCCACATGAACAGAGGAAAAAACTGCATTTGTCAAAAAGACTTACTATTTCTTATCATTTTTCTCCTTCTTGCAGACATGCATGTGTGATTCGAGGCCAGGTGATGACAGCAGATGGGACCCCTCTAGTTGGAGTGAACATCAGCTTTGCCAACAATCCTCTGTTTGGATACACAATCAGCAGACAAGATGGCAGGTAGGGTGTCTGTGTGGGATTTACAGAGTTCAAGCAGCAGTAACAGCATTATAGCCGTGACCACTGAAGAGAAACTCCTTCCAAGAGCACGTTTATTACTGATGCCTTTTGAGGATGTTGATGCATTATTGTTGGTTGTTACGGGGCTACATCTGGCTGGTGACCGCTCCCCAGTGCTGTTCCCCACTGTTCAATTCCAGGGCCAGTCTTGTTCCATGTATTTATCAACATGGATGCAATCATGGATTCAGCCTGGATGCAGGCATTGAATGCACCATTAGCAAGATTGCTGATGGTACCAAACTGGGAGGTGCTGTTGACTCTCCTAAGGGACAAGAGGGATCTAGATAGATTGGAACTTCAGGCTATGATGAATGAGATGAAATCTAAAGAGTCAAAATGCTGGATTTTCTGCATGTGGAACAGAGTAACTCCAGGCACAAGTATAAACTGGGAGAGGAGTGGCTGGAGAACAGCCCTGCAGACAGGGATCTGGGGCTCCTAGCCAGCAGCAGCTGAATAGAAGCGGTTAGAGCAGTGTGTCTTGGCAGCCCAGAGGGCAAACCCCATCCTGGGGTGCACCAAACACAGCATGACCAGCCAGACAAAAAGGTGGTTGTCCTGCTGTATCCAGTGTTGGTGCGGCCTCGCCCAGAACACTGTGTGCAATTCTGGGCCTCACAATTTAAGAATGATATTCCGGTCCCTTTATGTGTCCAGAGGAGGGCAAGAAAGTGGTGACAGGACTGGAAGGAATATCCTGTGAGGGGTTTCTGAGGACTCTGAGTTTCTCCAGTTTGGAGAAAAGGAGACTTGAGGGATGACCTCATTGCTTCGTACAGCTTCCTGAGGAGGGGGTGTGGAGAGGGAAGTGCTGAGCTCATCTCCCTGGTATCCACTGACAGGCCTCGTGGGAATGGTTCAAAACTGTACCAGGGGAAGTTTAGACTGGACTTGAAGGAACATTTCTTAACTGAGAGGGTGCTTAAACGCTGCAACAGTCTTCCAGTTAAGGAACCTTTCCTGTCCAACCATCCAGAAGCCACGCTGGCAGTCACACTCACGCCACCTGAGCTGGGACTGAGGCTGTTTCTCAGCTACACCCCATGCTCACACAGTCACACCAGGATTCCTTACCTGCTCAACCCCAGGTTTCCCATAGCAGAGTCTCAGATACCCAGATTCCCTAAAACAATTTATTCTTGGTACAATAACTAAATAACAAGATAACAGCCCAAGCTGGTGCCTGCAAGGAGGGACCCCGGACAAAGGAAGGCCTGGGCTTTATCCCCTCACAGTCTAAGCATGGGAAAGTCTGGAGTCATTGGCTCCTGTCACATCTCCATGTGGTCACTCAGCAGTTCCCTGCCTCTTGCCTCAGGCTTTGGCTTGGCCTCCTGCCTCCCTCCAAAGTACAAATTGCAGATCACACTGCAGTTGCACACTGAGCTACCTGCACCAAATGTAACCTTGGCATTCCTGGGGAAGTTCACTGCCCCAAGCCTGTTAGTGTTTAAGAGGCATTTGGACAATGCTCTTAATAATGTGGTTTGATTAGACCAGCCCTGAACTGGTAAGGCAGCTGGACTTGGTGATCCTTGTACATCCCTGACAAATGAATATTCTATTCTATTCTATTCTGTTATATTCTATTCTATTCTTACTTATTAGTATTAACTTTGTGATATCACCTAGAATCTTTAGCCAGCAATTTGGCAATGCAGTGACCATGCATATAAAAAAGAGATGTCTCCTGCTCCCAGCAGCTCTATTCTTGCTAATTCATGTTGAAATGATTAGGAAGAAGTCATTAAGATTATGGTTGTGTTAGAGGAAAAATCTGAGCAATCATGCTCAACCAAAACAAAAGCATTGCAAATTGGGAATGTCTTTCATCTTATCTTTTGTTTGTCAGTGCTAATTGGCTCCTTTTCTTTTAAGAACAAAAACGTAACATAAGGGGTTCCAGCTGCATATGCTCTACGTATTGACTACTAACGACTAGCACTTGGAAGAGGATTTATGGATTTTAGCACCTCTCCAATCCACAACTTTCGTTTGAGTTGGCCAGAGAAATGGATAGAATTGTAATGAAAAAGAGGAACATGTGCTAGCAACGTGTGCTTGATGCTGTCCTGTTCACACTCAGGGTTATTTGCAGCTACTGTAACACTGATGGGGACTGGGAGGGTTTCCAAGTGATGCTCCAGCTCTTCAATGACATGACAATAAAGTGCAGATGATAAAGAGGCATTCCAGGAAGAGGACACCCCTGGAGCAGGTGTCTTCTTATTGCCAGTACCTTAGGCATTACTGTAAAAAGGAGAAAATGAGAACATTTATGCTTAAGAGTATCTCTGTCAACCTTACTGGACCTAAGTTCAGTAAGTGAACATCAGCTGATGTTCACTTCTTTTTGTGGGAAAGTGGGATCCAAACCACACTCTCATGATCAGCTTGCTGTGTATGGACCAGCACAAAATCTGTGTCCAGTAGAACAGATGAACATGACTAAAAGATTCCTGGACAACAATGCCTGTCCTAGCCTTTTTTTCTGTATCTTTCGTTGTATATGTACAACACCCAACTACTGTGTGTAACCTTGCATTTCGATTACAAGTACTTTGAGGAAAGAAACCATCTCTTTGCTTTGCAGTTGTGCTGTACCTTTTACAGGGTGAAAGGGGCTTTACTGTAAGCTGGACCTCTAGCCAGCAAACATGTAAGCTAAAGGGACAGCTAAAGGAAGGTGACTGCTGCTATCCAGGCTCCAGACCTTTGTTATATTCAAGCAATTATTTCTTCCTAGTTCTTGGGTGGTGAAAGGCAAACCCCCTCCCCCTCCCTGTCCCCCCGATAAATCTACTTCTACTGGCAGTTCAAGCTAGGGGTGCTCCTTCCATGCTCTGTCCTTCCCAAGGTTCAGCTGAGCAGGGGTCAGAAAGCAATGCAGCCAGAGCATCAGTATGCTCCACCAGGCTTCGGTGGACTCCTGCTTCCTTGGAGTGGCTGCCAGCCTCCAGAAGCTAAATTAGTTTCAAGGAGCTCAGGGCTGCAGTTTGCTGACTCAGCCCCCAGCAGATACTCAGCTCCAAGTGATAAAAATGACAGAGATCAGCTGTCTCAGAGCAAGGAATCTGTGACCAAGTGGGATTCATCCTAAAGCTGTTCTTTCTGTCAGCAGCTGGTGGGGGTCAGCGTAACCCCAGACTCTGTGGTGTCAGCTCCTCTGCTTTCAATTTCTTCAACTTCGTCTCAAGTCAGTCTGCTTCTACAGAAATCTGGTGCACAAACAACATCAAACAAACTGTCCAGTTGCAATACTGAGCCTCCAGAATAATGAATATACCTTCCAGCTTGGCTAAGGGATACATGCAGGTATTTTCTCAAATGAACAGGCAACAGGCACATCAGTGCATCTGTGTACTCTGTAAGTCCTCTATGGACAAAAACCACTTGTCCATAAATGGACAAGTTAAAGAACACCAACATCCTGGAATGGTTTGGGTTGAAAGTGACCTTAAAGATCATCTGGTTCAAATTCCCCTGCCATGAGCAGGGATACCTCTTACTAGGCCAGGTAGCTCAAAGTCCCATGAAATCTGTCCTTGAGTCCAGTGACTTTCTCAGTGGTCTTCAAATTATCTTGAACTATTTAAGACCATTCGAGCTAAAATTTATCAGGGCAACAAATGTTGTCAGACATCCTTAACTTCTAATCCCAGCCTCGCTGCTAGTTTAGTGGGTACCATTAGATGCATCTCATGACCTTCCCAGGACAGTGAACCAAGCCTGTGAAAGGGAGTTAACATTTATTTGCCTTCCTTACTGATTGTTATAGCATTTATTTAATACTATTTGTAAAGTACTTTCAAAATCATGTAAAAAATTTGTGCTATTCCAGTTTCTATCATCTTTTCTATGGGTTTGAGTAATTTTTTTCATTGAGCGTGACATCTCATCAGCTTTTGTACAACAGGGTTTTCATGTGATTGAGTCAACTCTGTTTTAAGAAGTTGATGCTCTTAGGCAAGAAGCAGGTTCTCCCGACTTACAGTAGTAGGCTGCATGCATTCCCAGCCCAGAGCAGTGCACAGACACACAGGATCATCTCTCCCATTTTCAGTGTCATTCTGGTTTGGAGAATAAATGGGAGCACGCATGCAAGCAGTTACCTTGTTCCAGGGGTCATGAGATAACTGCATAAAACTCAGCGGGTTTATTATTTGGCATGTTCACCATAGGAATATTTATTCATTAAAATGTGCACTGAGTTGCCTTAAATTGATTTTCCAAATCAGTTTACTGATAGCAGGGAAATAACTGGGGTTTTAAAGTAATGACAATTGCATCTAGTTTATCTAGACTGGTTCCTAAGCTGATTTTGTTGCTCCAGGTTTGGGGGTTTTGGGGTTTCTTTTTGGCATGATCAAGTTTCCAAGGGAGTAAGTAAAATTTCAGTTTTAGAATTAGAGTCAAATAAATTTTTCACTCCTGTAAGGGGGTTCACTTTATTCCAGGTCTCTCCTATTACATTGCTCTGATACAGCCTGAAATAGTGAAACCCTGGTCCTGTTTAAGTCACATTACTTAGACTGAGCAAAACTTCTATAACTTCAAGGCTTGCATGTGTTTTTAGCCTAATTACTGCAACAGAGACTTTGTTTATATAACAAGGCATGAATATAAAATGACAGCTCTCAAACTACTCTGTTGCAGGCATTTCTCTGTAAAGCAAAGTTAACAGACAGTTCAAAGTATCAGTACTGGATTATAAACCACATTTTAAAATAAAGCTTTATTTGATTAAAGTGGTAGTTTAGAGAGGCTGCAAGCCCTCAGGATCCATGAGTTGTAGGAACAGTGTTAATAAAACAGCAAGAAAGTCTCCAGACTTTTTCCACATCACATTCAGCAGCTTTGGCATGGCTTTCTCAGAAATACCAAATACATGAACTTTCAGAGAAAAGAGATGAGAAAGGGTTACACTTTCTTGCAGGGTTTTTATTTTTTGAGCCTGCTTTGGATAAATAGATAAGTTCATCCTTTGGCTTGTCTCTCCGGAGTCTTTAAAGAAAAACAACAATATGACTGTACAACAAGTATGATTTTTACAGAGTGATAAAAAATACATCAGAGATCACCAGCAAAAACAGAAATAAAATTATCTCATTCCTTCAATCCCAGGACAGTTTTCCTTTTGTTAAATTTAATTTCACTGAGAGAAACTGGGAAGAAGGCATTTTCGGTTTGGGTTTTTCTGTTTGGTTTTGGGTTTGCCTTTTGTTCAGTTCATCAAGGTAACTTGAAAGCTGCACCCTGGGACTCTGGGAAAACCAGCTCGTGAGCAACACTGCTTGCTAAAAAATACTGCATGGTTCTGTTTTCACAGCTGCTGGAGCCTGACATGGAGGTGGTGCTTTCCCTTCTGCATCCTGTTTTGGGGATGCAGGAGAGGCCGGGACGTTTACCCCCAGCAGATTCCCATCCCTGATCCAGGCTTGCTGAAGCCCAAGGGATGAGGCAGAGGTGTTTGCAAATAAAACCTCTTCCAACTTGCCTAAAAACTTGTTGAGCATCATTTGTAATGTTTATTTCTTTCCTCCTGGTGGCCCATTCAGTGCCCAGATCCATGCAGAGCAAGCATCTCCCTCCCAGCTGAAGGACTTGCCAAATGTTAATTGACTGTTAAAAACATTCACATCAGAGTACAAACGTTGTGCAGCTTTGCTGGCAGGGACCAGCAAGTTACTCCTCAGGCTGCTGCAAGCCAAGCTCCATAGGTCTGGGAACATGATGCCCCAATTCGAGTGGTAGAATAAACATGACTTTGGCTTTTTTAAGTGCTTTCCACTTCCTCCCATGGACTCAGTCCAACATTCTTTAATGAAAAACCTTCTTTTCATAATTATATTGGCTAAATGGCACCTCAGTCCATCAGCCATGAAATAAAAAAGGTAGGTTCCCCCAAAAAATTGCTTGACAAAGACTTTTTTTTTAGAAATGGTTCAATAGTTACTTCTCTGGGATTTTTGCACCCAATCTGAAAGCCTCACAATTAATTTTAAAAAAAACTTTTAAATACTTTTTTCACCTTCTTTCTTACCATGTATGTACAAGGTGCATCACATCTGGCTTTGGGCAATCAGTGTTTCAGATCCCAGTTCTCTTGCAGAGAACTTAAGCTTACAGTTCTTTAAGCACATGAGCAGCTCTGCTGAAGCCAGTGAGCCTGATCGTGTGCATAAACTCTGAGTAAGAGTGTCATACAGCAGCACCAAGCATGAAAGTGAGAAGCAGGGATGAGAAAACTTTCTGTGCCTGAAGCACATTTGGCATTGCAACTAAAGAGATAGTGAGAAAAACACAAAGGAGCAAAAACAAGAGGTCTTCAATTTCTGTTGAAATCCCTTCCTTTTTTTACTTAACACCTCTTTTTTGGGTCTATACATAGTAGATACATCCCGTAGTACTTGATAAAATCTCCATCTGTGACAAGACGTGAAGTTTAAATACAAAAGTAAGAAAAACACCAGAATCTTATCCGAACATCTTTACATCCAGAGGAGGAATATTTTCCTTATCAAGGTGGCATTTTTTCACACAGCTCTGGAAGGCTGCTATCCAATACTAACACAGGCAGAAAAGCCACTTGACTGGAGGTAGCGTAGGGTGAAGTCAAGAGACCACAGGTGGTGATTCATCTGCCCTGCTCTAAATGCTTAGGAGTCTAAAAAGATGATGTGCTGAGTGCTGTGGCACGCAGACAGCCTGCACTGTATGTATTTCTAGTAGACTAGGCTCAGTCCATGACTGGGCTCTCCGTGTTGCCTGGGTTGCATTAGGCTTTAGTCAGGTTAGCAGAGATGCCAAAACAATTTATATGGGGATGTGTCAGAGAAACTGCTTTCCAGATAGTTTATTTCATCGTGTGAATTGATCCAATCTGTGCGTTTGTTTGGATAATAAATACTTTTTTAAAAAAGAAAACGAGTATGTATGGCTAAAATATGTTGATGCTAGAAAAGCACCAACAAAGATAAACATGTTTCAAAAAAAGGGATGGGTGTGATTTCAGTATATGAGGACAACATGCAAAGAAGCTGAGCTTGGACTCCTGCCTTCGACACTTGCTGTTACTCAGGTAAAGCCTACTTGGGCTGCAGATTTTAGGTTCATAAAATGAGATTGATGATACTTCTTGCAGTTATTTTTCTGGGGTACTTGCTAGGGAGGTGTTACAAACAGATGGGGTAGTGCATGCACTAATTTTGTATTCCGTCTCTTAAAACAGCTTTGATCTTGTTACCATTGGTGGAATCTCCATTATCCTGCACTTTGAGCGGGCTCCCTTCATCACCCAGGAGCACACGCTGTGGTTGCCATGGGATCGCTTCTTTGTGATGGAAACCATAGTCATGAGGCATGAGGAGAATGAGATTCCGAGCTGTGACCTCAGTAACTTCGCCCGGCCCAACCCTGTGGTCTCCCCATCTCCTCTGACAGCTTTTGCAACTTCCTGCTCAGAGAAAGGTCCTATTGTTCCTGAAATCCAGGTATGAATCATCATAGCTGAGGGACAATAACTCATAGAATCATAGAATGGTTTGGGTTGGAGGGGGCCTTAAAGATCATGTAGTTCCAACCCCCCTGCCATAGGCAGGGGCACCTTTTGTTAGACCGTGTTGATCAGACCCCCATCCAGCCTGGCACTGAATTGAGATTGGGGCATCCACAATTTCTCTAGGCAACCTCTGCCAGTGCCTGATCACCCCCATTTCCTTTCTGTGCTTCTTTTGACAGCTTTGAGCAACACAAGTGCAACTTCTCCCCTGCTTTCCTAATAAGAAGCATTCCCTGTTTGTTACACCATTTTTCAGACATTTGCATGGGGCACTCACTCCCAGGCACTCACTTTACCAGATTTCTTCTCCCTTATCCCTGAGGGATGGAGGCAAAGCACTTGTGACTGACAGCACATGAGCTGGGACCCTTCTGTGACTCACAAGGCCTTGGTCAGCCCTTTGTCATTCAACGTGCCCAGCACCAGGCTGATGCACTTCCTCTGCTCTAGCTCCTGTCTTCTGTTCAGGAGAAAATTCCACCCACTGGGCACTATGAACTTCGGTGGTGAAGTGTTGAAGTGGACTTTCTCGTGGTTGGAAGTCACACCCCACTCTTGCACAGCTGCTGAGGCATGCAGTCAGCCAGCAGATGGCTGAGAAGGGGCCAGCCTGCAGAGCACCTCGGTTTTATTGCATTTCATGACATTTGGAATAGATGAGCAGAGCAAGAAGGTTACCTTTAATTTCTTATCCCCATTATCCTTTTTTTTGAGGAAGTGTGAGTCAGATAAAGAAGCTTAACAATCTGTTGTGGCTTCAAAGTATTTTGCCAAATGGAAAGTTGTGTTTTAAACTGAATAATCCAAAGAACCAAGTTACCAATTTTCCTTAAAAATATTCATTCTGTTGAAACATATGGATGTAGCAGCATTCAACCTTCGCTATCTTGGACATGCTGTTCCCTGGATTTTAGATGCCAACATTCAGCATGTCCTGAGTATTGCTTTTAGTGACAATAATCTGCCAAGGTGGAAATAATAACAAGTGTAGAGACAAATTGTGTGCTTCCGACGTGACTCCACTGGGATTGCAGTACCGTTAATGAGAAAAGAAGTAACTTTATACCTTCTAATTTTAATAAACCAGGTGCTAAATCCAGCAACAAATTAAGCTAGTGGTCTCTTTACTTTTCCCTCTGGACCAAGTCTTATGATCCTTTCTCACACTAATTTCCAATTACAGTCACCATGTTTGTCCCAGCATAATTACTAATTAAGTCCCATATCTTGTAAAGTCCATCATGTTATAAATTCTTGGTTCAGAATCTTGGTTTCCACATCTTTTTATTAAACCAGCAAACACCATGAAAGGTAATGGGCACTTTCTTTTACTGCCTGTGAAAGAAGCAAATATCTGATACAGTGCAACTATGATCACAACCTCAGTCATTATTTGGTACCACAAACACCTTTCACTAGACCAGGCTGCTCAGAACCCTATCCAACCTGACTTTGAATGTTTCCAGGGATGGGGCATCTACCATGTCTCTGGGCAACCTGGGTCAGAGTTTTACCACCCTAATCACAGACACTTAGTGCCATTTGAAGTGTCCTGATGACATCCTGCTTGGCCTCCAACTGCCAATCCAGAACGATTCCCCTATCAGTGTCCTGCATTATATCTTCTGAATCCTTGTAAATAGCAGATCACTGGGACATCCCAAATCACACTAGACACCTGTAGTTATAGAATCTAATACCTAAGAAGGATTCATTTTGAGATTATGACACCTAAATAAGAGGTTCACGTGCAGTTGTCTGGATATATGCCAAGTGTCCGAGCTCCCATTAAAGCTGACAGAAATCTAATCAGTACCATCAGTGGAGCCTACACATCACTTAAGCTGACCACCCTGAAGCTTTCTGACGGTATCAGTTAGATTCCACTGACTAAAATTGATGTTTACATGCCTACCTCACGTGAGCATATTTTTAAGTTGACATCTGGATTGCGATACCTTAAACTGGAATTGAATCCCACACTTAAGTTTACAAGGCAACACCAACCTTCTAAAGAGTCTGTCTGTATGTGCTGTTAGCTGTAGGAAGACCTAAAAGAGCAATTTGGAGGAGACACCTAACTTAGGTTCCTAAGTTGAGATAGGATGAGTCCAACACACGATGAACACAGTGCTTTTCCTGTGTGCCATATGTTTGAGCTAAAACCTGTAAATCAATATTCCACCGCAAATATTGATAGCTGAAAGTTAGCGGAGTTTGTGGTGCAGGAGTTTACAAGAGAATCTGATTTGTGGCAGAGTCCTGACTGTACTTCAGTTCAGAAATGGACTACTTTTCATTTCTATACTGGGTGTACATACAAAAAAAATAACCTAGCTGTCAGTTCCTGCAGCTGCATTTTATAATACACAGTTCCCAGTAGGGAAATGTTAAATATAAAAGGTGTGAGCACATAGCTGGGAGGAGGTGACAAGCAGATAGCAGGGCTGGGAAAGAGATTTTGACAAGTGGGTAGATAAGAACCTCATGAGCTCCAACAAATAAATGCAGAAATAAATGCAGTGCTCTCTACCTGGATGCATTCAAAAAGCCCAGTAGTGCATTTTTAATATTTGATTCAGGTGCCTATAGACAGATTTGGGGCCATTCAGGATGCCCTGAAGTGTCCCTTCAGGCCTCCAGCTGTAGCTTCAGAAAGGTGGAGATGTCAGAAAGGTCCATGTCAGGGTTGTCATGCCCTTGCAGAAGTTTCGAATGCCGCAGAACATCTCAAAAGCACTAGATGACTATGTTAAGGCCTCTGAATCAGACTCTAAATGATTTTCCTTCTTAAAATTCCCTCTGAGCATCTTACAGAAAAAAAAGACATTGACTGTTCCTTGCCTGTCTGCTGGCAGAGTGAAGAGTAGCTGTAAGAGACAAGTGTAACTCAGCACAGAGAAACAAGATCTCCTACCTTGTCTCATTCAAAGAGTAGAAAAATTGCTGCTAGGGCAAGAACAGATCAACACCACAGGGCCAAGGGAATATGGTAGTGAAAATTGCTACACTGTGTAAATCCCCAGCAAGCCTGAAGAAGCTGCTCTTCTGCCTGCCCAGCCTCATGGCTGGACCTCTTTAAAAGAGCAGATGATATTGGTTCATCTGGGATAAACTCTAAGAGTCTTTCACAAGGCCTGCAGTCACAGTGTATGAATGTGTCTGGGCCAAACAGTAATTATCAAATAAAAATAAGGGCACAATTCAGCTTTTGTTACTTGTAGCACATTTAGATTATTTTGAAGCTTGTTTTCCCCCTTTTCTCCCACTGATATCCTACTGAATTATACACCTCCCTAGCAGTTCCATGTTTTGTTCCTAGTTTGTCATCACTTACAAGCTACAAATATATTTTGAATCGTCTGAATTACTATTTGAACCCTCTCTTCAAGCAGACACCTTTAAACACAGCCCCTTGTGCTGCTCAGTGCCTTGGCAGCATTCTGCTGACCTTTTCTTTGGAATAGTAGACAGCAGAGATAGATCATGACAGAGAGAAATAATTAATTTTGACAGGGATCTGAAATGGACTTTCCAAATAGTATCTCCATGACAATTATTTTTGCCTGTTTTTATCCTAATGGGGTTACATATGAAGACAGATTTGATACAAGGCACCACGTTTAGTGCAGTTTGGCTCAGCTCCTCTCTGGTTGAGGCTGGTCCCCATCCAGCTTGTTGCTGATCTCATAAAATACATTTTTAAAATCCTGGGTTTTCCCAGTTTCGTCATATTTCAGCCTCCTAAGCACTGAGATATGTAAATTAAGAAGACTGCATTAGAGAAGGTAAATATTTATGAGCACAGTGGAATGGGACTTTAACTGCTGGATGTGTCCTTTTTCAAGTGCTGCAACACTCAGAGCCTTTTAGTTATCACTGGAAAAAGTGTTGGGCCTTGGATAACATCTCACAAGAGGTGTTTTTGGGGGGCAGATTACAAGATTTGTCATTTTTGATAACACTAACCAGAAAACCTGTGAGAGTTGAGCAGCTCACTATGTCAGGAAAGTTTGCTGCTCCCACATAGAAGGAGCTGGGTATAGGAATGACATAACTTGGAAGGCACAAGGAATCCTAGAATCTCCTGAGTGGGAAGGGACCCACAAGGATCATTGAGTCCAACTCATGGCCCTGCACAGGACACCCCAAGAATCACACCAGGATAGATGTGATCCCTTCCTGATGGGTGGATCTCTTGACCCACCTGCCTTCAAGCTTCCCCACCCTTCATATTCAGAAAGATGATTATTGCTAGGGAAGTATTTTCCATGCTCATTTAGGGTCCAGCACACTGAAGAACTTCAGAAGTGGCACAGGAGAGAACACATCCCATTAGCAGACCAAGCTTTCCAGCTCACTGATAAGCTTCTACCTTCATTTTTCAATCTTCACCAGAGGTTGCTGACTTGTGCTAAAAATGTCAAAGTTGGGTGCTTACCTAAGAGTGAAGTTTTCTTGAAAGCGTCAATTTTTTTCTCTCAAGATTTTTTTATCAGCATTTTGCATGGAAAGATCAGCATGGTGTCAGGGATATACTTTGTATCACTTTCCAGAAACTTTCCAAGCAGTTCTCCAGGAAAAAAAAAAAAAAAAAAAGGAAGAAAAAATAAATTTTAAGATCTGGTGATACTTTAGCAGGTAAATTAGCCGAAAATCCAATCTTTATTGAGGCTTGTCTGTTCTCAAAGCAGAACAGGGGCAGAAAAAGCTTTCCCTGATGTTTCTTCAGTCTTTCCTAAATTTTGTACTGTAATGGGTACCTGTGAGATGACTCTCCCAGGCAGTCAGAAATACCCGCACTTGTGTCTGGAGAAGAAAATGAACCAACTCACTTAGAATACAGAGGAGTTTGGAAAAGAAAGAGAAGGAAGAACGCAAGGGAAGGGAAGGGAGTTGTAGGTGGTAGGTCAGGCCAAGAACTTTATCACTTAAGTAAGAAGGAAAGGAATTTTAAGCAAATACCAGAATAAGTAGGAACAAACACGAGGTCAGAAAATAAGGGTGAGAACACAGATAGAAAAAAAGGCTTGAAGTAGATGGTAGATCAGGTAGAGAGGCTCAGAGGTGAGGTAGGAGAGGAGCAGTTTTAAGGAAGGAGAGATGGGTAAGTCAGAGGAGGGAGGGTGGAAGTAGGATTCACTAATCTCTTCTTGGAGAGAATTTTATGTTATGATCAGGACCAGCAAACGTCCTTAAGGCCAAGTAGGGCGTGATGTTTTGCTGGGAAAAGGAAGCCAGGAGACAAAAATTAGAGGCTTCTAAAACCTATGATGATAAAAGACAGAAAATGGAAGCTAAACTGATGGACTGTAATTATCTGAGATGCCAGGCTCTTTTCTCTGTGCGTCCTGGAACTCCTTTTAGGAGTGAGACCCTTTGTAAACTGACTTAAAGTGATACTTTGTTCTCCTGTTCTCACATGTAACAGAGATGGAGAAAGGGGGAGGCATCCCTTGGCTTCCAGAAATAATCCTGTAAGCTATGTATATGATTTCACACTTGATGCCTACTAGGTGCCTTTTTAGACGTGTCTGCCAGAGCTTTTATACAGGTGTGTTTGATAAATTACAGCTTCACTGCCTTTTCCTGTCTGCTCACTGCTGATTTAACACCTCGTGGATTGCTTTTCCACAGGCTCTACAAGAGGAGATTAACGTTTCCGGCAGTAAAATAAAAGTGAGTTACCTGAGCAGTCGCACAGCTGGCTACAAATCAGTGCTGCGGATCAGCATGACCCACCCCACCATCCCCTTCAACCTCATGAAAGTCCACCTCATGGTGGCTGTCGAGGGACGCCTCTTCAGGAAGTGGTTTGCAGCAGCTCCAGACCTGTCCTACTATTTTATCTGGGACAAGACAGATGTCTACAGCCAGAAGGTGTATGGGCTCTCAGAAGCCTTCGGTAAGTGACCTCAGGGTTTGCCTCTCCTTTTGGAAGCAGCTAAGTGACAATGACAGACCTTGACCTAGACCAGTATGGTCTGACTGCAGACACGTGAAATGGTCCCTGCAGATTTGCTGCAGCACACATTTCCCAGCAGATGAGTCACAGACTGGTTTGGGTTGAAAGGGAACCTTAAAGACCATTTAGTTCCAATGCCCCTGCCATGGGCAGGGATGCCATCCAATAGATCAGGTTGCCCAGAGCCCCATCCAACCTGGCCGTGGACACTTTCAAGGACAGAGTACAAATACTTCCCTGTTCTCTGGCTCATGGCCCAGCACGTACATCCTGAGCTGCTCCCATCATATTCATACAGAAGGGATTAACTGGGACTAGAAGTGTTTGGCTGCCTCTCACCTATAGCCAAAAACTGTCAACACTGCTTTGAAAGGAATCCCTAGGACCAAGCCCTGATTGCCACTGCTTCTCATGCCTGACCTTCAGGATTGGTCTAATCTTAGTTTCCCCTTCGTTACCCTTTCAAGAATGCCATCCCACAGTGGATGTTTAGTGAGCAGAGGTAATGCAGTTCCGCAGTGATTGCTTCCCATCTGTCAACACCCAGTGGACATTCAGTTACAGGTTTCAGCTGAGTCTAGGCTAGACCTTCCAGGCTGCCAGGAAATTATATCAGCGAAATGGGAGAGATCCCAAATTAGCAAATACAGCTCCTGTTGACAGAAGGATGGTTCACTGATGCCTCATAGTTCAGCTGAAGTCTCTTTAGAGGAGCTGCAGGATACCTGGTTTTCCAGGAGGAAGAATAGGCGCCTTCCTCCTCTCACTCAGGCTCAGCTGACTTGAGCAGGCTGGGTGATACACCCTGCTGAGCCTTACCCAGCTTGGAGTCCACACTGAGAAGTGTCCTGGTAGCATATCCTGAAGGATTCTGCTTGCATGCTGTTGAAGATGCTAGATCAGCAGTGGGTCCTGGTGAGCTACATGAAACAACTCTGCAGCTCCAGAGTACCCAAGCAGATCTGAAGACATAAACATTCATGCCTTCAATGATTCCCACCTCCAGAACAGTGGAAAATATTGACCTTTCATATCCTAACTTACATCTTCCTCTTGATATGATCTGATTCTGCAAAAGGTCATGTTTGATGGGGAATCCTGAGTTCTCTCAATGCTCAGCACTTTTCAAAGAGGCTGGGACTCTTGTAAGATCAGACTTTTTTTTCTATGCAGTAAAAAAAAAATCTATGTAATTGCTTTTCATTTGTGTGGAACTTGCAGTTCTGCTCTGCTTCATCTGTAAAGATTAGAAGAAGAAAAGTAGACCAATGAAAATGGTTCTGCTTCTTCTGAGAAAATCGTAAAGGAGTGATTATTCTGTCAAAAACATGATTTTCCTTCTGCTGACATAATTTTAAGCAACTACAGTGTGTTCAGTGGAGTTACTCTTGAAAGGCTCTGATTAGACATCACGGCAAGCAAACTTTTGACATTAACAATGACCACAAGTCAACCTGGCTGAGATTGCTGCCTCTGATGCATACTCACTGCCCTATGCCTGGATTGTGCAAGTCTTTGCCTTCCAAGAAAGGTCATTATCAAGATCGAGTTCCTGGCATGTACTCTTTGATCAAAAAAAGTAGATAGAAGTAAAATTCTCCCATTTGAGAGTCCAGCAGTGGTTTACATTCTCAAATCATACAATATCCTGGGTTGGAAGGAACTCCCGGAGATCAAGTCCCAACCCCAATATCCATAGTTTTAAAATGCATCTTTAAAACAGTCTTCTAAATTTTTAGCACATTTTCCCAAGACCTACAATGGCATTGACCTTTTTAAATGCAGAACGGACTTACAGGAAAAAAATATTAGGACTGTGCACTATGATGATGGCATTTTCAATTAAATTAGCAGTTTCCTGTAGAAATGCTCTTACCCCTGCTCAGTTGCGACTCTGTGTGTGTAGGAACTGCATTTCTGAGTTACTTATCTAAGAAGTCTTTTGTTTCTCTCTTGTTCACAGTTTCAGTAGGTTATGAGTATGAATCCTGTCCAGACTTAATCCTGTGGGAGAAGAGGACAGCTGTGCTTCAGGGTTATGAAATCGATGCTTCCAAACTTGGAGGATGGTCCCTGGACAAACACCATGCCCTCAACATACAAAGTGGTAGGTTGTCTGTGGCACATAACAGGAATAACACAGCATTGCAAGTTGCTCCTTATCACTAAGAATTCAAGAAAAGGAAAGGAAAGAAACCTGACCAACACATGTGCTCTCTCTTGTATTTTGCTAACAAATTATTTCTGGTAACCTACATTTAGAAACAATTTGTGTGCAAAATGTAAAAGAAGCTGGCCATCATGAAGTAGCTGAATGTCAGCCTATCTAACTTTGTAGTGTCATAAAAGAAGTGTATAAACAAGGAAAATATTCCTAAAATAACAAAGGGCAGCCTATTCAGATTGGAGCTGTCACTAAGCATATATCCACCCAAAGGCATCCTCCAGTGTGCCAAGTGTACTTGCAAAACAAGAGGCTTCATGGGTCCTAAGGGAGAATGGAAAGTTCCAGAGTCCTTGAAGACTGCTGAGGACTGCAGCAGGGAGGCTTAAAAGCTGATCAGAACATGTTCAAAGGTGGAACAAGGTGCATTGTGTTGCTCTGGATAATAATGGTATGGGAGCAAACATCTAATTCAGCCCACATCACTGCCAAGAGCACTACACTTAGAGGGAAATAGGCAGCGCTCCTCTAAAACTTTGCAGATGAAACATTTCTCTAGAGAATGTCCCATGGTCTTCCTGCCCCTTACTTTTCCATGAGCTATGTAATTTCTTTTTTTTTACCTGGTAGACTGCAAATTACAGGGCAAGGAGGAGCAGACAGGGGCAGGTAAAAATTTATGAGATGCTGAAAAGTGTATTTCATTCAAAGGTAAAGACAGTTTTGTTCTCCCTACATATTTTCCTTCTGCAGGAAATGTAAGGGGTCTAAAAAAAAATACTTAATTCAGAAAAGAGGCTCCTCATTTGAAACTATGGCAAAACAATACTGTGAAAGATGATAAACCTCCTTGCTACTTAACAAATACCCCAGCTAGCATTCAGCATTGCCAGTTTGTGCTGCCTTTGGTCTCAGTTTCCCTGTCTCCCTTTAATTTCCTTAATACTCTTTTCTCTCTCTAGGCATCTTGCATAAAGGAAATGGGGAAAACCAGTTCATTTCCCAGCAGCCGCCTGTAATTGGGAGCATTATGGGCAACGGCCGCAGACGTAGCATTTCTTGTCCAAGCTGCAATGGTCTGGCAGATGGGAACAAACTCCTGGCTCCTGTTGCCCTAACGTGTGGGTCTGATGGAAGTCTTTATGTTGGAGATTTCAACTACATCCGAAGGATCTTCCCCTCTGGCAATGTCACCAACATACTGGAGCTGAGGTACTCTGTGCTGAATGTGGCCGTTAGAATAATACTCTTAAGTTCTGCAGAAATCCTATGTACCCAAAAGAAAAATGAGCAAAACTCTTAAAAAGAAGCAAACAACACAGCAAAACAGAGAAAAATCTGTCTGGATTTGCCTCCTCTGCAACTCTGCTGACTTTGATTTACACCAGAGAAACACAGGCCTAGCAAGTTCTTCCAGAACTGAATCACATGCCAAAAATATTGACACATTTCTGTGCTGCTAAATCAAGCTGTGCTGATGTCTGCCTTTTCCTGTAGTCAGAAACCAGTGGGAATGCTGAAAATTAACAAGCAGCCTCTGAGATAACCTAAACTTGGAAGGACACAGCACTGATGATGATATGTAGACATTAATCAGGACTGATAATCACTCATAATTTAGACAGGATGATCACTCTAGGCAGTCACAGACTGGGGTTTTCTAGTTGCTTTTTGGGGGACAACTGTATCAGCCCCCTTCAGTTCCTACCTGAACAGCAGTGTCAGGCTGAACATGCATATGGAGCATCTGGAAGAAAGTGGAGAATTTCCTTTTAAGCTCAAAAAGCAAAGGAAAAAAAATATACCAGGAGAAATAATGAGAAAGGGGCAGGAACATCTGTTAAAAACAACGAAGCAGAGGGAAAAGTGTGATTTGTCACAAGTTCTGAGGAAATGGAATAAATTGTGACTGAACCAAATTTCAAATTGACCTCGCTCAGGATATTTTTCCTATCTAAAAATTTCCACAGCAAATACAATTATCCACTTCAAAGCAATGGGGCCTGGTTCTAGGCTTTGCGTGGCCAGACAAGCCTCACTCCAGGAAAGTCAGATAAAGTTAAGGGAGTATTCCTGAATAAGTCTCGTGTGCTTGACAGGCCTGAACTCAGGTCCTGAGAAGTCCTATGAGGATAGCCTGGTAGGAAGGTTCAGTATTCCCATTTATTTCTCAAGATCTGACCCAAAAGTGAGAATCTTCCCAAAAGTAAGACCCTTCCTCCTCAGATTTAATATCTTTTGCTGCTGAGAACAAATATAATATTGCATTTCTGCAAGGGCTGCAGCAAAATTTGGGCAAGATCCCCTTAGTCCCTCCTGCACAAACATGCCATAGTCATTAGACCTTGCCAGAGGTCTTACTTGGCAATGAGAACCATCATTGTAGATCATGGTGTATGGAAAAAAGAAATCCAGACAGCCACCAGAAGGCCGGCACTTACAGAATAGCTGCCTTGGTATGTGCACCTCAGAGGGCTGGGGCACCTTTTAAGTAATGAAGCAAGAACCTCATTTTTGCTATTCAGTTTCATGATACATGAGAACATAATATCTCTCATGTTTGTAAGGTGGGAAGCTGGGATAAACCTTCAGACCTGGTCCTTGTTAGAGTCTAATATCCTTCCAGTGCCAGAAAGTTATTTTAATGACCAAAGGTGAGACTTCCAGAAGAAGCCTAGGTGAGCCCAAATCCCATTGCAACAGAGTAGGATTAATATCTCATTCCCAGAAGTACAATTTTGAAAACCCAATCCCTGTTTCATTGTCAGTGGAAATACCAGACCCATCAAAGGTTTTGCAAAGTATTTCCTCATTGGGGAGGAGAAAATTGAAAGCCTTGACAGAGTAGCCTTGCTGGCTGTTGTGTAGAGCCACAGAGTTAAATTTACTCCAGAGTTAAATCTGCTGCAACGATTGCTGCTTCATCTGTGCAAACACTCAGGTTACTGGATCTAATAAACATTTCTTCACTCTGGTGTGCTATAAAGTAAGTGGATTCAGATGTCGGCTGGCTAAAAGCTGTGGAGGAAAGCCATTGCTTTTGGACTAAATGGAGTTTGCTTGTGTCTTCTCAAATCAGCATCTCCTTTGAGATTAACACCCTCACTATTTGGCTCCAAAGTTTGTTTGCAGGGGTGGCTTTGGAGTGTAGTGTTCTGGAAAGCAAATGGATTGTGGGTCGCAGAGAGCTGCAGCTGGGTGTGTAACTTAGACCTATGGAAAATGTCCAGCTCGGCATAATTCCAGTCCTTTGGGCTGAGGTTACAGCAATGAACTGCCACCTGTAACTGTGCAGCTCTTAAGTTACCTTTGTAAATCACAAGGTGTTGCTTTGAGTGAGGGTGAAAAAAACTGTAAAGATATCTGCATCTACATCTATTTAGCTCAGTGCTGCACTGAGAGATAAAGTCTGATGGTCCTATCTCTTGTGTGAGTGAATAACTCCAAGCAGGTGAGATCACACTTCCTTTGTGATATGCAGCAGTACATAAGTGAGCTCACTGCCAAGTAATATTCAATATAAAATACATCAGTGTCATTCCAGCTAAGTCTTTATTTATTATTGCATTGTATGATACAGTTACTGTCTAGTTTTCAATCTGCTAATAATGCATCGAACTGAGCTGCTAACACCTCATTCTTTCTTCTATTCCCTGCTTTCCTGTCTTCTGTCAGAAATAAAGATTTCAGACATAGGTAAGCCAACCAGTGGAGAATTCTTATGCTGCTCCCTGTCTTGTTGCATGTTGTTACACAGTGAGCCACGAGTGCCATTTCCAGATGATTCAATAGCAAATGAAGCTGGCGTGATTAAAACTGGCATAGGCAATCAGTCATCAGAACTGGGAGCCATTAATCACAATGTGAGCCATGCAAGCTTCTGCATGAGCTGTTACAGCTGGAGACAGGGGAAGTACAGGCAGAAGAAGCAGGGAAACAGGAGGAGGAGGGGGGAAGGAAAATGGGTGGGAATTAACCAAGGAAGTAGAATTGGAACAGTTTCAGGATATGGATCACTGGAACAACTAGGATGGAAAACTAATTCTCTGCAGTGAAAAGCCTTCCTTTTGAGTTTGGGGGGTTTAACAGGCATAATGAAGATCCATATGTCCCCCAGCATCACCCACCCGGGGAAGTTAGTTTTTGTAACTTTTTTCAGTCTGAGCTTTCATAGAGAGCTTTGACACGTGAAAGTCTGTCAGGCTCAGATATGATGTAGTGCAACTCAGAACCTTAGCCAGGAAATGCAATAAAAGAGTAATGACAAGAAAACAAGATGAAAGAGAGACTCCTAAATTGGAGCTTTGTCACTAAGAATATTTGTCACTTGGGTTCACTGGAGTTTCAGTGGGTTTGATCCAATCAGTTGCATTCCAGAAGATGTCAACATCCTGTCACTGCCTGTGTTTGCAAGGACTTCTCTGAATCTGACAAGTTTCCCATCCTTCTCCCTGGCTGCTTTTCTAAATCAGAATCTTAGACTGTGTGGAGTTGGGATTTTTGTGTATGCTTGTTTAGTTTTCTTTTGCATTTGGGATTGGGGATTTTTCTTGCTACATGCTTTTCATTTACTATTTCTTTGACTTCAGAGAGGTTATGCTAAACCAGAAATGTTCCTTTTATCTGCATGCATGGAAATGAAATGGAGTAGAAACTGATTTTTTATCCTATTGCCAGAACAATAATGAAGGGCTGAGCTTCACAGTATAATGGACTGGCCCAAAGCATCTATTAGCAGGGCTGGAAGGTTGGTACCCAAGACCTTTTCAGTGATTGTCCTCATCAGGCTGAGTTCCAGCTCCCCAGCTCCTCTTTCACATCATTTGAAGGCTATAGAAAATTTCATTTCTTTGTGGAACAGCCAGGTTGTATCCTTAATGCCTGAGAAATACACAGCCACTAAAGTGCATCAGCTTCGACAGTGAAGGGCAGGAGCTGGATACTTGTTACGAGAAGAGGTTTTGTGTATGAAAGCAGTAACTGAAGGAATAGCTGTGGACTGGGTACAAATGCTGCAGATGCCACCAGAGCCTTACAAAGTTGGCAGGGCTTCAGCCTCTAGGCAGTTCCTAAAAACTAAGAAATGAAGTGAAAGAAATCTGAGACATGCCTGCTTCAGTGCAGCCCAAAGGGGATCAGGGAGGGAGGAAGCAGGTGAGGAGCTCCAGATCAAACACTCCCGTCTCTGACTACACTGAGGGAGTCACCCCTCTGTTAGTGCCTGTTCTGTGACATTTGCTTTAATACTTCTTGCTAAGAAGCCTCTTTGCTCCTGACCCTCAGGGAAATGAGTGAGTGTAGTCTCAGCTAAAGCTCCAGTGTTTTGAAGGTCCTAAGCTTGACACCAGTGACCAGCAACAGTTCAAAGGGTGAGATCCACAGGACTGAATATTAGCAGTTTGGAAAAGCTGAAATCGGTATGCTAAAGCTGCCTCAGTTCAGGGGAAAGGATCCCTCCCCAATATGTAGCCTTTGGTGAGCCTGATCTCCGGAGGTTCTGGAGCTATCCACTAAGAGGCTCAGCTTTACAGCTCTGTGTGCATAGCCAAGGTCTAACTCTGCAACAGCCTAAATGAGGGATGTTAGCTAAGCCAAAAAGCATCACCAAATCATGATGCCTTCTCTACAGGAACGTGGAGGGCAGTGAGGCAGTTCTGTCTTGCAAATATACAAAAAGTGGCCACACTTAAGTTTATTCTTCCTTGTTTATTTTCATCCATACTGTAGAGAGAAGTCTACGATTACTGGCAAAGAGAGGTATCTCAGCAAACAGCCCTAGGATCAGATAAAAAGTCCTTTGCAGTCTCTGGCTTGGCTTATGGCATTGTTATAAAGTTTTATTGTCCAGCGTATCACACTAGAAGAGCTTTGGGCATCACACACAAACTGCAAACACTAAAAGACCAAGTGTAAATTCAGCTCACTGCACTGTGTGGCCTCCTTAGGTATTAATCTATTGAGTGTCACCCAGGGAAAAAAGACCAGTACCTCACACAAGCTACAATTAGATCCTCTGGTTCTGAGCTGCAGGGTGCTTACCATGGACCCATGGAAACACAGCCCCACTGAACATAAACCTCCTGGCTGCAGGAATTTGGTCGTTCTTTAGTCACCACCAAATGTACGTGGCCAGCAAGGCTCACAGGGGAAGTGGGTAGCTGGCACAGAAGAAGAGGTGATTTTGTGTCCTTAAACAGACATCAGATCCAAAGAAGCCTCAGGGGTTTATCCAGGTCCGTGGTTGTGGGTAACTAATTTTGGTGGTGTGACTGCTCCTGTCTGTTGACCACAGTGGGAGCCAGAGCTGTACAGTTACTAGTAACAGAAGTTGTCCTTTGAGGAGGTGGTAGATGCCCTTGCATCTGAGAAACTAAGATACAGTTCATCTTGTAACATAAATGTTAAAAATAGTCAGACCAGTCCTACCCCAAAAGGTGATATTTCTCTCCACTGCTTGTAAAGGGAGTAAAGGCACGCAGCTCTGATGTGAGCGCCCACTTTGTAACCATCTAAAGCTTGGTGATATGAATCCCTTGGCATTTTACAGAAGCCAATAAAAAGGTGCACTCTGCTGTGCTGATGTTTTGTAGGGACCCTGCTGAAAACAGGGACCATGTCCCTTTTCTCATCTCTGGCTTCCCACTCTGGAGCGGGAGATTCCTTCCTAGGACTCCTCCAAAACATGGGCTCTGGGCTCAAAGGGATAATACCAGCATTGGTTCAAAGTCTGTGCATATATCATAGTACAACTGAAGCAGTCCACAGTCCAAGCATCATACCTCTGCCAGCTCACCCAACTTTTTCTCCCATTTCTCCCTATGCCTGTGTGTAAGGAATCAGGTAAAGCACAAACACTTTAAAATGGAGTTTGAATCCCTTAACACAACTGCAGAGCTCCCTAAATGGTACTGGCACTATCCTGTCCAAACAATGAGAATGGTAAAAGGAAGGGGAGAAGACACATGTATGGAAGAGACTGCACAACCCCAAACAAGTGGGATCACTGTGGACTTGGAAGATTTCCCTGTGGTTTCCCAGCACATCACTGTGTCACAAGCATACAAGAAAGCAGTATCACCTCCATTTCACTTTGGCTTGCAGAACCATGAAACTGTTCTCATTCCCAGTGACTACACCGTCGTGCCCACTAATACCCATCAAAGTGTCAGTTCTTGGCTGGAGAACTATCCATCCCATCACTGCAACTTCAGGGTTATTGCTTCAGGGGGTTTAAAATAGCAATGCAATGCTCAGGTTTTCTTCTAAGAACTTGTAAGAGCTCAAGGAACACTCTTGGAAATCAGCTCTTCCTCCACAATCAGTTTCTAGTGCCAGTGTCAATATGGGGGATAAATATTCTAAGACTACAAATAATATAGCCAATTAAGTCTTTTGAATTGTAAAAAGTCCTGTCTTTTGTTTTGGAACATTATCTAACTGAGAAATGAGAGACGATGAAAGGGGAAAAAAAGTCTTCTCTGCTTCACCCCAGGCAGATTTATTTCAGTTGCTGTTCAGCCCAGTCCAATTTACCACTTGGATTTGCCTATTGATTGTGGCTTTAAATAAAAAGTGAAGCCCCAATTTTCCTGGCTCCACTGCTCATGCACTATCAGAGATAAAGGGAAGCAGTTTCGGACATTTTACATGACCAACGTAGGTTTATTTAAGCATCTTTCACTCTGAAGGATCTCAGAGTGACAAAAAAAAGCTCCAGTGTTTAACACTGCACAGTTCATGCCAGGGCAAAGCACGATACTATTTCCCTGCAATGTTGAAAAGAGTTGGCAGAGGCCAGGGGGGTAGATTCCAGCTTGACCATTTTTAACAGATTGTTTCAGCATCTACTCTGTACAAGAGCTGGGAATAGAAAATTGTTTTAAGAGCTCTCTTTTTTACAGAAGAGTGTAATCAATAATAAAATCCACCAGAGTGAGGCTGTGAAATCCAAAAATAAATCACAACAATAGTGCTGGGAGAGGGGAGCAGGAATTTCTCTCCATCCCCATTTTTCTCCATCTCTGGGTAAGTCCTCTGCCTTTGCCCATCTGCAAATAGCCTGTTCTAAAATTCAGGGAAAGTTGTCTGTGCTTGCCAGTCAAAGATGGTAAAGGATTGCAAATTGCCATTAAAACTGTCCTCCTCTGGTCCACCTCCCATGCAAAATAGAGATTATGAACAGCTCAAAAGCTGACTGACATTCAGCAGGGCTTTGTTAGGACAGTCAGCAGAAAATGCAAGGCTCTGATCAAAATGGATGATGGATTCCCACAGGGAACTTCTTCCACTAGGGTTGAAGCCACTTGCTTAGTGTGAGTGACATGCAGGTAAATGAAATAATACCCTCCCAGCCTGCTGTCATTGGGAAGGAATACAGATGGAGACTAAACTGTCAGGCTGGAGCTGTCTTGAGGGTCAGAGCATTTTATTTAGCAAGAATCAGTGTCATTTTTGGAGATGAAATCTGTTCAGACTTTAATAGGATAAATCACTAGGGATATTCCAGAATAAATCAGAAAGGTGCTTTTCCCCCACACCCATATTATCAAATAATTTGAATGAAGAACCAATTTACTGCTTTTTAAAGACAAGAATAACTCAGTAATTTTTATGTGTCTGAAGAGGGGGTAATTTTCCTAACATAAAGGTTGAGAGGAATTTTCTTGTTATGAGGAATAGAGTCAACTGTGATCGACACTCAATTTTCTAGCCAGCTTCTCCTGGAACAATTCCATTAAGTGCAAAATTGTGAACTGTGGCCTAGATTTTTATTAAGAATTCTTTGAACTTGATGAGTTTGGACAGCTTGAAGGTGTTCTGGAGAAAAGTAGATACTTTCATACTTCTTCTAATTACTACTTAGCCTTTCTTAGAACGAAAAAACTGTGTTCAGGACAGGTGTTATAAGTCTGATCTGTTGGTTTCAGGCTTACAAGAGATGCAGCTCAATGCATACTAGTAGTAAACAATTTTAATAAAAGATGTTATTAACTTTAGTATCTATATTAAAATACAAGTAAAATTCTTACAAGACAAATGTTTAAATTTTGTCCAAACCCATCTGGTTGGTTTTTTTCTGGCCAGTCCTATTGGATGCTTTCCATAAAGTGGATTCTAGTTTATTAATTTTTTCAGTCTTGGCCTCATTTAATGTTGCAGTCATGGAGCTAAAAATATTATCATTCTGTCTGCTCATCCCATTTTCTCAGCCATGCTTTCTTGTGTCCAAGGAAACAGTTAGCGGAGAGTGTTTAATGGGGGACTGATGTTCAGGTTCCTCAACCTAGTACTTTCATGCTTTCAAAGCATGAACTTTAAAGTTCATGCTTTACTTGGGGCAAATGTGCCGCTCAAGGAATTATTTTTGTTTCTCTCATCATTGAGGTCCAGCTGAATTCAGTGGCAAGATTCCCTTAATCTCTCTGAGGGCAGGACAGGACTTTAGAGTCTTTGCTGGAGTCAGCATGAGTGCCAGATGATCTTGCAGGGTGTATCTTCAAGTGCTTTATACAGGAAGTCTCCTTTTGTAGTTTGTATTAGTCCTTTGTTGGGAGGGCAGATTTTTTTCATTATTATTTGTTTTATTTCCCTACTGTCCTGTGTTTCCCCTTCACTTCCTGGCACTGCACGAACACCAGTTTCAGGACTATGTCTGTAACAAGTAAATTAGGCAAACACAGGCACTGGGACTCAACCTGTAGTAGTTCCTGGCATGGTTTTGGCTCAGACCAGAGTGCCCTTTCCTTTGGTTGCTTCCCTTCATGCCAGAGAGCGCCCCAGGCACAGCAATTGCTAATGGATACAGCTTGGGATCCTGTGCCGTAACACACCGTGTACTAACCTTGTCCAATACAGCACTCCTTCACTTTCCCAGTCTTTCTGCCCTGTGCGTTTTTATTCTCTAAAGTGCTTGCATTGCCTGTTGACTTAAGGAAACACATCATCCAAAATATTAATAATGTCATACCCTTGTTTTTCAGCCACAGCCCAGCTCATAAGTATTACTTGACCACAGATCCAATCACTGGCTCCATCTACCTCTCCGACACCAACAGCCGACGTATCTATAAAATCAAGTCAACCACATCAGTGAAAGACATTGTGAAGAACTCGGAGGTCTTGGCTGGAACTGGGGATCAGTGCCTCCCGTTCGATGATACCCGCTGCGGAGATGGAGGCAAAGGCACTGATGCCACCCTTACAAATCCCAGGGGTGAGACTGCTTCTTCTCCACTGGCTTTTTTAAAGGGGGCTTTTTGAAAGCAGCTTGTTTAGTCACACTGGAGATTGCTCTCCTCTCCAGTTCTGAAACACATCCTAAGGGCTTGCTTCTGGAAATGAGTGAGTATGTCTCACCTTCAGCTAGTCATGTCATGGTTCTTCAAATTGACATGGCTGGGAGGAATGCTGAACCAGAAGGGTTTAGTGGTGGGCACATGTCCAGAGGGCAATGGAATAAATCCACCCATTACTTTTATACCCGTGTAGCCACTACTCCTTCTTCCCAACAGTGCTTGGTCCTTCCCAACCTGGGCAGGATTCACTAGCGTTCAGTTCACTGAGGCTTTCTTGGCATTAAAAAAAAGCCCTATAAGCATTGCAGTATGTATCTATAAAAGGGCAGCAAAACTAGCATACAGCTCAAAGATACACAAATGGTGGTTTAGAAATTGACATTATATATCACAGCATCCAGTTTAAATCCTATAGGGGGGTGGATACTAACTTTGATATGGGAATGGTCTAACTCATCTTAATTTCACCTGGTTCCAACATACTGAAATGTGATAAAAGCACAGTAGAATCAGAATAAAGGCATCACACAGCGTTCATGGCTGTGAACTAAATTGTTCAAAACAGGTTTAGCCAAACATATGCAGTCCTGTGTGTAGCCAAGACTTCAGTCTGGCAGTCTCAAGGTAACAAGCTCTGCAGATGGAGGATGTCAGTCCCCCCAGCTGTCCGCAGCTCCTCAGAAAAAGAAGCACACGGGGGGATAGAGATGAGGTGGAAGGCACTGTTTGTACACAAATTTTCGACCGTGTTTGTGAAGAGGGCTGAGAAGGACACCCACGCAGGAATGTTTTTTGAGATGTAGCATTTTTGCTTGTTATATGCCATCGCCGTGTGGGTGTTGATGTAGAAGCTGCTGCTTTGTTCCTGAGGCGTTCCTTGGCGTGGAACCCCCGGCAGTGCTATTTTGCAGCCTCCCAAGCCAGCTCTCTCACCCGTGTGATGGAAACATGCAGCACACACTCACACTGAGCTGGCCAGCTCAGGAGTCATTACAGGCAAAGAGTTAAGAGGCGGCCCCCCGTACAGAGTTCCAAAGGGATTATTACCAAACCACGACGAAGCAGTCCATTGGTGAAAAAGGGGACGGATTCCGCTCAGGACACACTTATAAAGGGGTACAGAAGGGAGGCAGGGTAACACAACAACAACCAGCGGGGAGGAGGAGGGGGCGAAGTGCGGGCTGGATTACACGCTTTTAAGGGATACAACGGGCGTCTGGCTGCTGGCCAACCAGACAGACTGAGTCTATACAGGACCACGATGCCTGAGGGAAGAAGCTTTTCTCATCGAGTTTAGGGGTGATCTTAAACTTCAGAGCTTGCCCTCCCGCGAGCCCCCTCTGTACCTGGGCTCTTTGGCCCCCAGGCCACCACAGCTGCTGGTTCAGCCACTGCAACAGTATGTCTTCTTTTGCCGAGCTGTTCAGAGTGTGAGGAGTTATTGATAGGTTCTTGGCTTTGACATCAGTGTGCTGCAGGTTTTCTTTTTCATTGCATCAGGGAGTGGTAGCTCCCTCCTTCCTCACCACAACAATGGCCAAGCCTATCCCAGCCTCTTTGTAAAGCAACCCCTCAGCAAAGCCTGGGGATCCTTTAACAAGTGCTCCTGCCTATGGCAAGGGGTTTGGACTAGACGACTTTCAAAGGCCTCTTCCAACCCAAACTATTCTACGATTTTATGGAAAGTTATTTCACGAAAAACAGATAAGATTCCCAAGGAAATTGTGGCTGTCCCATCCCTGGAAGTGTTCATGGACAGGTTGGATGGGGCTTTGAGCAACCTGGTCCAGTGGAAGGTGTCCCAGCCCATGGCAAGGGTTTGGAACTAAAGGCTCTTTAAGGTCTCCTCCAAGCCAAACCCTTCAATGATTCTATGATTCTTAGGAAGTTATTTTTCATGACATAGAGATGACGTTGTTTCTGAATCCAAGAAACCCAGGCTGATTTAATGACCTTTTGTGTCAGGTCTAGCTGTGATTTTCTTTTTGTTATATGTCAGCTAGTTGTTTCCCGGCAAGGATGCAGAAAAATATACTATGGAAAACCTATTTTTTTTGCCAAAAAGCATCAAAACCCAGACTTCTACCCTTGTAATATTTAAAGAGCCCATCATGGTTTCCAAACACTCCAGAATCCCATGAGCTGACCATTATATTGGGCTAAAGTATTGCCAGAAGCACAGGTATGGAAAAGGAACAGCTACCAGTGGTCAGTTTTCAGTGTAGAATTTGTCTCACTGAAATGAGAAGGCTGACTGAAAAGAAAATTAAGTGACTTGGGCAGAGAGATTCAGGCAGTCCAGCAGATGAATCATGAGATCAGGGAATCTAGAAATCTGTAATCCAGTTTTCTGCACCTCTTTGAAGTTGAATGAGTGCAAAAAAAATACCCCACCACTTTCGTTGGTCCTCTGTTCTCCCTTGTACAAGATAAGAGGGTTATTATTCATTTCCATCCATGGGTGAATGTTACAAGGTTTAGATGACTTATGTTTCTGCTTTGCTATAGCAAACAGCTCTGGAGTTCAAAGTTTTCAGCACTGAAATCCTTCTTGTTGGCAGCTGAAGCTCTCAGGAGGCCATTCTTCCACCTCAATCATATAACAGCAAAACTCATGCATTCCTTCCTCAGAGTTCAAAAATTTCGCAAAACAGAAGTAAATTGAGGGTGAAAGAGGAAATGGCATGAAGCAAAATGACAACAAGAAAATAATAATCCAGAGAGCCCACACTGCCAATAGAAAGCTCCTAAACAGTGTTCTCTGATCTGATCCTAATCTGGCTCTGCAAATCCTGCTGAGGCAATGGCTGTGGCAGGTGTGACTCACTCCCCATTCCCCTCAATAAATGATGAACAGTGAAAACCCATGCTGACAATGTAATGTCACCAGTGTTTATACCTTCGCAGTGGTTCCTCCTAGCAGAAAAATCCAGCAAATGCTCTTCCCTCAAGTACTTCATAATAGTTGAAAATAAAACTGATTTATTGTATAAGTAACCAGTAGATCTCAAGTGACTCTCTGCTTCCGTGTCTTGGCAGGCGAATAAACACTCATAAGTGGATGGTCAGAGGAAATTATAAAATGATTCTGTAGCTGTAGAGATATCAGCTGGCCAGGGAAGGACTTGGAAAGTCAGTTTTTCAAGAATCATTGCTCTTCACAGGACTCTACTTTTAAAGGCTAAAGCTATTTTTTTTTCTCTGAACATAATTGCTTCATGCCAAGTAAGATTTCTTTATTTTAAGGACATCTTTTCACTTTTTCAAAAATCATAAGGAATAACATCTTTCACGATGTTGTAATTAGCTGATATTTGCATCTTGCTGGAAAATACTGAGGGATACCTTCCTGCCGGGTGAAAACCAGCAATTCATTAAGAATGGAGAAATAGTCATGAGCTGTCAACATATGCCTTTGCATATACCTTTAGCCTCTTGCACCAGTCAAGCATCTGGTCTAAGCAGATTTTTTTGGGTCTCTTCTCAGTGGAAAGAAACTAGTACCCTGAAGGTGGTTGATTCCGTGACAATGCACATGTTCAAGGTGGGATGAACCACATTCTGGGGGTGCTGGGGTTCTCCTCCTGGATCTGACAGCCTGAAGAATGAGGTCCCCACTGCAGCAAACACTGTTCAGAATGATTCTCCACATTCTGAGCACCAGAGTTTTCCCTGCTGTTTTGATCACTTCCTCCAGTTCTCACCTCAGCTCCCATGAGCTCAGAGGGGATAATTTCATAGAATTGTAGAATGCTTTGGGTTGAAAGGGACCTTCAAAGACCATCCAGTTCCAACCCCCCTGCCATGGGCAGGGACACCTTCCACTAGACCAGATTGCTCAGAGTCCCATCCAGCCTGGCCTTGAACACTTCCAGGGATGGGACATCTGCAGCCTCTCTGGGCAACCTGTGACAGAGCTTCATCACCCTCACAGGAAAGAATTTATTTCTAATATGCAGTCTAAATTTTAGATTTAGTTCAGAACCATTATCCCTTGTCCTGTCATTACATTTCTCTGAAGTACCTTCTGGACAAAGGTTCTTGTCTCGCTCCACTGAAAGAACTCCTTTTAGACAATCAGCTTAGAAAGACATTAGGAGGGGTAAAACCCTCCAGGAATTTCACACTTTACCTATCTTTGGCATGTCTAATAAAGGTAGGCTACACAAACACAGGACAGATAGATCCACAGATGAAATAGGGGTGGCAGTGGTTTGGTCAGGGTATTTATCATAGCTATTAGGAACCAGTCTGCTCCATCCAATTCATTTGCCACAGAGCACATAGAGCTTTCAGATGCTAATGAATTTCAATATATCCTTGCAAATTAAAGTGTTACCACTTCCTAATTAACATCTGCTAATAATGATCCTCTTCTACAAGCAGTCTAAAGAAAAATTAAAACTCCAGATTGTCAGAGCATTTCTTTTCATCTGAGTACTCACCATTGGTTCTTCTCGGGAAAACATTGTGGCAGAGAATGGGGGGAGGGAGGGGGCATCTCATTCATTTAGCGCCATAACACCCATGCAAAATGAAGTAATTAATTTGGGGACAGACTGCTTCTTTCACTGTGCCCTGCTGAATGTGTAAACAAAATCTCAGTTGTTCGCTAAGTGTTGAAGAGTTTGACAGTTAATTGAGGAAATTCAACCCTCCACAGTCCGCTAACATTTTTATGGTCGCTTAGTAATAGGCCCTTTTTGGGGGAAGACCAGAGGCTGACTGAACAAAGTATCATGGCCCTTACTCTGGCCAGAAAAGATGCTTAGGGAGAGGGGCAATGCGGTCTTCCTGTGCTAACTCTCCAGATGCTAATCATCAGCATTTAGGGGACTTTCTGAAGAGGTTGCACCAGACCTGTGCTTGTATACCATCATCGGTTGGCTTAGAAACCTTCCTGAACATCTAGTTTTGTTCTTCCAGGCACCCTGTGCTAATAATTTCCACAATTTCTTTATCCAGGTCATGAAAAAGAGTGGTCCTTTTGAGGCAAAACCACTGTTTTCTGTTCCTTTCTCGTGCATTTCCTAATTCTTTGCTGTCTTGTAGTTCCCTTCTTGACCACTGCATAGCACAAAACTGATCTTAGCAAAAAACTTCTCACAGGAATTCCAGAATCTTTTTCCTGTGTGCTCTTTTTCAGATTGTCAATCTATATGGGTAGTTAGGCTTTCTCCTTCCCATGTGAATTCCTCTGTACTTATTGACATTGATTTTCATCTGCCATTTTATTACTCAGTCATTCAGCATCCAGTCAGACAAGAAAGGTCCAAATCTGGATTTCTTTAAGCACCTTTTTTTCAGTTAAAGGATTTTCCCCCCCTTTTTTTTTTCCTAACTGGAGCTACATGCACGACACAACCACTTTTAGTGGTTTGTCTTGCAGAACAAACTCACCATGTCCCAGTAGCTATTTGCAGCATAACGCTGTGCTGTCACCTCTTCATGCTGCAAGGTCCTGACATTTCAAACAAATGTCATCACGTCACAATCTTCTATCAGCACAGCTCACTGGTGTGATGTACATGGTGCTAAAAGCCCAAGTTTTGTAAGAGATCTCTGCTTGTGCAAGGGGAGCCCATGATTTTATAACATATGTATTTCATATCTCAGGACTTAAGGTTTGGGTCTGCAACACTACCTGGGTAGTGGCAGCAGCTGTTTCCTCTCAGTAACTGTGAGGCTGAACTTAGAGCTATATGCTGAAAGGCTTTAATTCCCTTATGTTCCTATGGAAACATGAGAGGAGCCTTCTGCCAAAGCAAGCCAAGGGCTTGGGCTTAACATGCATAACATGTGAATTACCCATTTCTGTGCCTGTTTGCCAGAGCCAGCTCCCAGCACTGGAACTGTGCCTATATCAGAAAGGAAACAGAAAGGTCCAATCTAACCTCTACAATCTGCTGCAAAGAATCCATGAGATGCTTCTTTCCCTTTTCACAGAAGTCATTCATCCAAAGACACTTGTCTGTGGGACAGCAGGGCTCTTCTCCATAATTTAGCTGATTCCAAGACAATCAACGAAAGTCAGGAAGGGATTGGAGCAGTTGCCACGGAAGGAATGTGTGCAAGTGGGAATTTGGAGCTTCGACAGACTGCAAACTCTGCTGCCCTACAGAACATCTCAGGAAATGTGAGGCAGTTGAGATTGCTTAGTCTCCATGAAAGAGGGATAAGCAGAGAAGTGCCCAGTGATAAGAACACATACACATACCAATCCCCTGGAGCAGGGTGGTAAGTGGAAACTTTGCTATCCCACTTCAACTTACTCGGGTGTGCAAGCTCTTTGTCTAAGATGGAATGCAAAATAAAGTTGTGCCCTATCAGCTGATCAGAGCTGGCTCGAGGGCCGAAGTGCGTCCAGGTTATTATTGCTGTAACTGGGTAATCAGACCAGCCATCAAACCCCAGCACTGCACACAGCGAGCCACTGCCAGTGTACGCTACTGATAAGTCCAATCCAATACATATGGAACTAGCTAAGGGAGAAAATTCTGCCTCATTTAAAATCACATTATCCAGCCTGCCACCCTTCACTGGCTTTTGGCTTGTCACACAGACTAATGGACAGGCACCCGGAAAAATACTTGTTGTGAACCAAGGAATGGGTAAGAGACTGTTGTGTTTGACAAAAGCCAATTAAGATCAACTAAACCTTCGATCATGCCTCTTCCAAAAAAAGCACGTCTACCATATTGCTTAAAGAGCTCAGTTGTGTTCCTGGTTTTCAAGCAGATGCCAGAAAACACAAAAGAACTTGAAATTCAGTAGGAGAAGTAATTAAGAGGAGCAGAGACTTTCAACAGCAGATGCCAGTGACAGGTGACATGTGCCAGTATCCTGGATGACTCACTGAAGAGGGCATAGTGCTGACAAATCTCATGGCAGGTGAAGGTGGCTTCCTGAAAGCCATGGGTGCCAGTGAGATATTGATGCTTGTCCCATCAGATCCTTCTGCAAGCATTTGACGAAATGCTAAAATACAAATTATGTGTTTATATTGTATAGTGAGAATAAATGGCCACTACTACTGTGGTTTCTCCCATAGCATTCATCAAATCATAGAATGGTTTGGGTTGTCAGGGACCATAAAGGCCATCTAATTCCTACTCACCTTGTGGGGGACACCTCCCACTAGACCAGGTTGCTCAAAGCCCATCCAACCTGTCCTTGAATACTTCCAGGGGTGGGGCAGCTGCAGTTTCTTTGGTAAACCCTTCCCAGTGCCTCACCACCCTCAGTAAATCCAGATGTGCAACACTTACCTTGTACTCCTCTTTGAGACTCATGTTTCATGGTCCTGCAAAGATGAATCCTTTCTTGGCATGAATCGAACACAGGTATTAAAGTGTAGGGCTAGAAGCAATCTTTTAGGTCGTTCAGTCCTGTCATCCATTATCTCAGCAATCCTGCTATATAATCCCCTCCAAAATTAATGAACTTCATCTTGAAAACAGCAAGTAATTTTTTTCCTCACCGCCCTAGAGGCTTTTCTGAAACCACACTGCTCTGATGGTCAAATATCTGATCTAGGTCAAAGTGATGCCCTTCAGACAGGGTGATGCTGTGAAGAAGTGACGAAAATGCTGGTTTTACCTCCTGGCAGTAACACACAGCTCCCATTCAGCTCAGTGATCTGAAACACCAGTTTTCTGACTCCTAATTGACTTTGAATCAACAGGTTGCAACCATGTCAGAATCCCTTCTTTTACCTTAGCTCAATGGAGAAGTTAGTTCTTTCTCTCAAACAATGACTTAGTCCTGAGGGTTTTCTGCCAGGCCAGTTTATCTTCTGTGGATTTCTTCATAATCAAATATGGTATGTTTTTCCACGTATCACCTACCTCCATGGCTTCCAGCCCATGCAATACTTAGAGTGCTGGCTGAAGGCCATGATTTTTGTTGCCAAAGCAATCAGAGGATTAGTCCCTGCTCTATGAAAATCTAGAATTTTTGATCTGTGAACTGCTGCATCTGCACTTCACAGCAGAGCTCACAGTGGATGGATACCGAGGGTAAGTGTTTCAAACAAGAGGATCTGGCTGCAAAACAGCATTTCAGAGGAACACAAGATCTGATCACTCCTCAAACATTCTCAAAGCTTTCTATCTGAAACAGATTTTCCATCATTTCTGTCACCAAGATGACAGCCAAAGAAACGATCTAGTGAGGATTCAGCTCACTAATTTAATCTGCCTACAATATAAATGTTTTGTTTAGAGATATTTGCTGCAGTCTCCTTTTATAGTCAAATGGGAGGAAAAGGTATTTCTAGCAGGATTCTTATGATCTCTTGGGGATATGTGCTTTGGGGTGATACAAATCGCACTCTCAAAGTAGATTTCTCTCTTCACTGATTGGAATAGCTTCAGATACTTGCTTAGATGCATAGTGCAGATGTCTGCTTTTTGCCAAGTGATTGTTA
This sequence comes from Platysteira castanea, assembly GCA_013397175.1. Lineage (NCBI taxonomy): Eukaryota > Metazoa > Chordata > Aves > Passeriformes > Platysteira > Platysteira castanea. The sequence goes on along the minus strand of VYXC01005560.1, from coordinate 333,374 downwards.
CCCTGTGAGCAAAATAAACCAGACAGGAAGATCCTAATATTCCTGTATTTCAAGCAGAATTTTCACTTGCATAGAAAAAGATGGTACAGGCCTCTACATTCTTTTTCTGTTTCTTTACAATCTTTTAGTCTCTTTAAGATACTCAAATATTATGCTGAGTGACATTCTGCCTCTGTAGGGTAGATGAGATGAATTACTTTATTAGTATCTGTGGAGTTATTTTAATTTATACTAGCACAAAGGAGAGGTGAATAGAGCCCCTAACTTCTTATTCCTCCCTCAGTCATGACCTTTCTCTGTGACCTTGTGAGAATTGCATTATCTGTTAATTTTCTGATATGTAAAATTAGAATGATCACACTCATAGACTGTTATGAGGTCTAATTAGAAAGTGTAAAGCACTACAAAATCCTCTGATGGAAGATGCAGAGGGTAGCTAGCCTAGGATAAAGAGGATTAAAGGAGGTTGTGCTAACATAACGAATACTTGAGAAATTATGCTTAGGGGGAGGTGAAACAGCACGTATCTGCAGGGCAAGAAACGAGAATCAGCAGCCTGTAACTGCTGTCAGCAGATCTCAAATCCACTGACAGGAGTATGTCTACAAAGGAGGTTTGGACAATGAAATTAATCACTAGCAGAGTTCAGAATCAGGTGAAACACTGTATATTAGTAGGATTATCCTAGGGAAAACCTTTTCTCATTTATCCATCTGGAATTTGATTGAGCTGATAGACCTTTCACAGCCTTTTTCATCGCCATTTTTGAAAGACTCGTCAGTGTAACATTTTTACGTGCATGGCTTACCATTCATACAAGGAGCAATAAAACCAGATTTCTGAACATGCAAGGCACGCAGTTATTAGAAAACCTTTTCATTTCAGCAGTTCACCGAATGCCATGCCCTTTTCCAGGAGTGAGCAGGCATTTCTGAATTGCATTGTGCGCCATTTGAAAGTGCCTTCCATGGAATGGTGCCAGTTAAAAGCTCTTGATAACCAGGACTCCCACATGCCCAACTCTCCTCTTGTTCCTCTTGAATGCCATAAAACATATTGCTCCTCATGTCGGGCTGCCATCACTTTCTCACTGTCTTTGTTCCTCACCAGGCATCACTGTGGATAAGTTTGGGCTGATTTACTTTGTGGATGGCACCATGATCAGGCGGATTGATCAGAATGGGATCATCTCAACTGTGTTGGGTTCCAATGACCTGACATCTGCTCGGCCTCTCAGCTGTGACTCTGTTATGGACATTTCTCAGGTAAGACAGTGGTTTGGTTTTGTTTCTACAGAATGCAAGCCTACACCTTCATCCTGTCTGCATGTCTGTGAGCTTCCCTAGAAGGTCTGACAAAGAGGTAAGGGCTCAAGGGAAGTTGCATTTCTACATAGTTTATGGTATAAAAATGACTGAATCAAAAAGAAATAACCTATAAAGACAGAAGGAAACACCTAACTGCCCTAACTCATAGATTTCTGGGGCGTGAGATTTTTACACATGTCCCAGCCACGGAATTGCCTTCTTTCAGAGCTCCCAGTCAGTGGAAAGACAGATTCCTGGGAAGGCAGGTTTTGCTAGGCTCATTTCTTGCTGTATGCCATGGACTATATGCCATGCTCCATTATAACATCTTAGCTAATCACAGGTTTTTTTCTTTTCTTCCCCTCATCCTAATTTGGCCCAGCACAATTTTAGACCTGAATCAAATTAACATAGGAAATACTGATTGGAGGATGTGGTGCCAAAATTAGCAGCAGCAGGAAAACAAGAATCTTGAATTGCATCAGATTGCAAATTGGTTGCAGCTACCATCATGCTGGGCTTTTAAGTCCTGCTGCTTCAAGGTGGAGTGAAAGAAGAAGAGAGAAAAAGAAATCTCATTTTGATGATTGCTTTACTGCTCAATGGTGCAGAAGAGAAATCTGTTACAGCCCAGCACTCAATTTTGTATGGCACTGGCCAACTTGTCAAATTGTGCCAGTTTAGGACCTTTGAAAGGACCTTGTGTCCTTTGAAACCTTTGTGCCACTTGTTGTTTGCCTGACTGCAGGAATGTTGTCCTCTCCTATGAAAATATAGATCATAGCTGGAGGCCTAAGTACTGTTATTCAGCCACAATAGATGTCAATGGGGTTTCCTTTTTGTAACTACCTAGATAATTTCCATGCTCCCATATGGAATCTGTTCCTTTTTTTACCCTCTAATTTGAAAAGATTATTCTTGCTTCTTTGAAACTGGCTCCCACTGTCTTTAATTTATGAATAAGCTGAAATTATGAGTTTAAAAGTTGTTCTGCCTTCTCTAGAGGCAAAATTTTGATGGTTAAAGGCCACCTTGTAGTGTGTTTCTCATTTTACAGACATAGTTTCTTCTTTAGATGAATTTCAGAGGCAGTTAGTACAAGACCATTGTGTAATCAGGCTTTAAAAATTATTTACTTCCGGGTTATGTAGCTCTCGTGTAAACCAATGTCATGTTCAAACACTTCTAAGATGAAAATGTATCAGCTGAAGACTCTTTTCTTTACTTTCCTAAAATGACAGGAACCATTTTTAGATTAATCTGTACTGGGACTGGCAGATTAACCACTCCTGTTCTGGAGAAACACACTGAAGACAAGATTAATTTAAAAATAAAAACCAGCTTGGGAAGCAGCTTTTCATCATTTACAGTGGATAGAAGGGTCTTTCCTGCCAGGTCCCTGAGGCTCCCTGGGACATGAGGACATGAAATATTTAGCTGCCACTGTTGACAAGGAATGGTTTTTAAGAGATTGAAAATTCCCTTGTCAGTTCAGAATAAACTCAGCTCTTGATGCTAACTGAAGACTGCAGAGCTTAAAGACCACTGGAAGGGATGGAGGCATAAATTATTAAAGAGAAAACCACAGGCTATAATGTTTTACTACAAGAAGGGTTAAAATAGGCCAGGAGCTGAGAAAAGGAAGGAGATTTTGAAAACAGAGAACCAAAGCAGACAGAGCTCAGCATACTGCTTAGCCATGAAAATAAGCTTCACACACCCAGGCATTAGAAGACACAATTAACTAAATACCTTACATCTGATCCCTTAAAAAAATCCTGAAAAGGTATATAGAAGCATCAAAATAAAGCATGGCTGTAGCGGAGATGTTCAACTACAGGCCTTAAAAATAGGAAGTTCCTGTGTTCCTGTAGATCTTACCTGGTCTCTTCTTATTCATAGCTTTAAATAAAATCACAGTGAAAGATGGTTTGCTGGACCTGAGCCTGCTGGCATCCACTCCTCCTCTTTCCAATTAGGTTACAAAATACTCCTCTAAACTTAGTCATATCAGACAAATGAGAAGAAACAGCAACTGAGATGGATGGTGGGAAAAGAAGGTTCAAAACAAAGAAACTATGCTGGAACTGATTGGTTCCCATCAACACAAGACTGATTTTTTTTCTATATAAACCTGAAATGAAATAAAATAATCCAAAAAAATGCACAACTTTGAGTTCTTTACAAAAAAAATGTCCTGAATTCTGTTGGTAAACATTTCTTAGGTATGGCAACTAAAAGAGTAGACTCACTTGAAAAAAGTGTGTTGCAGAAGCAGAGCTAGAAATAAAGTCCTTCTAGTGCTCACTCACTTGTGATGTTGCCAGTCACTGTTTTAGTGGATTATCATTGTAGAACTGGGATGTGTCACTCCTGAACCCATTTTTCCATTATGCTAAAACAAAATGTGAAATCACCGTGAAGACACAAGTATTTTATTCCATGAATTGAAATTGCCTGAATTTCCTGTGAATTGCTATTCTGCATTTTTGCAGCATAAAGCAGAAAACCATAGGTTATAACTTAGGTATTCATACATGGTGGCACAGCTGCCAGTTTTGTGTCTATTCCTCCTTGTCATTTACCCAGAGGAGTTCAGCCACTTGTGTGAAAAATCCTTTAGTAAAGGAATCACTGTTTTGTGTGTCTAATTTCGTAGCACTTCACACAGCAAAATTTGTAGTCCCAGGTCTCTCCTATGAGGTCCAGCTTCCATCAATTCAGAAAGCACAGGAGGGGGAAAATCACAGAATGGTTTGCCTCTGGCCATCATTCTGTTCCCACCGCTGTTCCAATGCAGAGTGTGGGTGGCCCCATGTGTCTGCTTCACATGACCAGGAGCTAAGCCCCCTCACTCACACCAGGTTATATCCTCTGTGGCCACCCCATCAAGTAATAATTAGTTGTGGGGTTTTTTACCCATTCTCTCTTTAATCCATGTTGATTCCATCCTCATTGTGATTGATTTACAGGAATCATGCAGTAGAAAAATGTCTTGCTATAAAAATTCCTTTGTGTTCTTTTACCATGAAGGTTCGTCTGGAATGGCCCACGGATCTGGCAGTGAATCCCATGGATAATTCGCTCTACGTCCTCGACAATAACGTTGTGCTGCAGATCTCTGAGAACCACCAAGTACGCATCGTGGCGGGGAGGCCCATGCACTGCCAGGTGCCAGGCATGGATCACTTTCTCCTCAGCAAGGTGGCAATCCACGCCACCCTGGAGTCTGCCACCGCCCTGGCCGTGTCCCATAACGGGGTCCTGTACATCGCTGAGACCGACGAGAAGAAGATCAACCGCATCAGGCAGGTCACCACCAACGGGGAGATCTCCCTCGTCGCCGGTGCCCCGAGCAGCTGCGACTGCAAGAACGATGCCAACTGTGACTGCTTCTCGGGGGACGACGGCTACGCCAAGGACGCCAAGCTCAACGCGCCGTCCTCCCTGGCCGTGTGTGCAGATGGGGAGCTGTACGTCGCTGATCTGGGGAATATCCGAATCCGCTTCATTCGGAAGAACAAACCGTTCCTCAACACACAAAATCTGTATGAGTTATCCTCACCCATAGACCAGGAACTCTACTTGTTTGACACCAGTGGGAAGCACCTTTATACTCAGAGCCTTACCACTGGAGATTATCTTTACAATTTTACTTATTCTGGAGATGGAGATATAACCCTGATCACTGACAATAATGGCAACTTAGTCAATATCCGAAGAGATTCCACAGGGATGCCTCTCTGGCTGGTGGTGCCTGATGGCCAAGTCTACTGGGTGACAATTGGTACCAACAGTGCACTCAAGAGTGTAACGACACAGGGGCATGAAGTAGCCATGATGACTTACCACGGCAACTCTGGTCTCCTTGCCACTAAAAGCAATGAAAATGGTTGGACAACATTTTATGAGTAAGTATTTTATGAATATTGGGCTGCTGACTTCATTCTGTGTTCTCTGAACCGTGCAAGGTTGGTAGAATTTAATTCACTGATCAGAATTATTGCCTAAATAAAATGGCCAGAACAGAGAGTATTAGATTTCACACAAACACTAGATACTGGCAGTAAGTGCATTAGAGCTTGAATAAGCTCCCTCTACCAAGTCAAGAGTCAGACAGAATTTCTGCTGAGTTTTTCTAAGTAATTTGGACACCTGGTTCTCCTTAGCTGTAGTCAGGACTGGAGATTTAGGTTGCATGTCAGAGAATTTTTCTTGGCTTTGAAAGCCTTGGAAGTATGAAAGTTCCATCAGAGCCTCTTTTTTCACAGCTTTTCACCTACTTCCTACACTTCAGTGTCTTTTTTGTGCCTATTTGAAATGTCTGATGTAGAATGACAATTGGCAATGACTAATGAGAGCTTGCTCTGGAAACAATTCTGTAATTAATGGACTGCTCGATTCCTACTGTTGCAATTTGCCTCACTAACCTTTAAAAGTAGTCTTGGAACTGTTCAATACGAAGCCTGCCCCAAAGAGCTTTTTGAGCAGAGAGAAGACAGGATGCATTGAAAAACCCAGAGATGGCAGTATCTTGAATATTTGTACTTCTTTTCCGTACTGCTGTTAGCAATTCCCTCCTTATAAATATTGTGAAGACAACACATTTCTGATATAAAAAAGAAAAAAAATGGGTAACTGAATGAAGAGCATCTAGAAGGATTCAGACTGCTGTTGAGAAGCCTTGCCCCTCCTTCTTCTGTAGTTTAATTTTTATTTACAAGTGTAACCTCTTTGAAACAGTCCTTTAAGTGCATCATTTCCCGTATGGTTTGAATGGTTATGTGGAAGTATTCAGCTGCCATAATAATAGACCCATTGTAAGAATCCAGTTTGGCTAGAGTAGACAGTTCACAAGATGACAAACAAAGAAGCTGTAAAAAAAAGGGATTCGGGAAAGGAGAGCTGGCTAAACCCACATATCTGTGTGTTGATATGTGGTTGCTTTGGTTCTCTCCTTAGAATGTTCCAGGTCCAGTTTCAAATGTCTTTGCTTAATACTCACTGCTCCTGCTCCTGCCTTGAAAAGAACTGATGGAAACTCGTGATGAATCTTTTGAAATGTTATTAGCATTTCATCAATGGTCTGCTTGCAATTACTGTAGCAATATTGCTCAGTGAATCCAAGTTAATACTCCTCCATCCCTTACATGGACTTTGCTTGAGGAAGGCCTTAGGGAGGAAAAAGGAGGTGTTTTTCTCCATAGGAGTGGAAGCCAGCTGTATTGTCAGGACCACTGTGCTAAATCAAGGAGGTATTTTCTTTTTGCAAAGAACCCAATAGTTCCTGTGCTTTAAAACAGATGCAGCCACAGACAGTAAAGCAAACGAAACATTACAGCTAATAATGGTCAGATTTATACCTCAAACATAATCTTTTATTTTAAAGTGGGACTGAAAATATAAAGGAGATAAAACTAGACCAAAGGTCAAAACCAACTTGCTTTGTGGATATATTTATAACAGTCATCCATTATTTCTTGCTGTCCAACAAAATGGGGCATTTGTGAAAGTCATCATTTTGGTCCTTTTATGCACTTCAGAAGAGTCATAAGAAAGCTTTTTAGAGCTAAATGGAAGACAGTGTTCTCCAGTGGCTGGACTATGGAAATCTTGGCTAGAGCAAGTCGGCACTCTATGATAGCACAGCATCACTGAATATAGAATTGGAAATGTGCCTTCAGAGATACCTGGTCCAAACCTGTGATCAGTTATCTCTATCCTGACAGTTTCTGATGCAACTTTATAAAACTAATGGGTAAAAGTCTATATCTGAATTAGTTACTTCAGCCTCCCTTTATGGGCAGGTGGAGAGAAACAGGCCCTTTCAAGGTGAGTTTCTTATGAGTTATGTCAGATATTTCCTTTAGGATGAGAGGAGTTGTATTCTGAAAGTTTATCTCTGCAAAGGTAGTACATAATGATGAGTTCAGACACAGATGTTTACATTGCAGATGTCTACAATTTGGTCAAATGGATCCTATCAGTCATCTGAGTTACTTATAAATATTGTTAGTGAAAACAATGCATTTACCTATGTCATTGTTACTGTTAGAAGGCTTTTTATATATATTTTTTTTTTTATGTATTTTTTTGCGCAGCCTAAATCTTCTGTGCTTGGAGACTATCCTTCTTCATTCCATCCTATCCTATCCTATCCTATCCTATCCTATCCTATCCTATCCTATCCTATCCTATCCTATCCACTAGGGACTTGGAAAGCAGATCAGTGAATTAGAGGGATCGATTCTGTCCAGGTTTTGCATGTGTAACCAGGGAAAGAATATAAAATCAGACTGATAAAATTAGAATATTAGGAAATGAGGGTCGGATATTTAGATTGCTCAGAAAAGTAGGTTTCATTTAAACAGAAAATGTTCTTGTACAGTCTCATGCCAGGGTACACATGTAAGTGGGCTGAGCCTTGACTCTCAGAGTTGTAGCAAGGCATCAAGTCTTCAGTGTGACCTTCACATAATTCCATGGCAAATCTGTCTAACTTGTTGCTTGGGTGGACAAACCAAATGAATTCATTTACTCATCACACTCTACTTGTAGTGGCTAGTGGGAAGCTGATGTTTTCCCTGTACAACGCTGATGTGACTAATACTATCAGTTCTGATACTTGCAGTTTATGAAGAACAGTGGAAATTGAAGGCTGGGCAGAAAAACTCTACAAAAACGCATTCATGAGGAGAACTAGAAAGACTTAATCTATTTATCTCAACATGAACGAGACTGGGAAGCGTCCAGATCACAACATGTCAGCCAAAGCTCTCACCTACACAGGGACTCTCAACCTAGCAGAGGAAGGCTTGAGAAGGGGAAAGGGCTGAAAAGCAAAGCTCGAGACAGTGAAGTTGACAAAAAGGTGTGGTTTTGTAAGGCTGAGATGACCCAACTGGTAGAGTGACCAACCATGAAAGCAGTAAATTGTCCATTTCTTGGTATCTTAGATCAGGACTCTGATGCCTTTCTAAAAATATAATCTCATCAGACAGAGGATTTGAATGACTCAAACACAAGCTGCAGGAGTGAGTGCAGCCACTGTAGGATGAAGTCTAAATTCCTTGATATCAAAGAAGCTGAAGAAGATGGTGTAAACCAAATAAAGTCAATATTCACTACCTTCATGTTATTGGTTTCTCTATCAGAACATCAGGAAATGTACATTGAGAAAGTTTAAGTGATTTAGAGAATTCCTGTGAACATGAGTGGCTGGAAGGTGCTCTGAGTAGTTTTCATTTCTGACTGAGGGGAAGGATGAAGTTCATATTTCTGTTTTGCTCCTGGCCAAAGAAATAAAGGCATCAATCTGGCTCTGAGGAAAAAATTCATGTTTCTTACAGCACGTAATAGTTGTTTGTGGGCCAGGGCAAGCTGGACAATGCTGCTTAAAAAGTTAAGAGTAAAGTAAACCCAGCTGTCAAGTTTACACTGCACCAGTGGCCCCATGAAGAACATCCTCAAAAGATTTACCTTCACCTTATTGTCTACAAAGGACCATAAATCAGAAACCCAGCATGACAGAGCAATGGTGGTGTGTGAGTTGCATCACTACATGTGTTCATCATGGAATCACAGTATCAGAGTATGGCTTGGGTTGGAAGGGACCTTAAAGAACATCTAGTTCCAGCCAACATAGCCAGCATCTCTGATTCTCCTCCAGCTGCTGTTCTTACCAGGGCATTTCTTAGCCTTTATCATTAGGCTGCCAAGAGCTCTGACATGGGGGCACATTGGTGTGACTCTGGAAGGGAGAGAAGGAGTCAGGATACACTGATGCAGTACTGGAGGTCTGTCTCCAGGACACACCAGGGAATCCAGGTCCTCCAAGGCTTCATGCTGGGGTGGCACATTGTCCCTTCATTTCTGTGGGGAAGGGAAAGAGACCAGTGCTGGCTTCAGGCAGTGGCAGACTCGCTCACAGCACTTACAGCTCTTCCCTTCACACATCCTACACCCAAGCCTGCTCTAACAATCCTGTTTTATCGGGTTTAGCTCTGAGTAAGACTCAGTGTATGATGGCGTGCAGTTTCCCTTTCTGTTTGAGAGTGAAACTTAGTTCCCTAGAGTAATTAGCCTGTCCTCAAAGGCCTGTCTATGACTACTTTGAGGGTTTTAGCATTATATAGACCTTTCCTGCCTCTGCAGTGGGCTTGACATTAGCTGTCAGTTAATGCAATGCAGCTCAGCTTGTCCAGTAACTGGATTAAAGACTTTTCTTCCCATTGAACTGGTGACGGTGACAGTGATAATCAGCAGCAAAGGAAGTTGATCTGGAAACTCAGCCAGGGAAATGACTTTTTGTTCAACTCCTCCAGTCAAAGACAAAGGATGCTGTGTGACTACTTGCTGCTTTGTTGTTGCTGCTTTTTAACTTGACCTGAAAAAAATTGCTACCAGCCTTTACAAAGTTTCTTAGCAGTTGCTGTTTGTCTACTTCAGAATCCGGAAATTCTTATTAATGGATTTGTTTAAATCAAGAATACTGCAATTATCTTGATTAGTTCACTGAGATGTTATCACTGTACATTAATTCAATTTCCCTCTGAGCCAAAGTCAAACCTTCTATGCATTATTTAGCCCAGATGAGGCTCTTTTGCTTAGGTCCTTTGTGCGTCCAATTAGTTTTGAAGGTCACCTCCTCCCATACAGACTCAAACGCTTACACATTGCTCCAGCCAAGCCCAGAAACTCAAAACTCATTCACAGACTCCCCAAGAAGCGGCTCACAGCTGCCTGGAGGGCAAAGGGTCTCATGGAGCCAGATCTTCAGATGAGTGGTAAGGGGAGCTTTGACCTTTAACACTGGAGGCTGTTTTAGAAAGAACCAAACTCTGCCAAACCTCACACACTGTAATGGGTGGAAGGTAGGAGCCAGCTGGACTGAGCATGCGGGAGGACCTTGAATGGCTTCCCAGTGACCCCCAGGGCTCAGCAGAGGTCCCACCCCAGCACCCGGCACTTTGGGTGCCAAAGCCAATGCTCTGTCTGTGATTTATCAGGTCATACACAGAGTTTTACGGGATGTGATTTAGTAGTTTAGTAGTTCAAATGAGGGTCTTGTTCTACTCCTGCAGCAGACTGGAGTATGAGAAACACCTTTAGCTTTTGTCCTCCCTCCTCTTTTAGCAAGATTTCTTGGTTCCACTTGTTCCATGATTTCTACATGATAAAATGATGAGATTCTCATCATTGTTCCTCTGACAAAGTTGCAGTGAAACTCCAGTAAGTGCTGTGATACAATAGCAGTTCTCCAGTACCCTCACTAAGCTGTGAGGTCACATTTTGAGCCACAGGCCTGCCCTGAAATGAATGCCTGATAGCAAAGTTTAGTTGGGAACCAAGGGAATTACGAGTATCATAAAAGCTAGAAAGAGATCTTCCTCTTCCTTTTTGGACAGTCAGAAGATTCAGCAGACTGTGACCACAACCTGGCCTTTGGTCATTAGGGAGAGGACTTGCCTTCATGCATTTTTGAGTATTATCAGTTTGTCTGTTATAGATTTATTTCTAATGTTGTGTTTAATGTTGTTTCAAAAATTGGGATGAGACGAGCTTGTTAAGAGGCGCTGGGTGCACATTGGTATAATCACATGCAAAATATAGTTTGCAAGGTCCATTTAGACATTTTGGCACTAAATACAATATTATTATAGTGAATTTTTTCTGATCTATTTGACTTGTAGTTTTAAAAGGCTGATGAAATGTGAAGAAGCTAAAATGAGGAAACGCAGAGACTCAGGCAAGAAATTGATTTCTGAATAGATGGTACTTAGGATGCTCTTTAATTCCCAAGGTCCAGGTCTCTACACAATGGTAATGTGATAAATGAAAGCTCTGAATGTTTACAAGCCAACAATTAGACCTCATAAGCACCAAATACCATTTTAATTCTGTGCATTGAACCTTAGCTAAATACGTTTCCAATTGGGAATGGATGGCAGCGGCCTCCCTTGCTGGCCTAATAATTGCCACTGTAATTGTAAGTGCTGAGGCTTTGCAGCAGGTTTGAATGGGAGGCAGCAGCTGTGTTAGCAGGTGATGGATTCATTGCTCCGAGTGGCTGCTGCGTGCACTCCCATGCTTCAGTATTCCTTAATGCTGGGGCTTTCAGAGCATTTGGAGAACACAGAAGTCTTAGGCTGTGATGAAAACTGGCCCAGCCCTAAATCCCGATGCTGTGGAAACAGGCTAGGCAGCTTAGCTGCAAAATGAGGTGACTAGGAGAGATTTATGTTACTGCAAATACCAGGGCACACCTGCAGCTACTTAAGAGCCAGTCGCTTGGCCTTCCCCTCCAAGCTGAGATGTGCCCTGTAAGGGCCTTTATAGGGCTGAAAGCAGAGGTGCAGGGAACCGACTCATTTAACTTGTCAAACATATTATCTCTTTGGGATGTGCAAGTTTTCACATCCTTGGGAGACTGTGGATGTGTGATAGATGATATCAGGTACGTGTTGAGTGAGCTAGATCGGGGAAAGGGGAAAAATGCTCCAGTTCTGAGTGAAAACAGAAAAGAGAAAAAGAACTCCTTGCCAAGAGGAAAATGCTGTGTATGTCCATGATAACCGGCTTCCCACACCTTCCATTTGCATTACCACCACAGTGCTAAAAGGAGCTTTAGTCTGGATGCAAGCATTTTACACTTCATCTGCCACCAATTAAAAATAATAATAAAAATGGGAATGATCTAATTGTCCTACCTTCTCCCTTTTCTGCCTTTGTAAGGCAGGACCTCCTTTGCAGCTGCAAATCAGTGAGCTGTCACCCCCGAAGCCAGTCCTTGGCCGATCCCTGTCTGGCTGCTGGGCAGGGAGAGATGCAGCAGCTCCTGCACATGTAGAAAACACAGATGGTCCTAATTCCTTCTGAAGGAGGTTAAAGGGGTGACTAAGGATGTGCCAAAAGTCTAATGTTCTTGTGCAGACATCTTAAACCCGTTCCAGCAGACCATTCCAGACTGTTCTGGCCCAAAAGGAGCCTTGCTTCTCAGGATCCAAAGTCCCAGATGGAAGTCTTTGCTCTTGATGAAGTACTCTGAGTTTTGTACAGCTGTAAAAATGTAACTGTGTAAATTAAGTATATGGTATTTAGTCATTTTGACTTTACAAGAAAAATGGGTGCACAGAGGTCTAGGCGCCATCACACTCTTTTATGCTCTTTTTTCCTGCCATTTTAACATAATTTGCACAAGCAGAGGTTACTGGTTGATTTCTCCAGTTGCATATTTGCAAATATTATTTGTATTTGTCCAGCAGAGGTGGAGAACCATTTGTGAGGGTGATAGGAGCTTGAGGTCCAGGAATATTATAAAAATATTATTAGAAAGGCACTACATAAATACTGTGTAAAATAATATTTATTTTACACTACATAATATTATGTAAAAAGGCAGTGCCTGCGTTTTAATAAGGGCATGGAGTGTTAAGACAAGAGGAAATGGCTTTAAACTGAACGAGGGTAGGTTTTAGAGAAGATGATAGGAACAAACTCTTTCCTGTGAGGATGGCGAGGCACTGGCACAGGTTGCCCAGAGAAGATGTGGGTGCCCCCTTGCTGGATGTGTTCAAGGCCAGGTTGGATGGGGCTCTGAACAATGTGATCTTGTGGAAGGTGTCCTGGCCCGTGGTGAGGTGGGTGAAACGAGATGATCTGTCCCTTTCACTCCAACCCATTCTGTATTTCTGTGATTTGATGAATATAAGGAGTTGGCTGTCCGCTGCTGCTGGGGGCTGTTAAACTGAGTATCCACAGGGTTTTGAGGCTTTCTTTGGAGCACATAAGTAGGACTTGCATGGAGTATAGGTTTTGTGCTGACTCTCAGCATTCTCCTGAGTGCCATTCAATTAGGATAAAAAGCTGTGACTCACAGGACATTGACTCAGCACTTACCACATGAACAAGCTCTCTGCCTACATCCTGGCTTTGGCACTCTCTATTTCCCTAACCTGCAGACCTGCTTCCTTTCATACGTCTGCTACCCCAAACTCACCCCTTAAGACTTCAGTGTGACACATCTAGATTTGTGACATTATTTTTAGGAGGCGAATCAGGCTTACTTTTAGGAGCAGCTCATTTTTAAAATCTGAATGAAGCAATTGAAATAAACCCCTCACACCTACTAATCCACCAAGTCAGAGGTGCCAAATTCAGATTCACCTTACTGAGATTTCAGAACGTTTGCAAACTTGATTCTACCCTTACAGTTCAGACTGGTTTATGTAGATAGGACTATTAATGTTGTGGTAAAAGGAATTTGGGGTGTTATACAACACACCTTGAGTGATAACAATGTTTTCCCTGCTCAGGGGAGAGACTAAATCATGTCCCTTGTGTCCTGTCTCAGCAGATGGGGTAAAGAGACTGCCTGTGATGTTTTCTGTTTAAGATTCACATGCTGTTTTAGGAGATGTGCAGGTGACTGGAGACAGTACAAGCAAAATACGTTTGTCTCAGTGCAAACAGGGCAGCCACAAATCTGAAGTAAATTGTTTGGTACTGGGAGCACTTTAGTTCTGGCTCTTGCATGGAGATGCAGCTCAGGTCCAGGCTGTGTGCTGCTAGCTGCTTGGAAAAGCTTTAACTGATCTCTGCCAAACTCCTGCAATGCAGTCCTCTTTTCATCCTTTCCTTGTTTTGTTTTGGTTTTTTTTTTCCTTCTTTGTTTTCCACTTTACAAGTGGCTGATTGATTGCCAGGATCTCAGAGGGAAAGGGCAAAGTTTGGATAATCCATGGCTGATAGGCTGACTGTGGAGGGTAAATGCTTTATTCTATCTTACTGCCTCCCCTTCTGCCCGGTGGGCCGGAAAAGCCTCACGTGATGGTGTCTCCAAACCTGAGCACTGGGGAGATTTGCAGTGAGGTCACTCACTTAGTGCCTTCCCCTTCCCCTTCCCCTCCCCTTGGGTTATGGTTTGATTTCTGGGTGTTGTTATTAGACAGGGTGTATTTTCTTATTCCCCAGCTCAGAGTAGTCCCAAAGAGAAGCATCAAGAGCTCCTCAGCCATCTGCTCCCTCCAAGGTCTGATCATCTGTATCCAGATCCCCTCTAAGACATTTCTCTAACTTACTCTTCTAAGAGTTGGGCAGTAGGGTTTCCAGTGCTCCATCTGTTCCTCTGCTTGGAGCAACCACGGGCCTTGAAAATGTTCTACAGCTTCTAACCTGAATTTTTGTTGTTTCCATTTGCTTTCTGTCACATCCTCGGTAGACATGATAAGCAATTTATTATAATCCTCTTCAGAACACCCATTGTAGGGTGGCATCTCCCCACTTCCTTGTTTCCCCTTTTCTGAATAAACTCTTTTATTTTGGCTTTGCCTCTTACATCATGTTTTCTAAGCTTGTTATCCCTAATGTATCATTTACATTACTTGGTTATTCTGAGGAACGGTGCCCTTCACTGGAAACTGCGTTCCATCAAGGCTCACCACTGGGTAGCACAGGAGAGCAAGACCTCTCTGCTCACCCACCATTCACGTTGCATCTCCAAGTGATACGTTTTCTTGATATGATCTACTTAGCTTTCATATGAATGGTTCTTAAAAGAGTTGTGGGCAGGATTTGAAAAAAGTCAAACATTTATCACTGATTGATTTGCTGGAATTTTTCTGTTTCTCCCTAACTATTTAAATATCCCTTCCCTGATGGTCCATCTCATCAGAAGGTCCAACAGCCCTCCAGAGATTAACTAGTAGAGCTCCCTGTTCCTCTCAATTTCAACTACAACCTCCCTGCAAACGTCCCTTGCCAGCCTTCTGGGTTTGTGACCCTTTTCATAATGCCACTCATGGGAGACACAATGATGTGGTTGCTCTCTTAACTCAGGGGGCCTCTAAACACAAGTGTCTGCTTCTTTTTTGTTAAAAAAATAATTCCCGCAGCCTGTTAACTGCTGTGGGACCTGCGTGTATGAAGCTTACTTTGCCTGGGCCCTGGTATATTGGTGTTCACATCACAGAAACCTTCCCAGATGGTGCTTATGTTGATTCCTCATTGGAAAAGCCAAGGACACAGTAGGGGTGAAAACTGGTCGTCTTTTTTACACTTTTAAATCAGTCCTTCCAGATGGTCCCACATACAGGAAAAGGTAGACGCAGGGGTTCAGCTGTGCTCAGGACTCTATACCATGTTCACAAAAGGACAATTCTCTACCTGATATGGCCAATCTGGTCCTAGCTGCTACCTTAATATTTAGCTTTTTAAAATTAGATAGGGAAAAAAAAATTGAAAATTGCTGAGCTCAGGACACAACCAGACAAAACAGTTAGTGGCCTTCAGAAATTCCTAGTTCTGCTAGACGGGATGCACAGGCCATTGCTTTTCTGTAAGTCATAGCATAATAGATGGGAAATAAAGTTACTCTTGTAAACAAGAAGCATAGTGCAGGTGAGAAGTATTGGAAAAATATTGTTAAAATACAGGCTAATACATACTTAGTCATTTTCTATTCTTTGCTTCATTTTCTTCAGCTGAAAGCTAAATATGAGATTTTCTTCTCATGAGGCCAAAAAAAGTAAAGACAGTCTGACAGAGTGACAGTGTATTTTTCTCTGGGAAAAATCTGGATGACGACTTGAAGAGTTGGTCTCTGCTTTATAGGATGATTTCTCCTCTGTTGATGCTGTTGACTTCACTCCATCCTCTCTTTCAGGTATGACAGCTTTGGCCGCCTGACCAACGTGACCTTCCCTACTGGCCAAGTGAGCAGCTTCCGCAGCGATACCGACAGCTCCGTGCATGTCCAGGTGGAAACCTCCAGCAAGGATGATGTTACAATAACAACCAATTTGTCAGCTTCGGGGGCCTTCTACACCCTGCTCCAAGGTGAGCTGGGCCACCATCCCTCTCCTGACCAAGCTGCACACAGTGGATTATCCATCAGGAAACAGGCGTTGTCTTGATAATCCCAGCCCTCAAAATCACCTGCCTTCTCAGTGCCCCAGAGCTCCCCACATGCTGGTACAGACACACACTCACACCTCCTTAGCCACATTCCCTAGCACAGTGGTTGCTCTGCAGCTGTTTTTCTGCTCCACTCCCAGCCGGTCCCCTTGCCATGCAGGCTCGTGCAGTACAGTCCTCCATCATCATTACCATTATTGTTGTAACTAAAAGGGTTCCATAAATCAAGCCCCACTTCCAGCCAACCCCTTTGCTTCAGTCGCTTAATGGCTTCTGACTTAACAGTTGCTCTCCTCCTGGAACAGGCTTCCAGCTGGTTGCTGGGGATCTGATCCTTTGTTCGCTGGCTTTTCAAACGTTCACAAGGAAGCATCCAGAAAAATGACCATCCCTGTCCCCAAAAGTTCTGCATTTGAGCTAAGGGTGTGGAGAAGCACAAAGGAGAAAGGAGAAATGGACAGCTGGGATAGGACTGGTGGGACCAGTTTGTCACTGTGGGAAATGAGCACGGTTGGGCCTGTGGTAGGAAGGTGGGAAGCAGAGGATTGATTAGGTGGAGGAAAAGGAGATGAAGTGGGAAATAAAAGAGGAGTAAATAGCAGGGGAGCACTGTGCTGACATACTGGTAGTGGCAGAACCTGTACTGCACAAACAGTGCCAGCCTGGATCTCCAGGTTCTGAAAGCTGAAGCCTCATTAGGATCAGGATGAGCTATCACACCTGTTCCCTGGAGCTTGGGGAAAAGGAAGGAACTTTCAGACTCTGCTTTCTTTACTCCCCAAATCTCAGTCACTCTGTCTGTGCCTGATGACAATGGGGTGTCAAACATCTTTTCTCTGTGAGAGGAACAAACTGCTGCAAGTGGGACAACCATGTTCCAGAGTGACATTTGTCCCACATCTCTGGGATACACATTTTCCTCCCCCTCCCTGTAACAACATCAACTTTTCCTAAAAGAAAGTGCTTGCTATGCCTGAAACACTGCTTTTACTCCTTCTGGAGAGGGCATCTGGGAGGGTTCCAGGCCCCTCAAGCTGTCCCCATATTCCTGTGGGGAAACGCCACGACTTTCTTTTTCTTTGCTTGAGCCTGATCCAGATCCAGCCTACCCCACACCATCTCATTCACTCACATTAAGACGTGTAGTAACTGCACATGAGGTTGGCTTCACCTCAAGAGCCTAATTAAGCAATAGAACCCACTGTTGGGGGCCCTTTAGTGACAAAATTGACTGTGGTGTAATTTATATATTCAGCGCTGAAGGCACAGTTACATAACAGTGCCACAGTCAATTCTGTCATTGTCCTGCCCTCTGGCACAGGAACATTCTGGCCATTAGGACATGCAGAATTACAGCTTAACCATCTTCAGAAGTATAAAATTATGAAACTGTTTGGGTCTGAAGAAACTCACTTAAAACAAAGATCTGGATAACATTGCAGGAGAGGTGGCTTGGTGAACCAAATTCTTGGTGAACCTTTCAGGAAACCTGGATCACACTGTGAACAAGTGAGATCTGAGAAGGCATTTTCAGAAGATTGCAAATTCCTGTAAGATGGATTTAGGAGCTTCTACGACAGGCACATCAACACTCCAGTGGGATTTTGTCTTCTGGACTAACGACAAAGTGAGCATTTGTTCAATGCCAAAGTAGGGCAGTGGTGCCCTGGAGCCAAAATAGCCTAAAATACAGCATCCAACAGCCCATGGATTTCATGTAGCCCTTGAGAAATGCCTTCCAGAGCCAGGGAACAGTCTTCTCTAGGGAAAATCTTGAAAGTAGAGGATTTACATTCCCCACACTGTACCACGGCACTGGTGACAATAACCCTTCTGGTGGTGCTTATGTAACACAAAGGGAACATCACATGTCCAATTAATTTCATGTAAACCTTCAAGCTTTCCTCTGCTTCCTGGTGAACGATAAAACAGGGAGGAATATATTCACTGTTCAGCGTTACTTCACTGATTTGATTTAAAACACATCTCCTAATACTTTAGCATCAAATGAAGCATCTAAGAAAGGTGTGACAGCCAACTGACTGGCCCTTCTCTCCATTTGCAGACTCAGGCACAGAGGGAGTTTGTTTTGGCTGGAATCTGTGTCAAAGACCATCAACTTACATTCTCAGTGGTAGAGCTAAAATACTTGGATCTGCATTGTGGATCACTACTGTATGTTTCTGGCAAAATCCTGTGCCCCAGCAGTTTCACTATCACTACGGTGTGAAGTTGAGTGGTGGTTCTGCTGAGGTCTCTGTGGCAGAACTCCAGCTGGCTGCCACAGGAGCAGGATGAGACCCACATAAAAAAGGACCAGTTGGTGTCACATTTCCTTCCCTAACTATACAAAACTGTGCTCTTTGCTGATCTATTTCTTGGAGATAAGAAATGATAATTTCACTGTGATCTTGTTTCCTGCTGAGCTATGGCAGAGCAACTAGTGAACAAAACCCAGCTTGCCTCAGAAAGGAAAAACACTTAATGAGAATTTTCAGTGGGTGTTTTTATTCACAATTAAGAGTTTATGGCAGCCTGGGAGACAGAAATTGTAGTATTTTCCAGCTTTTGAGGAGCTTCAGATAAGGCAGTGTTTGTATAATATGTTTTTAAAGCCATTCTGCACTGAGTAAGTCTCGTGCTTTCTTACCCTTCATGAGCTACTTTCTGCAGACATAAATGCCAGCCGGAGATTCAAAGAAAGGGCTTTCAGCCTGCCTGATTCCTGAAGAATGTAGAAGAGAGATTGCTCTTCTGTTCAATTCCTGAATTCCCAGATACTGGCCTCAAAATCTGATCTTTCAAGAGCTAGTGGAGGCCAGATGTATGGAGACGTGTGGGAGCTTAATGCCTCTGCTTTCTCTCCAAACATGAGGACTTCAGTTGCCTCCTGAAAGCTTTCTCAAGGGAAAGGATTTGGCTGTTGTTTGGGGAACTGGTTAGCATTAACTTGCTGTGCAATTTCCTGTCACTTGTGAGACAGTGAATGAGCTGAGGAAAATAGGTGGCCCCATTTTCTCATATATTCATTTGAAATTAGGATCTTTAGGATATAAAAGCATGGAAAGTTTTTGGTCAGACTGATTTAAAACAAATATCTCACCGCACAGTGTTTTAGCCTAGAGGAAGAGGTCTGAACCTGCGTCCTTTGGTAAGGTATTACAGAGTTTTTTCACTTTTTTAACCTGTGTAAGACTTTCTGCAAGAATTTGAGGTGCAGAACCTCATCAGAATGAGAAAGCAATTGTCCATATTTACTTTCCCTGATGAAACTGATGTTTTGCTCCCGCTGAGTGGGACAGGTGAGTAACAGAGTGCATTTGGTTACAACTATCCAAAATGCTGATGCAGCCTAGGTGAGGGAGCAAATGAAGAGCTGGAGCTGTATCAGCAAAGATCAGCAGAGATCTCTTTTCTGTCTTCAGACCAAGTCAGAAACAGCTACTACATTGGTGCTGACGGCTCCCTCAGATTGATGCTCGCCAACGGCATGGAGGTGGCCCTGCAGACCGAGCCACATCTGCTGGCTGGCACCGTCAACCCCACGGTGGGGAAGAGGAATGTCACCCTGCCCATCGACAATGGCCTCAATCTCGTGGAGTGGAGGCAGAGGAAGGAGCAAGCGAGAGGGCAGGTCACTGTCTTTGGACGTCGGCTGAGGGTAAGTGAGAACCACGAGCACTTTTGCCCTCCACTTCCCATCTCATCAGTCCCCAGTCTCATGGCAGAAAGGGACGGGTATGATTTGTATTGTTGGCAATAGGGATGGAGATGCATGGCAGAGAACTGGCTGTTCGCCCTCTGTGACATAACCTTTATGACTGGAGTATATCATTATGTGTCCTTATGTGCTGATGTTCCCTGAGCCATCAGAGGTGGTACTGCTGGTCTCCCTACCAGTCCTCCGCATCGCAGGGAATGCATGACCTCCCTTCAGACACTGCAGGTTTAACCATCATCTCAGGCTGTTTAAGCAAGCAAGGGACACTCATAACTATAAAATACTGCACCAATTAGTGCAGGTGTTTTCTGCCTATGCTGCTGGCAGTGATAGAGCGAAGCCTTCTAAGCATATCAGGACAGGCTGAGAGAGCTGGGGTTGTTTAGCCTGAAGAAAAGAAGGCTCCCGGGAGACCTTAGAGTACTTTCCATTACCTAAAGGGGCTCCAAGAAAGCGGAAGAGGGACCTAGGACAAGGGCATGGAGTTAGAGGGCAAAGGACCTCAAACTGAAAAAGAGAAGATTTGGACTAAGCTTAAGCTGCACCAAGGGAAGTTTAGGTTAGACATTAGAAAAAAATTCTTCACTGAAAAAGTGATTGTGCTCTGGAATCATCTGCCCAGGGAGGTGGTGGAGTCACTGTCCCTGGACACGTTTTAAAAAAGACTGGATGTGGCACTCAGTGCCATGGTTGAGTTGATGAGGGCGTTAGGTCATAGGTTGGACTAGATGATCTTAGAGGTCTTTTCTAACCTAGTTTATTCTGTGATTCTGTGATTAGATATTAGGAAGAAATTCTTTACTCTGAGGGTGGTGAGGGACTGACACAGGCCACCCAGGGCTGCCCCGTCCCTGGAAGTATTCAAGGCCAGGTTGGATGGGGCTCTGAGCAACCTGCTCTAATGGAAGGTGTCCCTGCCCACGGCAGGGGGGTTGGACCTAGAAGATCTTTAAGGTCCCCTCCTACACAAAACATTCAGTGATTCTATGAATACTGTTCATTGGGAAACCTCAGAAAAAACTCTGGATTCCTGAAATTGCTAGTCTGTTGAACCTGTTGAAGAACTGGGCTCGCAAGGCATTGCACCGCAATTGCTATTGTTCCCTGAAGTGTTACAAGCAGCTCCAGCCTGACAGTATTCTCCCTCCAGGAGCACCCAGACCTTTCTGTGCTTGAGACTGATGTGTTTTGAAAACATTGTTCCGCACAATGCACCTCGTACTTGTCAGGGCTGTTTAAAGATCTTGCCCAATAAACTGTAATTCATCTGCTAACTGCTGGCAAAGCTGGGAACTTGTAATAGCAAGTCCTGTGCACTCACCCTGTACCTTGCTAGTCTCAGAGTCACAGGCTGATGAACGGTTCCTGGGAAGCTGCTCAGCACCTGGCAAATTCAGACCCTCTGAGAAAAATGCTTAATGCTGTGTAATGCCACCACAGCAAAAGGACTGCAGCTATTTATTCACACTTAAGCTTGGCAGTAAATATCAATGCTCTAGTTTCAGGATATGTGTTTCCCAGTCCTTGCTCTTCACCTCTCCCTATGCCCTGCTGCATGACCCCTGCCACTTTGGTGTGATTTCTCTCCTCTCTCCTCGCTCATACTTGTCAAGTATTTCTCCTCAATCTCTCCAGCCCAGCCTCTGTTCTTTTCCCCCTGCTTCGATAACCTCATATTTTGTTACCACAGGAGAAAAAATGCAAACAGTAATGAAAGCTGAAGCTGCTCCTTCCATGTGAACTGCTGTGTATCTGCAGATCAATTGTCATCACCCTTTTTTGTTGGGTTTGTCTTGGAGGTGTTATTTTATTTTATTTTAATAACTGATGAAATTATCAGACAGGTCTTTTTCTGAAAAGAGAGGGCCTTCTGAAATCTGCAGCTGGGTCACAGCTATTTGGTGTTCAAAACAGTTTCCACTCATTAGGCACAGCTCAGCTGCCCGTATCAGTTTTATCTTCCAAAATTTTTGCAGTAGATTCAAACACAGAATGTGTCTGTGTTTTATATTGTACTACAGTTGGAAAAACACTTACAAAATGAATTTTCATGCTGGTTGCTGGTATCCCTATAAATCTGCCAGCATTTATTCACATTTTGAGCCTATCAGGGCCCTTCTAGTGAAGCAGAAGTGCATCTTACGTGGTCGAAGGACTCAGTTATGGCTCTGTTGAGGGGTTCAAAGTAGTTGAGGGTGTACAAGATGTTTTAAGCTGTGTGTCTGCATGCGTGGCAGCATCTGCACCCCTTGTACAAAAACCTACAAGGTGCTAATTGCCTCCCTGGGGATTGCACAACATTTAACATATTCTCTGTGTGATGTTCCCCTCTTCCCTCACACAGTAAAAAGCAGTAATTGCTGCTTTCCCTGGCAGGAGAGAAACTTAGGAAAGTTAAGTTCAATATGGTTTTGTTCATTTTGGGAAATGTTACCATTTTCTGCTATATGTGATGAAGTTACTACTTTCCCTCTCCCCTCACCCCACTGCTCACATGAGACAGCAGCAAAGACATGGTGTTCCATGGGGAAAGAACATCCCAAAGAGGCTTCAGCATCGTTCCATGAAGCCTTTGAAGTGAGGACAGCAGAATCCAGACACTGTAAAAGAGTGATCCTTTCTGATGTCATCATGTGGGTCAACTTTTTATGAGTTGTGCCTCTTCCTCCCATGGTGTGCTTGGGAACTGGCAACCTGTTGGCATGAGCTTGGCCAGCTCCCAGCACCATGAGCCAGTTTCACAGCTGCCTCCTTGGCCCTCCCTAGGAAACAATACAGTACACGGTTCCTGATTGCACGGGTAAGGCACACAGCAGGGACTTCTGCAAGGGTGAAGGGAAAGGGGACAGCCCTCATACCTTTTTCCCAGTCCCACCAAAGCTGGCCTGGCTCTGTACTTGGCCAGGCAGCTGTAAAGCAGCACAAAGATGTTAAAGCAGCCCCTTTCACTTTTGCTATCCCACACACCCCATGAAAAGTTGTGATGCTCTATCCACCCACCCAGCAGTGAGATATCTCTGCAAATTGGCTGGCTGTGAATTCTGTCCATCCCTAGCCAACAGCAACAACAGACTCCATTTGCAGAGAGAGCATGAGGTAAACCCTGCTTCAAGGAACAGGGCTCCTTCCCTTTTTTTTATTAAACAGACTTGAGTTTTTCAATAAAGAAGGATGTAAAGTAATCTCTAACAGTAGAACAAATAGGACAGCAAAAAGAGACAGAGCTGCTGGCTCAGTTCTTTTGTTTACTTAACCATGATAACTCCTGTCATAAGTCATTTTGTTTTTCCCAAGACCTTGGCAGCCGGTTAATGGTGGCATCAAGACCTCGTATCCCAGAAATCCCCAGAGCCAACATGACCAGAGAAGGATATGGTGCTAACCATTCCTGGTGTGCTGACTAATAAAGATGGTCCAGGATGATCTCCAAAATTTCTGTAAGACACTGATGTCTGGATATGGCCACTCCAGTTTTAGCAATTCGCTGGGGAAGTTCCTTTGTAGGCAGCCGTTCATCACATGGATGTTGTTGGCTCCTGGAATTCTCATTGCAGTATTTTTTGCCCTCGTCTGCTGAACATTGCCAGGGTGTTTTCATGAGAATTCTCCCCTTTTTTGTGCTCTCATGTTCCCAGGGAAATCAATGCATGTTGTTTAATTACCGTTTAAGCTAACAGAGTGCCAAAGGAAGCATTGGAGAAATCACGAGATGGTAGTGTGTTTATGCTCCTTTTTTTTGCAGAGGAAGCTAGGAGATTGAATAAAATACTGTATAACAGGAGTTTGGGGTTAAATTTAGTCTCTCACACATTTTAAAGGGGATGTCAAATCCACTGAGAACTGTAGATTTAAATTTACCCTGTTTTGATCCTGTGCTGATCACAAGCCTTGTCAAACAGTCTGAGGGGCAAAACCTTTTTGCAGGAGGTTTTCAGACTCTGTTCCAGGATAAGGTCTGGGATGGAGGATGGCACCTTATTTAGCTGCTCACCATAAAACACAGTTATTGGACTGCAGCCTGCAGCCCTGTCAGTTCTTCTGCAGAAAATTCACTTCTATACAAGGCATGCCCTTGAACAAGGATGAAAAAGATTTAGACCCTGTTCAGAGGCTACTAGCAGGGTAGGGTTCACTTTGCTCATCACCTTGAGGAGTGACTGTTAGCGCTGCAGCACTTCTCAGATAAAAGAGACAGTACACCAAGAGAGCAGAAGAAAACAAATCATTAAAAAATAAAATACAGGAAAAGGGAGATTGGTTCCAACTAGTCACACAGACATTGCTTGCCAGAGCATAGGGAGGGTGGAACAATTTATGGCACCAGTCAGGGGATACAGACATTTGGACTGAGCTTAAGAGCTATCCAGGGACCTGCTGTTTCATCCTTCCAGCCCAGTGAATGGCACTGCTGCTAACATACTTCTCAGGAAGACCTCATTCAGCTTGGATTGCTGTCCCAGCCCTGGAAGAGCTCTTTCCAGCTTTCTTGGCAAAGACCTGGAGCCAGAAGAAGCTGCAGCTGCCAGGATGGAGCTGCTCTGTGAATAGATGGGAGGCAGAGATGCTATTACTTCCTGCTTTGCTTTTCTTTTTTTTGCAAAGAATTGCCATTCCTGTTTCTCTCTATATAGCAGCAAGCACCTAGGACATACCAAATTGCACTTAGTTACACATGTGCATCTGTACTTAGGGTTTTGATAGCTTTTAATTATTTTCCAGCTTCTCTGTTACAGTGGCTGATTTCATCTCTCCCACTGCACATTTACACTCTGTTTCACACATATTTAATTAGAGCGTTGTCTGTATTTCTACAAAGTTTCTTCCTTCAAGTCACGCCTTTTACCGTTGTTATTCATAAATTGAAAATCTTTGTTGTGCTTGCCTCCTCTCTTACATCATCCTCACATTTACATCATGACAGCGATTCCTTCTCTCCCCAGCTCCTGAGATAACCATTTTTTGAATTCTGGCTTTCTGGTGTCCCCATTCTCTAGGCTTCAGCATAGATGTCTGCCCATGCAAGATGAAGGCGCTGCAGTGATTCACTCTTTCCCTCTGCTGTTCTTCCAAGGTTGAGGAATCTCTCCTCTGTTGATTCAACCCCATCCTTTCTCTTGCTGTTTAGCTCTCAGATACTCCCACATCCCTAAAAATACAGTAGGAATTCAATCATACATCCTTGGTCATGGAGCAATGGCCAAACTCAGAGTTGGCAGGGGCTGAGAACAGTGCTGAGGTCACAGAATTATAGAATCAGATATCGTTCAAGTTGGAAAAGACCTCTAAGATCATCGAGTCCGACCATGCAAAGTCCTACAAGTCCAACTAAAATAAGCACCACCACCACATTTACCATTAAACCATGTCCTCAAGTGCCTGCATTTTTTTGAACACTTCCAGTCTGGAGTGTCAGTGTTACCCAGAGCAGGATAGGGCAGTGTATTTAACTTGATCTGAAAACCTCATAGCAAGCAGGAAACTCAGGTTTACTGACTGTAGCTGAAGGGCTGCAAAGGGAACTCAAAACCAAGTCAGCTCTTTGGGGTTTGGGATTCATCCGAGAAGAGTCTACACCCTTCCAGAAGAAAGACATTCACCAACTGAAGGAGGTTCAGAAGTCATGGGATGGAGAAAGAGCTATCTTCACTGGCAAGCTCATACTGGGAATATTGGTTTTCCTCCTTTCACTTTGCTGCTGTGGTGATATGGCTTTGTAAGTCTCCTTGCACACGTGGCTAAACATGAATTGTATTATCAGCTCCTTTTTGTATTGCTGTGCACTGCAGTCCCTGAGTCAAAATGTATTCCTGCTCTTACCTTTGAAGTAGATACCTTTGATCTTTGGAAATGCAGAGGCACTTGAGGTAAGCAGAGGATAATTATGCCACTCTGAATAACCCCAGGACAATGAAGTTAAAGCTCCAGCTCTTACAGGAAAGTTCCTGCTCTGTGTAACATCTACAGTGGTTAAAGCCTCCATATTTCATTTCAGGGGAAAAGCTTAACCTCCAATGCCTGCATTATATTCAGTAAACTCAAAGAAAAACTCTGATTTCCACTATGTTGGCACAACATCCGTCTTTTTTCTACAAGTGTTTTTTGATATGCATGAAAGCAAAAGACTCTATATTATAGGTTTGATAAACAGAGTATCTTGCAAATATTCCTTGCAACAAGTTGTCATTCAATGTTCTGTAGGTCACATCTGCTGTAGCAGTCCTAAACCTAGATTTGGGATATAAGCAATATTCCTTTATTGTGGTGATGTTTCAGAAGTACCATTCTTCTGCCTCTCTCCTCACTGAAGTCAATAAAAGCAATGTTAGGGCAACTCTTTGCCTTAAAAACTGTCTTATCCAGAGTCAATGACCAGCTGGATGCTGTCCAGTGCAATATAAAGAAGTATTTGGTGAAACAAAGCTAGTCTTTCTAACTTAACCTGTTTCCAACTTCCTAATTCTCCATCTTTTTCCTGTAGGTTCACAACAGAAACCTGCTGTCCCTTGACTTTGATCGTGTGACAAGGACTGAGAAAATTTATGATGACCACCGCAAGTTCACGCTCCGCATCCTCTACGACCAAGCAGGGAGGCCCAGTCTCTGGTCACCCAGCAGCAGACTGAACGGGGTCAATGTCACCTATTCCCCAGGAGGACACATTGCAGGGATTCAGAGGGGCACGATGTCAGAAAGGATGGAGTATGATCAGTCTGGCAGAATTACATCCAGAATCTTTGCTGATGGTAAATCATGGAGCTACACCTACTTGGAGAAGGTAAGAATGCTCTTACCACTCAGAGATGATGCGTTTGAGGCATGTGGGCTTTACTCCTTTGACATCACTACAGCTGCACTCCTTCACATCAGCTAATTGCTGGTCCTTATGGTCCAGTACTCCTCTTCTGTCCCACTAAGGTGCATATAGTGGCTTTGGTGTCAGACCACCACAGAGCAGTTGAAAATTGTCTGAGATGTTTTTTCCCAGTCATGCTGAGAGCATGTGAACTGTAAAGCTTTGGCATATAATTTTTTAAGCACAATCTTGCTTTATTGTGTTAACTGCAATATAAAATATACTTAGGTAAAGTCAGCAGAGTGAGCAGTAGGACTTTCCAGTAGGATTTTCCGTGTGCAAACAAGCCATAGAGTCTGACATCCTGCCTTCTTTGAGTGGCCCATTCCTGCTTATAGAAATATATGTAACTAATAAGTGAGGCATTAATTCAGCCACACTGTTGTAGCACACTTTGCAGTGTTTCCCGGGGCCTGCACTCTGTAGACTGGCCTGGAACTTACATTTTCTGGGTATTACCATTCAGCATTACAGTGCCCAGTGACCCATAGATCCATATGCTATGTACATGGGGCTGGCATTTTTTATTCCTGGTTTTTGAATAGTGCCTGTCCCTAAAACAGTTTAAGGAAACTGTAGTTGTGCCATATCTTTTAAAAAGGAAAAAGTATTGACTTATTCCTTGTATTATATGATCTATGTAGATTGTTTGTTATAGGAAAAAAAAAAAATCCCAGAACAAATAAGCATGCAGGCAGAAGTTTGGAGGAAGAGGATAATAGAAGATGGGGTGACACAGTGAATTAATTCAGCATTGGAGGGTGTTGGGGGATACTTTTTCAAGCGTTGTTTAAGTAGCTCTACCAATTTTATTTAGTTAGTTTTCAGAGGCTATTGGCACAAGGAGTTTGGTAAAACAGCTACAGGGTACTGATTTGAAAAACCGAACATTCTTGGACGTTCCTCACTGCATTAACTGCTTCTTCGACTGACCCACTCCTTTTTAGGGATACTTGATGTGCCATATGGAGCTCCTTACCTCTCACTGTTGAATTCTGTGGGTGTAGAGATTTGTCTTACCTTGCTCTTTGGATTGAGGAATCTTACAGGTTTTGTGAGAGTATAATTTTCCTCAAAAAACAGGGATGTAATCTATACTTTTCTTCTCCCCATCCAGTCCATGGTGCTGCTCCTTCACAGCCAGAGGCAGTACATCTTTGAGTTTGACAAGAATGACCGGTTGTCATCGGTGACCATGCCCAACGTTGCCCGTCAGACTTTGGAAACCATTCGTTCCATTGGTTACTACAGGAACATTTACCGACCACCAGAAGGCAATGCCTCAGTAATTCAGGACTTCACAGAGGATGAGCAGCTCCTCCACACTTTGTACTTGGGCACGGGGAGACGTGTCATCTACAAGTATGGGAAGTTGTCCAAGTTAGCCGAGATGCTCTACGACACCACAAAGATCAGTTTCACTTACGACGAAACTGCAGGCATGCTGAAGACCATAAACTTGCAGAACGAAGGGTTCACCTGCACAATCAGGTACAGACAGATAGGACCCCTCATTGACCGACAGATTTTCCGCTTCACTGAGGAGGGCATGGTGAATGCACGCTTTGACTATAACTATGACAACAGCTTCCGGGTGACCAGCATGCAAGCGGTCATCAACGAGACACCTTTGCCTATTGATCTCTACAGGTACGATGATGTGTCAGGCAAAACTGAGCAATTCGGTAAATTTGGGGTCATTTACTACGATATCAACCAGATTATCACCACCGCTGTCATGACCCACACTAAACATTTTGATGCCTACGGCAGGATGAAGGAGGTCCAGTATGAGATATTCCGGTCTCTCATGTACTGGATGACTGTGCAGTACGACAACATGGGGAGAGTGGTTAAGAAAGAGCTGAAGGTTGGCCCTTATGCAAATACAACTCGTTACTCATATGAATATGATGCTGATGGCCAGTTGCAGACTGTGTCTATCAATGACAAACCTCTCTGGCGCTACAGCTATGACCTAAATGGAAACCTCCATCTGTTGAGTCCAGGGAATAGTGCCCGCCTTACACCACTCAGGTATGACCTCAGGGACAGGATTACTAGACTGGGGGATGTGCAGTACAAAATGGATGAAGATGGCTTCCTGAAGCAAAGGGGCAATGATATTTTTGAGTACAATTCAGCTGGCCTGCTCATCAAAGCCTACAATAAAGCAAGTGGGTGGAGTGTGAAGTACCGCTATGATGGCCTAGGAAGGAGAGTCTCCAGCAAAACGAGCCATGGCCATCACTTGCAGTTCTTCTACGCAGATCTGACCAACCCAACCAAGGTCACTCATTTGTACAATCACTCGAGCTCTGAGATCACCTCCCTGTACTATGACCTCCAAGGCCACCTTTTTGCGATGGAGCTCAGCAGCGGCGATGAATTCTACATAGCCTGCGACAACATTGGCACTCCTTTGGCTGTCTTCAGTGGGACTGGTTTAATGATCAAGCAGATACTGTACACAGCATATGGGGAGATCTATATGGACACTAATCCCAACTTCCAGATCATCATTGGCTACCATGGAGGACTCTATGACCCCCTCACAAAGCTTATCCACATGGGGCGGAGAGACTACGACGTGCTAGCAGGTCGCTGGACAAGTCCAGACCATGATATGTGGAAGCATCTGAGTAGCAATAACATAATGCCTTTCAACCTGTATATGTTCAAAAACAACAACCCCATTAGCAATTCTCAGGATATCAAATGTTACATGACAGGTAAGACATTTAAATTAATTAACATTTTCACAAGCTTGCCATCAGCAAATAGGTGTCATGGTCTAACCCCAGATGGAACTAAGCCCCACACCACTCAATCAGCTGCTCAATCAGTCCTCCCACATGGGATGGGGGAGAGTACTGAAAAAGTGAGAAAACCCATGGGTTGAAATAAAGACAGTTTAATAGGAAAAGAAAAGCTACTTGTGCAAGAAAAGCAAAACCAGAAATTCATTCACTACTTCCTACTAGCAGGCAGCCACCCCCAGGACAGCAGGGCTCCATCCCACAAAACAGTGGCTTGGGAGGACAAACACCATCACTCCAAACGTGCTCTCCTTCCTTTTTCCTCCCCAGCTTTACCCCAGACACCCTATGGTCTGGGGAATCCTTTGGGTCAGTCCGGGTCAGCTGTCCCAGCTGTGTCCCCTCCCAACTCCTTGTGCACCCCCAGCCCCCACGCTGGTGGGGTGGGGTGAGGAGCAGAAAAGGCCGTGGCTCTGTGTGAGCACTGCTCAGCAGTAACAAAACCATCCCTGTGTTACCAACCCTGTTTCCAGCACAAATCCAACACACAGCCCCATACCACCTACTGTAAAGAAATTCATCCTTGCCAAAACCAGTACAATAGGTAATTCCTCTCTCCGTGTCCTGGTCACCATGAGGTTTTCCATTCTTTAATTAATGGACATAAGTTTTAGTTTGCCAGTTGACCCCCGTGTACAGGGCACGTTTAATTCATTAGCATAGATGGAGATTGTAATTCCCAAGCCTGTTTCCTTTTCTCTTCTTAGGTGTTTGTTCTTTTTATTTTGCTTTCAGTTTTTTTGTCCCCTCAGATATCTGAAGTTTAGCTACCAGTTAATGTCCTGATAACCTTTCTCTTTGTAGAGGGGCAGCTCTGTTTACACAGTTTTGCCTAGAGATTTATTTGCAACTAAACAAATGGCATACAGATTTGTTTTAGCAGAATGGCAAAGGGATTTAAGCCTTTCATTACAGTAAGCCATTTCAGAGCGTCTACATGACTACTACACTACTAGCTATGTAGTTCAAAGTTAATCTGCCCCACAGAAGTAACAGTTTCTACAAAAAGTCAATAAAGGAAGGTGCTTTAGACTTAAAGGCCAGATTTTCGGCCACACCTACCCCAAAGCTTGACACAATCTCTGAACTGCTTCCCCTGAAACTTTATAAAATCGCTGTAATATGAGCTCTGGGGTATTTTTACAGAAAATCCTTTTAGATGTTAAATGTCCTTCCTATATTCATTGAATCATAGAATCTTTTAGTTTGGAAAAGACCTTTAAGATGATAAAGGTTTTTTTATTATTTTTTACTATTAAACCAGCACTACCATGTCCACCACTAAACCATGTCCCTAAGTGCCTCAACTACATTTCTTTTAAATCCCTTCGGGGATGGTGTCTCCATCACTGCCCTAGGCAGCCTCTTCCAGTGCTTGTCAACCCATGTTGTGAAGAAATTTTTCCTAAAATCCAATCTAAACTTCCCCTGGTGCAACTTGAGGCCATTTCCTCTTCTCCTATTACTTGTTACCTGGGAGAAGAGACCAACCCCCACCATACTGCAACCTTGTTTTGGGAAGTTGTAGAGAGCAATGAGGTCACCCCTGAGCATCCTTTTCTCCAGGCTGAACACCCCAGCTCCGTTGCCCTTCTCTGGACGCGCTCCAGCCCCTCAATGTCCTTCTTGTACTGAGGGGCCCAAAACTGAACACAGGATTTGAGGCGAGGCCTCACCAGCGCCCAGTACAGGGGGACAAGCTCTGCTCTGGTCCTGCTGGCCACACCATTGCTGATAGGGACTGGGATGGCACTGAGCTTCTCAGCCATCTGGTCACACTTGCGTGTTTGCTGCCATCCCCTGCCTGTGCTGAGACAGCAGCCTGAAGGACCTCACCAGCACACTGTCCCTCTACCATTGGTGTGCTGCCCCCAGGATTATCTCTAGCCAGCTTTGTTTCGTATCCCTTTCCCCCTTCAAATCTAGTTTCATACTAGTTTCATACTGTGTGCAACAGTGGTAGCAATGTTTGAAAAGACTTTTTGGTGGGAGTCCTTTCTAGATATTTGCCATTGAAAAACCAAGTGCCACAAACACAAATCAAATGTACATACTTCTTAAGGAGATAGAATTAATTTTTAAATGCTCCTGCTGCATCTATCACAACCTTCTCATATTCAACAATAATTGCATTCCCCTGAGGTACAAGATCTACTTAATAGCAAATAAATGTTACAAAGTAAAAATCCTGGGGTTTCGATTCTGCTTGTTTTTCTAGCCATTAGGATGCGTGCTTTCAGGTTCTGCAATAATCATAAGGATTAGATCGTGGGGCTTTTTAATGAAAAGTTGTTTTCTCCAGAACTGAGAAAATGATGCCATGAGGGAAGTAAAATATGTCACAAGATGCGGGCTAAGATCCTGTATGTTGCTCTCACTCTGATAATTAAGGCTGGGAGGAAATACCTCAAGATAACTTTTCCTGTCAGAAAATGTTTATTTGTCAAAACTGAATTTCTCTGTGGGGGAGGGTTGAGCTTGAGAGATTTCTTAGCAGAAGCCAAAACAGCTCTCAAAATTGCGTACATGACAAATTCCAAAATGGCCTTAAAGGAAAGTTTGTTTTGTATTTTCAACCTTTTCAAGTTAAGTGTAAACTAATGATTGAAAACTGGAAAAGAAAAATAAGGAGTCAAAACCAAAATGGAGTTTAATTCAGAAGTTAATTTGAAGTTGTTGGTTTGAACTGATTTAGTTTTTGAAATGTTGCTTTGAGACATATTAACAGATTTTTGTTTTCCTGCTCAAGTTAAGACAGGACAAAATATTTTTTCTAGCCCTGTGTTAGAACAGGTGCATAGCTTCCCACACAGCTCTGACAATAAAATCAAGATGTCCAAATCTGATACACTAATATTTTATATGCACCAAATAATTTTCTTCCATGGTCTTGTAAGTTCTATTTTTAGTTTTTCAAGAATACAGAGCCCAAATACATTTTTAAAGTTTCTCCTCTCCCAGTGCGTGGAAGAAGCAGGCCGTGCTGTGGGATGAGTGCTATGACACAAGGCTGCTGCCCCAGTACTTCTTTCTGCTCAGGCTTTCAGGCACCTCATGGGCAGGACCCATGATAAGACTGTCCTTGTCATCACAACCAAATTTGCCCAGATCTGGACACAGGGAACCACTTTCTGTCCCTCCAGTCCCACGCTGGGACCTGCTTCTCCTTAGGGGAGCTGAGTGCCCAGGACATGGGTGACCAACGTGTGCTTTGGTCCACAATGACGAGGTCTCTGAGCTTAGAGATACAAATTGAAGGTATGTGGAGGGGAGAGTAGGAGAAGCAGGTATTTATGTTTTGAGAGGCCCATTGTTAAACATGAATATTTTAGTGATTGTACACTTCATGGCACAGAGCTTTACTGCCAGCTTCAGCAATCCTGATGGATTGAACTGACATTTCCATTACATGTGTCTGCATTAAGCACTCTTTTTCTTTGCCCTCAAATGAATTTACTGTGAAATGTGTTGGCAGGGTTACTGTAGCTGAAAAAAACCTCTGTGATGTGAAATGTACTTTTCTGTCAAAAAAGTTGTCACTGCCTCCTGGCAAATTAGTATTTTCCCCTCTGTTTTCTCAGCTCCACACCTTCCTCCCATGGTTTTGGGTTGTCTGTTTTGGGTTTGTTAGGTTGGGTTTTTTTTGTTTTTTTTTTTTTGTTTTTTTGTTCTGGGTATTCCAGCACCTCTTCCCAAAAAGAACAAACTCCTGTTTGCAAATGTTTTGGAAGTAAATTTTCTGAGAAGTATAAAAAACACCCCTGTCTTGGATATTTCCAGACACGTTACATATTTTTCAGCAGTTCAGCATCCATGCTCTGTATTCTTTTTAGCATTTTTGAAGGTCTTGGGAAATGATTCCTGCACCAATGCTGACCTTCACTGTTTTACTTTGTTCTCCTTTCCACCTGGTCCACAATATGTACATCAAAGTTCTTCATTTGAGATAAGAAGGATTTGGAAGCAGGCTGGCTCAGCACTAGGCAACAAAATAATCAAATGAGCCTTTTCATTTCTTTCATACCCCCCCAACCTCTCTGTTTCAAAGACACTCCAAAAACAATCTGTACATTGAGTGAACAGAAGTGTTTTTATTACAGAAATCCTCCCTCTTCCACATGGATTGTCGCAAGGGCTTTTTGGACATCTGCCCAATCGCAACATTTTGGCCTGTAGGAAAACAAGCAACAGATAGTGTGTTTGTTTGGCTCCTGATTCTGCAGTCATCTGGAGCGGCGTTATTTGCCACTTGCATCCATAATTTCTTTTCCAACCAGTTCTTCAAAACATTCATTTAGGCTCATGGGAATAGAGAAAAAAATATTCAAATATGCATATCTGATGATTTAAATTTTTTTCTGTCTTCAGATTTTTTCAACAATGCTTATTGAGTTTAGCAAAATGAAAATCAAGCCTTGGCACTTGCAGCTTGAAGCAGAGCAAGCACCAACAAAATTCCAGTTACATCCAAACAGTTTAGACTCCTGGGAGCTGATATTAAGTTAAACTTTACCTTCATACCTTTCTTTTCCTTGCAATTGCTATTTGTGTTCCAAATGCACACCATATTTCTCAGGGACTGTAGCATGTGTGTCCTCTGGAGCTGAGTGAAGGCAAACAAGGTGTGCTCATCAAATGCTCTGAAGTTATGGGGGGAAGTGATGCTAATCCCAAGCAGATCTAGGAGTTACCCAACCTCATAATTTTTTCCTCCAGCAGATTAATTTTCATCTGCTATTCCTAGTAGCTGTGCAATCAAAAATCAAGGAAGATTTTGTAATCTACTGGCAAATAAATGCAGGAATGATGTCCCAAATGGCTGGTTTTCCATCATGTTCCATTTAGTGCCAGTGGTCCCTCTTTTGCATAAGACAGTAATTTATCACTATTAGCCACCAGCTTTTTCACCATCCGTGGACATTTTTTAAGGAGTTTGTAAAAAGTACCCAAGCAAAGTATTTGTCTTGTATCTGTACACTTATTTTCACTTTAATGTACCTTGCAGCTAGTATGAAGGCTGACTGTAAATGTCACTATAAAAGATGATGTGACTTTACACTGGTTTAATACTCTAACTACAGTTTCTTTTGAAAGACGCCAGGAAACTCTGGACTGAGGTGGAAATGCCATGGAAAAACCAGATTGTCCAGAGCCTCTTCCATGAGCACCTGCTAAATGCCTGTGCTGTCCATCCTGGATGTCCTGGTATTCTGGCTCGTAGCTCTAAATTTAGTCTTCAGCCTGCAGGCCTTCTGAGAGTCCTCAGGGAGAGAAGTATTGTGGCTGAGGTGTTCTGAGCTGACGGTAGGACTGGATAACCTTCCCATTTGGCTGGAGCAGCTCAGCCTCCATGTGTGCTGCTGTTCCTGCACTTGTGCACACCTTCAAGCAGTGCTTGGCTTCTGCTGATGAAGGGCAGACGTGAAGTTGGCTTTGATTTGGGCCATGTGCTCGCTGCCAATGTTTCTGTTTCAGACATGGGAAAGTGCAGAATTTGGGTCTGGCTGGAGGTGGAAAGCCCAGATTTTGGCACACGGCTCTTTCAAGGACCATTAAGATTTCTGCTCTTCACACAAAGCGGGCACTTACCATTTTGTCCAGGCTGCTACAGTGCCAGCCACCATGAGGTCCTCCGCTGGGCCTTCTCCTGGGCAGTCCTGCTTGAGAGATCAGATAATCTTATGTATGTTTCTCTTCCCTTCCAGATGTCAACAGTTGGCTGCTCACCTTCGGGTTCCAGCTGCACAATGTCATCCCCGGCTACCCCAAGCCAGACATGGATGCCATGGAGCCATCCTATGAGCTAATCCACACACAGATGAAAACCCAAGAATGGGACAATAGCAAGGTGATCCATGTAACTCCATGCAACTCCATGCTGTATCTCATGCCCTTATCAGCAAACTATCCATTTGCAATGTTGATTGAAAAAGCTTCTACCAGCATGTTACGAGGTTAAGAGTGAGTCAGACCCCATTCCAGTATTGAAATCTGACCGAATAATCACATCTTAAGTTCCCTACTGCCATGGTGATATTTTCTGGTGGTTGCTTAATGGAGTGCTGTGTTACTGTTTCTTTCTCCCACAAGAGGCCCTGTTATCACATATTGCAGGCTAAATTCAAGGCCCTTGCACTCAGGATTCTTAGAAATTAAAAATAAAAAAGCAAATCTTGATACAGAATAAGTTTATAAAGATTTTTTTTTTGTTCTAGAAACTTATTCAATCTGGTTTAAAATGTCTTAAGCAAGAAGTCCCTCTTTTTCCATAGGAAACTGTTCTGCATTGCAGAGAGTCTTACCATAAAGAATTTTTAGATGATATTAAACTTTCATTTTACCTGAGTGGGTTTAATCCCATGTAACTGTGTCCTGCTTTCAAAAACAGGCTTGCATCCCAAGCCATTTTGGTAGATGCTGGTGAAAAATTCAGTGATAAAGTTGGCAAGAATAAAGCTTTTGCAGCCCAATCATTTCCCCATCTTCCTGTTGGGAATTACTCAGCTGAAAGCTGGAGGCAGCACTGTTAAAGGTTAGAACACAGGGTCAGGATTTGAGAGCCCTGGGTTAACTCTCAGCCCTACTGCTTAGCAGTGTATGACCTTGAAAATGTCACTTACCTCTCAGGATTCTCTTTCATCTTGTAGCCTGATTGTATTCTGGGGTTGCTTTCATCTGTTTAGTCCAAATCCTCTTAAGTCTGAACTCCCACTTGCTATTGCTGTGTGTTCAAACATTGCAAGAGCAGTGAGGCACCAACATGCTTGGGGAGATCAAGACATGCTCTCAACATTTCTGCTAATAAAACAATAACAGTAGGCAATGGAATTGATTCCATCTGCCCTGCTAGTCTGTCTGTCTATGACTTCACTGAAATTTTGATGTCCTGCAGAGGAGTCTTGAGATACCTGTCTTAAACCAGGAGGTGACATCTCCTGAACCACAAAGTGTTATTGAGAGGTCCGAACAAATTTCTGTAGATTGATAATAGTTATGTGTCAGTCCATCATTGGTATTCAGCCTCATAGCCATGGTGAAGACAAGTTAAAATGTACCAGCCTCAACTTCAACAAGAAATTTATATGAAGTATCACTTAATAATACAGGAGGAACTAAAAAAACTCTGCCTTTTGCTACCATGACTGAGTTGATGCTTGAAAACCATAACAGTGCAGTAACTCAGTTGTGTTTTGGAGCTCAGAGACTCCCTTTTTGTTTCTTATTTCCTTGGATTAAACAATAAAATGCTAATAAAACAATAACAGAAGTTATTTCTGTAACTAGAGAGAGCCTCAGGATTTTTCTTCCTCTCTGATGTTACACAGTCTCCCTGGGAAAAGCTGTAGAGGAGTAGGCAAACAGGAAAGGCTCATCCAGAGACTGCACAGAAGACCATCTCCATGTTGTTACGTGCAGTAGATAAAACTGTCACAGAACCACCACAGAAATTATTATTATTATGAGTAGTGTTATTATATTATTATTTTATCATTAGTTCCTTATGTGTATTATAGTGTGTATATATATATATAACTTTTTTATGTGTATTATAGTATCATTATTTGACTTACTGAATAGCCAAGTAACTTGAGTGACAGCTTGTGGTGAAGATGGACCCTTGCTCATACAGGCAGATAAGCTAGAAATAAAATCGAGGAGAGCCCTCTCACCCATTTTAGGTGAATCTGCCTGAATGAGTAATAAGAAGAAAAGAAAATCTCCATGCCCCTCACAGGTTTTTAAAACCAGAAGCTGCTGTGAGGACTGTGCAGGGATCTGCCTGTTAAAAGAGGGCTTTATACAGCTGTCATCCTTCCAGATGAGTCACTTTGCACTCATATGTTGAAAGTGGAATTTAACCATTGTGGGCTGTTTCGTATTTTTCCCCTGTGTTATGACAGCAACAAAACATGAGCATTTTTATTTCAGTCTACAGTTGCAGGATCATGCTGTGATAGCAAGTGGCTCTTAAGTGCTCTAGAGCAGGCTTTCCTTGCTTTCTGTCACACCCAGCATATTGAAGGCACATACTTGCTTATACCAAATTCATTCACATATGATACCTGAACACATGATCCATTTTCTCCTACTATCCATGCACCCAACACTGATGTATCACATAAAGTTCTGTTCACTTCTAACCCTTCCAGACATCAGTACCTGCTCCCAGACACAGTCCAGCCCTCCTTCCCACTGGTTGTCTCTGTATTTATTGTAGAAGCATGTGGAAGAAAATTTCACATAGGAAATGACAAAATTAAACCAAGGTAAATGGAAGCATAGGAAACACTTTCAGATAATAGGACTGATCAAACTGTAAAATGGTCTTGCAGAACATACAGAATAAGCTGTATATCTTTGGTCATTTAAAGGTAGCCTGGACAAGGCATTGATAACTGAATGATGTACCACAACTTTCTCATCTCCATGTTTTCTGATCCCTCGTTTCTCTGGGTCGCATACCTCCTTGTGATAGAACATAGTATATTTGAGCTACTCCACTGGCTTTGCTGATCAAAGCTATGGCCCAGAAGACTGAGTCTGTTCTTTTATCAGAGAGGAACAACTAACAGGAGCTCAAGGGCAAAGCAACTAACACCATAAATGGCTGCTTTGTCTCTCTTGAGAGTGCATAACCAGAGGGCCCTAGCATCTCCTTCCAAAACATTTGTGGTACTCGCCTTGCAGGTCTGGAAGACAGGAGAGATAGTTCTGACTTTGAGCATCCACCACCTGAAAAGCAGCCAGCATGTCATAAACCTTGCACTAACCCCCTGAAGCTCTGAAGTGACATTTAAAATCCAATACTCCATTGTGCAGCACTTCTCCCCCCCTCCTCCCCACGACTGTGAGGCTGTCACTAAATTGTTTGTTGAACAAGTTCAGTGTTATTGGCCACTGGGGACCTCTGGGTGACCTCTGGCATATTGTGGAACTGCTGCACCTGAATCCAATTTCTCGTCTGGTTTTCTGTTGAGGGTTTTTTTCCCCTTTCCTTTTGTCTTGTTGAGCTGTCAGGTAATTGTCAGAGCCAGAACAACTCTATTTCCAGGGAGGGGTGTTTTGGAGTCAGCACTTGTATCATTATCTACATCCTGTTATAACTATCCTTCTTTCTGTCCCATGGGCACTGTCTCCAGGAAGGGTCCTGTTTTCTGCAGTGCCTGTTACAGGCTTTGCTGGAGAAGTAGTTTTTGGCATCCCCTCTGGAGCAGCGTTTTGGAGGCAAGGGCTGCTCTGGGATGCTCAGCCAGGAAGTGAGGTATAGGGCTGTGCTTTCTGGCAGAGCTTCTTCCAAGGACAATCTGTTTGAGGGATGGGCTCTGCCAGTGCTCATCATTCAGGGAAGGCATCCTGACATTTCAGGTGCTTTGGCCTGGGCTTAGACCATCATACTCTCTGCAGATCTGTCCATCAGCCCCCAGTTATGTGTTACAAATGTAATGGTCAGTCTTCAAAGGATCTAATGCAGGAAAAGGTGTTGAAGTCTCAAAGACATTAAGCTCTTGAGGCTTTATGAAAATAGATGAGCAATATGAAAAATTATGAGCAAGAGAAGGAGGCAAATCCTCTCACTTCTCCACACTTGAAATCTGCTTAATGAACTCAACCTCGTTATCCCCCTACAGCCGTGTACAGTGGTGGGGTGGAGGAGAGACCTGGCCACTGAGTCCCTGCTCCTGTTTGGCTCATTCCCAGCCAGGCAGCATGCAGAGCATCCTTGCTGGCCCATGGCTCAGCTCTGCTGCCCCACACGTCACCTCTCAGCCAACCCACCTGCAGCACAGCCGTGCTGGTGGGCACATCCAAACAGAGACTTGTCTCCAGGTGGTGGTCACCTGGAATATAGGAAGGAGGTTGATGGCTGAAAAATGGCTTTGTTAACAGAGAGCTATAGGGTAAATAAAAAGGGGGCTTATAAAAAAGAGAGAGAGCAACTTTTTACACTGGTAAATAGGGATAGCTCAAGGGGGAACAGTTTTAAATTAAAACAGTAGAGATACAGATTAGATGTTAGGAAGAAATTCTATACCCAGAGAGCAGTGAGGCACTGGAACAGATTGCCCAGACAAGATGTGGATACCCCATCCCTGGGATTGTCCAAGGCCAGGTTGGATGGGGCTTTGGTCAGCCTGGTCTAGTGGGTGGTATCCCTGGCTATGCTGGGGGGGTTAGAAGATCATCCTTTAGGTCCCTTACAGACCAAGCCTTTCTGTGATTCTATGATAAACAGGAAGGAGTTAAAAAATGAATCATATATCGGAGAAATCGCAACTTCCAAACCTTTTGGAAAAAGTAGCTTTCTGCATTGTAAGCCATATGGTGGTAAGAGAAACACCTATCTGTCTATAATGGCACAAGGATAGAAAGAAACTTGGAAACATGTTCACGTATTTCACATCTTGGATCCTTGATGGGAAATTAAAGCTTTCAGTCTCACACTGGAAGGCGGTATTTAAAAACAACAGATGATAGGATCTGGCAATGGTATTTCAAATCCTCAAGAGGTGCTGGCAAAATGCAAGGGGCTATTCAGAGATCCCGGTTAGTGCCGCTCTCCTGAGCTTTGTGCAGCAGAGAACAAATGATGAAGGTCGTTCTCTTCTCTCCAAAGGGTTGTTACTAGATAAAGTGAAATGTCACCTAAGGACATCTGATTAAAAAAGACTGTGAGGAAAAACAAACCCAGCATATTTGTCACTCACATCGAGCAACAAATATTGAAATAAAACAGTGATGAATTCCCTTCTTTCTTCTGTAAAACTGGTTTATAGATGCCTTGGTTTACAGTTGCTAAAAGCAGCAGCATTTTTTAGAGAATAGCACATGCCACTGCAGCTTTGGATGGAAATTTTCTGTTTCTTTTCCTTTCCAGTTCATTGAAATGAGTTCTAAGATTAAACAGAAATGGTAATTTCAAAGTCAGGGATACACTGCCTCTTTGAACTACGTATAATCTGTTTGTCTCCACCCTCTTTATATTCACAGCACAGCATACACGCTGGCTGTGCTCTGGTTTGCTTGAATTTTGTTGGCTGGGATTTTTTTCTGTTAGATGTGTTTTCTTTTCCTTTTAAAGGAGTGCTGTTCCCAAATACACTCTTTTATCAAAGAAATGCACTCAAAAAGTCATTTCAAGGACATCCCGGTCTTGTTTTCAAGGTAACAGAGATGCATTTAGTTATTGAAATGGTTGATAGCTAATAGTTAAGTTTGAGCAACCTGGTGTGGTGGAAGGTGTCCCTGCCTGTGGCAGAAGTTTTGGAACTAGATAATCTTTAAGGTCCCTTACAGCCCAAACCAGTCTGTGATTCTAAGTGATGGTGAATATTCAGCATTAAAGCTTTGCACGTCTCGTTTCCTACTTGCCTGTGTGAAAAAAAGATGGGGAGAGCCCAGAAGTAACTGGTCCTCAGTAGGAAACCATTTGGTTGCACTTTCATTCTTGATTAAGACACCTAAAGGTATGTCTTTGCCTGTGAATTTAGTATCTGGTGATGTCCAGATCCACTGGTTTGTTGGGGCAGCCTAGTTTGGATGCACTCATAGAGGATCTTTACCTAATAATTTTCTCATAATTGAAAACACACTAGAGTTCCTGCAGCTCATCAGGAATAAGGTGATGGACACAAAACTGAAGGGGAACAGGGGCAGTTTCTGATAGGTATTATTTGCCCATGCCCAGTACTGCCTGACCTCCCCAAGCTGCCTTCCCCAAGGTGATAATCAGTGGATGGTGCAATTAATTCCAGGGACTCCTTATCACTCAACTGCTGGTAAACAAGGTGATGTATATATAGATGGTGATACATAAGTGATCACAGGACATAGCGGTGTAGCACCGAAGACCTGATTTACATCCTTGAGTGAGCAGTGATTCAGTGTGAGTGCTGAGAGATGCCTTTTCCCATCACTGGTAAATGTTACTGAGGCAAGTTGGAAGGGCAACATGACATACAAAGTGATAAAGGGACCACCCAAAGTCAACCCTTATGAGACACACCTGAGAAGAAAAACTCTCCATTTAAACCTCTTTGAAGAGGAAAAAGCTAATTACCAAGCAGTGTGCACTTGTTTAGAACAGTAAGTGTTTCATGGAGCCTAGAAGCCTAATTGTTCCATGTCCATCATCACTGACATCTACATTAATTACGTCCATTTTTTGCATAATTAGAGAACTTATGCAATTGGCAGAGAAGCTAAGCTTGGCTCCCTATCATTCTGTTAATTATATTGCTCTCTGGGTGGTGTGTGAGATGCCCCACAGGCAGGATGGAGAAAACCAGAAAGAGCTCCTTTTTCACAGGAGACTGGTTCCTGCTCCACCTGCTATGCTGTCAATCAGAAAGGGAAAAGGAGAAGGTATACCAGCCTGCTCAGCACTTGGATTAAAAGTAATTTCTGGGAATTTTAATGTTTTACAACCCAAAATGTGCTTTTGAAGTTGTGTTCCTCTATGCCCTTATAGTTTCCTCTTCTATCAGTCAAAACTGCTCATAACTTCTGAGTGAGTTCCAATGCTCAATCCTTTATTTTAAAATATTTTTTTTAAATACTTTATGACTCTTCCCTGGAAATGGCCACCATGGAAATAAGGGTTTATTTCACTTCCCTCACCATGTTACAAGTCTTGTTTGAGAGGTCCACACTGAAATGCCTGCATCATCTGAATTGTCTTCTTGCACCCAGGATGTGAGCATTTAGGCTGTGGACATTTTAAGGCAATATCCTTCATGGGTGTTAAATTTCCTCAAAATAATTGGAATGGAGCAGACTTTTCTTTGTAGCCTATTTTTAATCCTGGGCATCATTACATTATTGAACTGAGCTGTTGGCACTGCCAGGAGAGTTTTGTCATAGAATCCTCTTGCTTTTGTGAAATTTGAGCAAATAATTGTTCACGAGCAGGAGTCTGTAAGAAGCCAGTGCTGCCATGGATTGATGAGAGCATTTCCAGAGCACTTTGCAGTAATGATGAGCTGCTGACTCGCTGTGTGCTTGCTCCATTATACACTAACAGCAAAAGTGACTTTGTATTGCACCCGACTGCAAATGATCTGGGCTATTGTCTCTCAGCAGTTTCGCTTCAATATAAGCCAAAACTTGAGCATCAGGTGTGGTTGGCCTTAACTCAGGGAGCCTGGCGAATTGTAGAGGGTTTGCAGGAAATAGGTTTTGTATTTAATGCCTTCCTTGAGTTTTGAACAACCTGCTTTGGCCAGACTGAAATGGAATACAGAGGGGTTATGGCCACTTTGAGGGTCACACAGGTCATGCAGGGCCTTTGAAGGCAGCACAAGGAGTTACAAAGTGGAGTTAAAATAGAAGAAACTTTTACAAATGTTTCCACCCTTCACAGAAAATCTGAAAGCATTTGGTAAAGCAGCATGGCCACAACATGAATTGTTTCTTACATGCAGAAGAACACTGAAATGCAACCTAAAAATATGCGTCCAAATTCAACCCTCACACCACTGAGGCAAAAAATCCTTTTCTACCTCTACGTCCTTCGGTCGGTGAGATTAAATACAGTTCAGTTTACAGAAACAATGAACATTAGGGGGACAACACATCTCTTTCATGAAAAAGAATTAAAATTCTGAAAAAATGTGATAAGGAGAAAAAAATTGAAGCTCCTCATTACATGTTTCCAGTATGTTCTCTTGCTCTCCAGCATCCTAATAATGCCTTGGGGTCATCAGGTTTCACTTTCTAATACGTCTTTCTCTTCTTTCTCTCCCTGCTCAGTCCATTTTGGGGGTCCAGTGTGAAGTGCAGAAGCAGCTGAAGGCCTTTGTCACCCTGGAGCGCTTCGAACAAATCTACAGCTCCAGCATCGCTGGGTGTCGGCATGTCAAGAAGAACAAGAACTTTGCTTCTGGAGGCTCCATCTTTGGCAAGGGCGTCAAGTTCGCCATGAAGGATGGGCGCGTGGCCACTGACATCATCAGCGTGGCCAACGAGGACGGCCGGAGGATTGCGGCCATCCTGAACAACGCCCACTACCTGGAGAACTTGCACTTCACCATCGACGGGGTGGACACGCACTATTTCATTAAGCAGGGGCCGTCGGAGGGCGACCTGTCCATCCTGGGCCTCAGCGGCGGGCGGAGGACCCTGGAGAACGGCGTGAATGTGACAGTGTCCCAGATCAACACAGTGCTGAGTGGGAGGACTAGACGCTACACGGACATCCAGCTCCAGTACGGTGCACTGTGTCTAAACACACGCTACGGGACCACCTTGGACGAGGAGAAGGCACGTGTCCTGGAGCTGGCCCGGCAGCGCGCTGTCACCCAAGCTTGGTCCCGGGAACAGCAGAGACTGCGGGATGGGGAGGAGGGTATTCGCTCGTGGACAGAAGGGGAGAAGCAACAAGTGCTAAACACGGGCCGGGTACAGGGCTACGATGGCTATTTTGTGATCTCAGTGGAGCAGTACCCTGAACTCTCAGACAGCGCCAACAACATCCACTTCATGAGACAGAGTGAAATGGGCAGAAGGTGACAGAGAGGGTCAATGCGGTGACTTCTTGCCAAAGACAGCTACTCTTTTGTGGCCACTTACCTGACTGTGTTGTACTCAATCCTTTTTCTAAACTGAACAAGGTGGGGGGGAGGAAAATAGCAAGAGAAGGAATAATACGGTTGCACTGTAACTCATGCAACATACTTTTTTTCCCTCTTTAATTTGGCCTTCACGCATTTTTTGCAATGAACAGAAGGTATATTTTGCCGTAGTGTGATCACAGTGAAATTTACTGTCTCGTGTCCTTTTCTTTTGGGTTTTTTTTTTTCGGTTTTTTCCCCCCTCTTTGTGAGGAATTTGAAGTGGGGAGTCGTCAACGTACGTCCTTAGGTGTAAGTGCGAAATGGGTGTCTGTGCTAACTTGTGCCATCTTAACCCTTTCTGATTTGGGGCAGGGACATAGCCTTCCACCTGGAAGAGGGGGAGCCCGCAGCGTGCTGGAGAGCTCTTCCCAGAAAGAAGGGAGATGGAAGACAACGCTGATCCTGATACTCTGAAAGTGACCGTCCGAATCATGTGCCTCAAAAGAGACCTTACAAGTAGTTTTCACGTTTCACTTGGGACATAAAGTGTTTCTTTGGGGGCTCCTGCTGAGCAGAAGTAGATTATAGAGGCAAAGGAGCTAATTATATTACCTTGCAAGATGATTCTCTTCCTTCCTGAACTGGAATAAAAAAAGAAAAAAAAATCAGTCTTTTTCCATTATGAGAGTAGATACTTTTTGGGTTTATTTG
This sequence comes from Platysteira castanea, assembly GCA_013397175.1. Classification (NCBI taxonomy): domain Eukaryota; kingdom Metazoa; phylum Chordata; class Aves; order Passeriformes; genus Platysteira; species Platysteira castanea. Next base: position 288,498 of record VYXC01005560.1, on the reverse strand, counting down.
TGTGTGCGCAAATCCTGGTTTTAGTTAAATAACCTAGCAAAAGCCAAGAAAAGGGACTCCTGCTCTATTGAGGAAAGCTAAAATAAATCCTCTCTCATACATAGAGCTGTTCTATAGGTGAATTTAATGCACCCATGTTGTACATTTGCTAATGGCATAACTTCATTAAATGTATAGTGTTTCAGTACATGAGGCTACGTGTTTAACAGTCCACTGTGCTGTATCTGATAAAACCAGTTAATTTTTAGGAAGCTGATTTGAATTTAAAAGTAGTTATAGTATCCCAGTGACATACCACTGAAAATTAGAGCCAAACCCTGCTTTTCCTGATTCTGGAGCTTGTATTTATTGGCTGGGAAATGCAGTTTGGAGTAGCATGCTGGCAAGTCATTTATGACTATGGCAGATAAATGTCTCCTGGGGACTTTGGCAGCAGGGATTTTAAAATGTTTAATAAGTAGCAACAGCTTGTGCGTGGTGGGACAAGAAGGAGAATATTGAAATCAACCTTCTCACTGTTTCTTACACGAGCTCGAATTTAACAAAGAGCCCAGTTGACTGTTAGCAGTGACAAGGGGGAGGATGAATGGAAATGCCCACTACAGAGAGGACCAAGTGCTTTAATAAGAAACTGCTGACAAAGTTGCTCGGCATGCTAATGTAATTCGTATTCACATAACCTCTGTGCTCTGGTATTTGCAAGAGTCCTTGAAGTTCAAGGAAGCAAGGAGATGAGCTCAGCATCCTCTTCCCCACCTGGAACAGTCCTATGCTGTTCCCGCAGGCAGAAGTGTTACCCCACCTCTCAGTGGAGCTCTGGCTGGAGGTGGCCAACCCTGTTCCTAAACAGGTGTCTCTGTCACATTGACACCTGCATGTATCCTGACTCTTAAGAGCTCTCTTGTGGCTCTCTGGGAACAGCTCGGTCCTAATTTTTTTTTTATTCCATCCACTTTGGCTTTTCCCAGTTCTGCAGAGAGATAACCCGAGACGTGCAAGTCCATGCCAAGGCTATTTCCTTACTTGAGTCCTACAATGCACCTGTGTACTCAGAGGCAGCTCTTCTGCACTCATGCCATCACCACTGCCATCCTCCAGCACAGACTGACACTCCTAGCAGGATCTTGCCCCCAGATACAGCGGGGTTGTGTGTTGGCCATGCAGTCCTCGAGCAGTGAAACATTGGCAGCCCCGGTGCTCTCACGGTTTCTCCATAGCTGCCGGCTGCCAGCTCCATCTGCCTTGCTTGTCTGTTCCCGGGTGCTTGCCAGGAGGAAGGTGATGGGATGGAAATTCCCCTAACAGACTGTTCCTCCTCCAGTTCCGAATCCCTAATACCTTTGGCTGCGTGGCCATGACCAGCGGTATGGGTTTGATTTTCTGGTCGTCTCTCCTGCTTGCAGCAAGGGCGATGATGCTGGTGCTGTGTCCCAGCACTGTACTCTGAACCACCCCTTTCAGCACACAAGCTTTATTACTTTGGCGAGGAGTGAACCACAGGCAGCTGGAAGGGGTATCCGGCTCTGGCGGAGCCAGGTGGGAGAAGATGTGTTAGCCAGACCCGCTCCAGGCTTTGGCAAGGAGCAGTTGCTTTGGCAGCTGCCTGCCAGGGATGGTTAGAAGGCCATGGCATTGCCACCTGTATGGCTGGTATGAAGCACTGGGTAAGCCTGGGTTGCCTTGAGGATGCACTGGTGGGGATTAGGGGCAGTGTTAGCCAAACCAGCAGTAGCCACCTACTTGAAGGAAGCAGCACCTTTTTCCCAGTGCTGTCCAGCTACCTGCTTCCCCCTCTCCATGTCACACCAGGGACATATCCCTCTTAGAACCCCAAACTTGTGATGGCTGTGGGTGTCTAAAACAGCATGAATGGAGCAAAAAGAGACCTGCAGGAAGCTGGGTCAAAAGGCGTGAACTCCTGGTAAAGACCAGCAGAGCAGAGAGAGCTCAATGTGCCTCCCATTTACACTGCCCCACTCCGAGCAGTGTAAGAGAACTGAAGAGAACTGGTGCTTTTGTATCTTTCCCCGTCCATGTGTTACAATGCTAAGAGGAGCAGTGCAAGAATAAATGGGCCATGTTTCCACGGAGCCAAGAAAAGGGATTTGAGTGTAAAATATTCCTGCTGGAACCCTGCCAGCCTGAGATGGCACCTCTACAGCCTTACACAGACTCTTCAGGTTATTACATGTGCTAATGACTCTGAGGAGTTCACTCGTTTTTCAAGAGTCTCCCAGTCCCGCCGTGCACATCCAGCATGCCCAGAGCCAGGAGCCCAGAGCTCTGTGCCATGGCCAAGGCGAGCCCTCAGGTTGCATTTCTCTGCATCCTCAAGCAGCACTGGGATGTGACTGCACCTCTCTGCCTGCCAGGTCCATGACGGTCTTCTCCTGGGCCTGCACCCAGCGTGGGAACTATGGACATTGTGTCAAAAAGGGAAAAAAATATATGTAAAAGTATATATATGTATATGTTGGTCCTTTATCAAAGCAGAAACTTAAAAGGAATAGCTGTCTAATACTGGGGACAAACCTGTCCAAAGACAGCTACTACATTCCTGAATCCTCAGCCTCTGTGAAAGCTTTCCACTTCACCTAGATGGCAAAACAAGAACATTTTCAGTCCTGACACCCTGAATTTACCCCTTCATTAGTGAAAAATGCTTTTTCTACAGGATCTCAAGTGCATTTCTGTGGAATGGGCTGTGAATACAAAGAGTTGTACCCTCATCAAGGGACTGCACTCTTCTATCCACAAGCATTTCCACTCTACCGATGGCCCCATAGCCCCTTCCCAGCCTTTTTGTTGTCCCTTTTGCCTCCCCATTGCACCATGCTGGCTGCCTGACCCTTCTTGCTTCGCTTGTGTGCAGGAGTGTAGTAATTCATTGGTTCCATAAGACTGGAAGGTTCTGGGTGCAAATCCCACAGGATCAGAGAATGGTTTAGGTTGGAAGGGACCTTAGAGATCATCCTGCCATGGGCAGGGACACCTTTCACTAGACCAGGTTGCTCAAAGCCCCATCCAGCCTGGCCTTGAACACTTCCAGGGATGGAACATCCACAGCTTCTCTGGGCAACCTGTGCCAGTGCCTCACCACCCTCACAGGAATCTTCCTGATACCTAATCCAGTGTGTCAGTTTGAAGCCATTCCCCCTTGTCCTGACACTCCATGCCCTTATCCAAAGTCCCTCTCCAGCTCTCTTGGGCACTGGAAGGGTCTCTAAGGGCTCCCCAGAGCCTTCTCCAGGCTGAACACTCCCAACCCTCTGTATCCATAGCAGCGGTGCTCCAGCCCTCTGAGCATCTTAGTGGCCTCCTCTGGACTTGCTCCAACAGCTCAATACCTTTCTTGTGTTGGGGGCCCCAGAGCTGGATGCAGCACTCCAGGTGAGGTCTGGTGAGGGCAGAGCAGAGGGGCAGAATCCTCCCCCTCACCCTGCTGCCCATGCTGCTGGTGATGCAGCCAGGACACATTTGGCTTTCTGGGCTGTGAGTGCACATTGATGGGTCATGTTGAGCTTCTCACCCAGCAACACCCCCAAGTTTTTCTCCCCAGGACTGCACTCCATCCATTCTCTGCCCAGCCTGTATTTGTGCTTGGGACTGCCCCAGCTGAACTTCATGAGGTTCACATGGGCCCTCCACTCAGGCTTGTCAAGATCCCTCTGGATGGCATCCCTTCCCTCCAGCGTGTCAACCATTGCTCTAGATGCTGTTTCAAAGGCCTGTTCAAAGGCATGGCAGACCATCTCCTGGGGAAAATGCCGCTGTGCTTTAAGTCGCACGTGCTTTAAGGCTTGATTCTGAGAAGTTGTTTTTTTCTTGACTCCCAAAAAGAGGACTTGACCCTCACCAAAAGGAGTTCCCCATCAAAATACAAAGGTGTAACTTCACTTACTTTCAACTCTGGTCTTGTCTCCAGTCCAAAAGGTGGTGAGGAGGATCCTGACCAAATCTCACAGCTCAGAGGAGAAAACCCAGTGCTCTGGGGCAGGCCCCGCATCTCTCAGTGAGAGCAGTAAGGAGCAACAGCTGAAGACATCAGTATCTGGAGCTGATACTGAAACGTGCTCCATTTGAAGGGACAACAGTGATGGGACCTACTTGGTGTGGCATCCAAACATGAGCAGTGCCATGAGGACTGAAGCTGAAAAACATCCTGTGTGCTCAGCCCAAGGATAGAGGAGCAAGACTAATTAGGCATCACGAGAAATGCCACGTTTGTTCCCTCTGAGATCTTTATTTTATTTTTTCCCTTTCAACTGAAGATTGGCACTTGGAAAAATCATTAAGCAGCAGTGACCGGAGGGAATCATGCAGCTCATCATATCTTTGTCATCACTGCTATTGATCAGAGCCACAGAGAAAATGGGCCAACAGCACTAAACAACACCAGGCGAGGGCCGATGAGATGAAGGTCATTAAGAGCCTGGTGCTTGATTCAGGTTTAGAAGACACAGATGACTGGGAGCAGTCCCTGAGACACCATTTGGCCGTAACTTAAGAACAATGAGGGATTTCTGTAATATATCTGTAGTTGCTTTATTGAGCGTAGGGACCGGCATGAGATTCTGCTCAGTCTGTTATACAGACAGTGTAACCAGAATAAATCAAAATCGTTCAAAAAAAAAAGCCAAACCTAATAAAGTACTTTTTCAGCTGTGACTTGTAAGTGTCACCGTGATAGATGGCAGCGCAATCCATTATGCAAAGACAAGGTTCTTAACATGAAATTTTAGAATTCAATTTTACGATTTACAGAGAGGGCCCCCCTCATATTTACGGCACAGCAGTCTGTTTTGATTCAATCTCTGCGTAATTGAAACCAGGGCCAGGGATCATGGTTAGTCCTGTGGCTGCTTTTTAAAAGGGGAGGAGAAATGACTGCCTAGAACATTAGTAATGGAGCTAGGGAGATCGCTTTGCTTGTTAAATCTTACTCACTTTATCTCCTCGCCGTGGTGGCACTGCCAAGCCTGGTGAGTATGGACACTGTGCCTCCATGCCAGGGATGAATTTGATGGGATAAAATCTGGCTGCCATGTGGCCAGCAGCATCCTCCATCCCACGGTGAGCATGGCCTGGGGCATTTTTGCTCCTGTTGCTACAGTTCTCCACAGGACAAGCTAGCTTTTCAGTACCTCTTTTTATTATAATCACTCATTTTATTATGATCACTAAATAGTCCCCCGTTACACCAAAGAATGTTCATGAGTTTTGTAAAAATAAAAAAAAACCCCACAGCTTTCTTGTGTTTGCTTTTTTTTTGATTTTTTTGTTTGTTTTGGGGTTGGGTTTTTCTTCATCTCTTGAATATATTTAAATACAATTACTTGCGGCTGCAGAGCAAACTTCAAACAGACACCACAGGGACACGTAGGGCCCTGTCCAGGGCCCCCCTTCTCGCTCCTGGATGAAGGGCCTTTGCATGTCCTGGGGGCCATTTCCTGTGGCAGTTTTCCATCCTCTGCCACCCCAACCAAAAACAAGCCAGCCCACCCAAGGGAAATCTTTTGTGTTTCTTTCCTGCTCTCCTTTAATTACCATAAAACTTTGTGTTCCTGACCAAGTGTTACATAGCTCAGCTGTTAACTCCCATTCCAGAGGTCAATGCTTTCTGGGGAGCATAGAAAACCACAAATGAAAATTAACTAAAAATATATNTATATACAAATATATATATATATAAATTTTTTTCCTTAGAGATGGAAACTGTTCAAGCAAACAATAAAACTTTCAAAAAAGAAAATTAAAGTGTTTGGACAATTTGCAGATGTTATTGAAGTAACCAGTCAAAGAATCACACTTTTCTATTAAAAAGAAAAATGTTTATTTTGTGAGAGGACTTCTAATGCAGCTCCAGCCAAGACGAGGACTTTGTATCAAAGCTGCATCTGTAAGCCCAGCACTGAAGACTCTTGTCATTACCCTGTGTAATAATTTTCCTGAAGTCTGGAACTAATTTTTTGAGAAATTTTTTTTCTCGATACTTTGTGTTTCTAATACTGTATTCTTGACTGTGTAAATAGAACCAGGCTGTAAATAAGTGCAGATGTAGATACCTTCTAGAAAAAAAAAAGAAGCAAACAGACAGAAATGACCATGTGTAGCCTTCAGTGACAAATAAAAGAATATTTTGTGTTTAAATAGTGCTTTCTTTTTTTTCTGTGAAAAAAATTTAATTTCTTCACCCCAGCTGTTTGGTCCTTACATGGGAGATGGACCTGGCAAAGCAATTGACCAAAATGTCCCCCCACTCCTCAAATTTGCACCCAAAGATGCATTCCCCA
>VYXC01005560.1:268918-281956 GCA_013397175.1 Platysteira castanea | reverse complement strand
GGCCTTTGTATGTCCTGTGGGCCATTTCCTGTGGCAGTTTTCCATCCTCTGCCACCCCAACCAAAAACAAGCCAGCCCACCCAAGGGAAATCTTTTGTGTTTCTTTCCTGCTCTCCTTTAATTACCATAAAACTTTGTGTTCCTGACCAAGTGTTACATAGCTCAGCTGTTAACTCCCATTCCAGAGGTCAATGCTTTCTGGGGAGCATAGAAAACCACAAATGAAAATTANTTTTCCTGAAGTCTGGAACTAATTTTTTGAGAAATTTTTTTTCTCGATACTTTGTGTTTCTAATACTGTATTCTTGACTGTGTAAATAGAACCAGGCTGTAAATAAGTGCAGATGTAGATACCTTCTAGAAAAAAAAAAGAAGCAAACAGACAGAAATGACCATGTGTAGCCTTCAGTGACAAATAAAAGAATATTTTGTGTTTAAATAGTGCTTTCTTTTTTTTCTGTGAAAAAAATTTAATTTCTTCACCCCAGCTGTTTGGTCCTTACATGGGAGATGGACCTGGCAAAGCAATTGACCAAAATGTCCCCCCACTCCTCAAATTTGCACCCAAAGATGCATTCCCCACCTGTACATGAGGATGGCAAGTGCCCCCAAGGCTTTCCCAAACCAGGAGGTAATGTTTGGGATTCAGAGCCTCTCTGAGACGCTGGGGGAGCCCCCATTCCAGTAGAAAGGTAAGCAAACTGAGAAACTACACTCCAAAAAATGCTCCAAAATGCACTCCAAAAAATGCTTAACAAATCAAGATATCATTTGATTTAGTGACATGTCCAGCAGAAATCTGTGCATCTGATCCTCATCCATACAGAGGGAGAAGAAAAGCTGCTGCAGCATATTCCACAGTGATCCAGGGAAACCCTCATGTCATTCTTGATACTGCCTGGTCCAGCCCCACTGGCAGCTTGTTCTGATGCTTCAGGAAAAAATCCAGAATAACTTCAGAAAACAGGGCCCGAAAACACGTGTGTTCAGAAAACACGTGTGTTGAGGGAAGTATTCTTGTGTGGTCCTTGGGGACAGCCTAATGGGAAGATGAAGCATAGGACTGGGTAGCACTCACTGGAGGAGGAGTGGGGAGTTGCTATCCAGGTTTACTGCCTGAGCATTGTTCTGCTCTCCAAAACCAGGTGGAATCGGGTCTTTTAGAATAAAGTCCAGTTCTGTGTGGAATCCCTCTCCTCTGGAGGTAGGTGGCTGTGATAGAGGAAACAAACGGCACCTCTCTTTCTCCTTTGACACCAGGCAGAGCCACAGGAACCAGCTGAGGCCTCTTTGCATGTCTTGAGCAAGGTGAGAGGGGTTCAGCTGATGGTAGATATTGATGCCTGCAAGGTTTCCTTAAGGTTTCTACCCTTTCTTGGCCATTCCTTGTGGGATGTTACCCTCTCCACCAACGTGCGTTTTCTTTCCTCAGCCCCGTTCCTCAGCCTTCAATTTCCAACCACCAGATCTGATGCAGCTCCTTGAGCCATCCTGCAAAGCAAATGTCCCCTTGACACCGACCAAGTCCCCTCTTTGCTCTCCCTGTGCTGTGCTGAGCAGGATGGACTCCTTCAGCCTCGTGGCACAAAGTTTACTTTCCAGCTACTGGATAGTTTTAGTTTTTCCATCCTCTGGCGTGCTTGGCCACCTTACATTCAGCAGGACAGTTTCACTTACCTTGTGCACAACGCAGGGTTTTGCTCCTACACTCATCAGAGATTTTTAATGCCAAGGAAGGCACTGGCCCCTTCATTCTTGCCCTAGAAAGTGGCTATTGGGATAATTACACAGCAATTCTGACATCCTCCCCTGAGCCTCTCGCTTCCCACGGGTCTGGCCTGCAGCCTTTTCTCCAAGTCAGATGCATTACTTTGCATCAGGCTGTTACTCACCTGACTTCTCCCGAGCTGTGCTTAGCCAGGGAATTCAGATCACCTTGCGACAGGGACCTGCCACCCCCAGTACCCACCATCCCTCACTGCCTGTGCCACCTGGGGTTTATCATCAGTAAAGACCCTGCCTAAAATCGTTGATAATTATATTGTAATGCCCTGGACCAAGGACTAATCCCTGAGGGTGGCCAAAGAAACGGCAGTATTTTAAGCTGTCAGTGAACCATGTTTGTCTCTGCCTTATATGGTTGTGCCAGATAAGACCAATGTTTTAATCAAAATATGGGTAGTAAATCAAGTGCTTTCAGGAGAGCCACCCTGCCATGCCAGTCTGATAGGCCAGGGCAGACTTATCACATCGTGTCTTTAATAGGGGCCATAGCCTGAGGATTCTGGCTTATCTTTCAGAACACTACAAGGAGATTCTGTTTGCTTTTGAGGTGCGAGCACAGAAAAAAATTGTCCTGCATTCCCATAGGAAGCAGCTAAAGCCTCAGCCATGGAGCACATCTCATATATAGTTGAAAAGTACTAAAACCAAAGACTGGTGATTATATTTGTCTGGGAGAAATGAACACAGGTAGAACACGGGCGATGTGCTTTCAAGTGGGTCATCCCTCCAGGAGTAAATGCTCCAGCCTCATGACCCTTCTCAGGGCCAAAGTTGTGCCGCTGGCTGGCTGGCACAGTACATGCATCACACAACTCACCTGGATATTGGTGCCTCCAGGACTGTCTAGCTCTGCAGTGTGTGTGGTGAGATGGTGCCCGTGCAGGGATGAGAGAGCGCGGGCAGGTAAATCCCAGCTGCAGTGCCCTCCCTTCCCTGCCCTGCACAGCGGGGACAGGGCACTGCTGCACCTCCAGCCTGGGCGAAGCCCAGGGCTGCAATCCAATGCTCCCAGTGCCTTTGGCTCTCCTCCACAGAGGTGTAGGTTCAAGATACAGAAGAGTTGAGAGGCTGCTGAGAGCAGGGACAGAGACTCTTCTGCAAAGAGTCATTTGGTTTAAAAAATTGTCTGGTCGTTAATGCATCCCTTTGAAACAGCTGAGCTTGGCCTCTGCCAAATCACGGCAGTTCTGGTTTGAAACAGTCATTTTAGGTGCCTTTGCAGAGAATTTTCCAGGGCAAAGGAGCTCCTTTGAATGCAGCCTGCTGAAACACTGACAGTCCAGGCAAGGGAACTTCATGAATTATTGTGAGTTGGATGTTTTACAAGCATTTCTTGGGTTCTGTCTAAAAAACTGCTCCAACCACCAACCCACTACATAAACCACAAGCTCCAACACCTCCTTCTCCTCCAGCACAGAGTTTGCAAAACCACAAGCCTTCCCAAGCCCAGCCAGCACATCCTTGTCCAGATTTACTCAGAGAAGGATGGGAAGGAATATAGGAACAGGGTAAGCACCGCATCCTTACCGTTAACAGCACAGCATGCTTGGGCTTAAAACCAGCTCATCTCCCACTCTTTGAATCAAATGAAATAGAACCACAGGCAAACACAACTCTGAGCTTGGACTTCAACTTGCTGCATTACTGAGTCTGCTTGAGTATCTCCAAGTCTCTCTCTCAAGATACAGTGGAGTTTTTTAACCCAAACCTCAGGAAACGTTTTTCTACCCCAGGGTTTCTCAGGCAGGAGTCAGTGGGCAGATGAGTTTGTGAGCAGTGAGTTTGTTCAGCAAGGCCACACCACCAGTGAGATGCTGCAAGCCAGCAGGACCACAAGAAGGCTTTGATTTCTGCCTTCAAGAGTAGGAGATGAGAGGGATCTCTTACCTCATTGCTATGCTGTTATTTTCCATCCAGAAGACACTTGTGTCCTCCAGGAGTTTTACACAACCAGACCTCATCATAGAATCACAGAATCTTTAAGGCTGGGAAAGCTCTCTAAGACCATTGAGTCCAACCATTAACTGCCAAGTCCACCACTAAACCCTGTCCCCAAATGCCACACCTTCACATCTTTTGAATCCTTTCAGCGATGGTGACTCCATCACTTCCTTGGGAAGCTGCTTCCATTGCCTGACAAGCCTTTTGATGAAGAATTTTTAGTGAACTGCCTTGCAGCAGTGGCAGTTTTGGGCCGTTGCAGGAGTGCTGTTCATACTCCTCAGGCTCTGGTGGTGGCTCAGGAAAAGGAGCTGTCAGCCAGCCAGCAGCAGCAAGGAGGGAAGTTCCAGAAATAAGGTAGATAAGCAGGAGCAAGAAGAATAAATTCAGTGTTGCATTGGACATGTGTGGAATGGTACCCAGTGGATCTCAGCATGCCTGGGTTTTGGTCGGTGAGCCTGAAATGGCAACTGTAAAGGTTAGAGTGTTCTGTCTGTCATTTTGGACACGTGCTGCACTAGATCTAGGGCCCTCTTCTGTTCATTCTTGCCTCTTCTGTACATTCTTGCTTGGGTCAGCTCTGCCTTGGGGCAAATAGTTGGGGCAAGAGGATACTGTGTATGGCAGTGCTCTGCCTCGCCTCCACACCCTCAAACTCCCTCCCCAGTGCTTGTTTCCCTCTGGGTGTCATGCCAGAAAAACCCACCTCCAGCATTTGATAGGGCAGCACCGAGGGAGGTGTCCTGCACGCCCACGGCTTTGGGAAGCTCCGGGTTTCACACCTACACAGCACACAGGCACTCCAAGGTGTGCTGCTCACAGCCCACACCCGAAAGGGAGCTGCATATTCACATAGAAATATCTGTGCATTTAGAAATAAGTGTGCCTTTTTCAGACGAGCTGCCTCAAGAGGGATTTTCATGTATTTATGTGCATTTAGAAGGCTCTCCATCCCTTCCTGCTCTCCCCCCATTGTTACAAAGACACGCTCCCATCCCTGTGCTCCTCCCTGCAGGTGCACTTTGAGCAAGCAAAGCACCGTGTGATTGCTCCGTGCCCTACATCCCCAGGTCTTGTCATCTGGCAGCTTTTCTAAACACGGCTTTCTTCCTCTCAGCAATTCTGTGGGGACCTTGAGAAATGACTGCAGCAAACATGCCCTGGCACTTCAAAGTTGGAGGACTGACGACTCTTGAAATGCACTTTTCTACTTGTCTTTTTCTTTTTTTTTCTATATTCCCCTCAGATGTCTAACAACGCCATCTGTGCTGGCACAAGCTCTGGCTCTGGCCTTGAATCTGTGCAAGAGAGTGATCTGGGTCCAAGGATGTTTTCAATATTTTCTGTGATCAAGCAGGGAAAGGCAGAGACCTCTATGAAAACCCTTGGGAAGACATAAAAAGCAGTTCTGTTTTTACACTTTGCAACCTAAAACTGCTTAGAGATGGCCAAATTCTTCCTCCTAAATTTAGTTTTCTAGCTCAAATGTAGGAGAAGAACCCACTGCCACACACTCCTGTACAACCAGCAGAGAACAAGTGATTGAGGTCTTAGGTGGGCTGGGGACCAGTTGTGTCTTCTGGTCATCTCCCTGTCCACGGGATCAGCATCCTCAGGGAAGTGGATGAACTGGCTCTACAGTAAAATAAAGTCAGCTGAACTTGATGGAGAAAACCCAACCCAATCTTTTGAGCTCAGGCTTTTCCTTTTCATCTTTTATTTTCCACTCCTGGAATAAGAAATTAAATGCTCCCCAGCATCCTAGCAGGAAACAGGCTGTAAGGAACCCAGCTCCTAAAGCACCCAGCAGAATGAAACTGCCAAGCCAAAAATGTCTTTCATAAAGGTCCTCATTCAGGAATGGGCTGAAGTACCCATTTCAGCTATGACTGCAATGAGCCTCAGAGCCCTGCACAGACAATTGCATCTCACGTCTCCCTTTTTCTTTTTTCCAGCTCTGGCTGCTGCCTACCTCCTTCCCCTTATCCCAGTGTCTGTGACCTTCCAGTGCCCCATTAACCCTCATTTTAGACCCGTCTGTGGATTTCTCAGAGACAGGAGCCCACAAAACAGCACGCCAACCCCATATTTAGAATTATTTATTTCTCTTCTTTCCTTACAAGACCTCCTTCCTGGTGTTTTCAGACCTTCTTTTCGCAGTCTGCAGTGGATTTATGCCTCTCCAGGCACACGGTGGGCTGGAGCCCAGCTGTGACATCAGTGAGCTGCTCAGGCTACATGGCCTGACAGTCACAACCAGAACTTGAATTAACCACAGCAGCTGCACCTAAGACACCCTCAGAAAGGCTGGCTTGCAGCACAGCCGGTGTTGCATTTAGACAGCTCCTGTGCGAGCTGCCATCCAAATCCCTGAACTGATGAAATGTTAATGGTTGGTAATTTCTAAGGCTTACAGCAGAAGAAAGAGGCTGGACTAGGCCACCTCCTGTGTCTACGCTGATGAGCTGAATTTTAGCCTCCTGTCTTCAGTCCTTTCCTGGTGCAGTTACTGCTCTGCTGAAAAAAGCAGAGGAGAAAAGAGGTCAGGTAGAACTGGGAGGGAGAGTTTGGACTGCTTTTTGGCAGAACAATGGTAAAAAAATCTTACACAAAACTTTTAGCTCTGTACAGAATGATTTGGGTATGTTTTAAAAATTTTTATTCTTTTACCACAAGTCAATCTTTGTAAGGAAAAGGATGTTACAGAATGAGGATTTCTTTAAATATCACTTAAATATGTAAAAACACTCAACGATCCATCAAGGAAAAAAGTCATGTTTTGATATTCCCAAAGTTTTCCTGGAAATTCTTACTGAATCTATTCAAAATAACTCAAACTCACAAAGCATTTTGGTTGTCCTACACATCACTTTGACAAACGTGTTCTTGCTCCAAACACCCTGCTTGTTACCTGTCAGCTTGTTTGTAAGGGGGATAAAATAAGAGGTTTAGAGCAATCATTTCCCCTTTAATATCTTCTTCTCTTAAAAGAAAATCTTGAGGTGTTTGTCAGCCTAGCTTTTGATATTTGCTCTGCCAAAGGATCAAACTGCCCTGATAATAAAAAGGAAATAAAATCAAAATATATGAAGGCTATGGATAAATCTCTTTTTTTTGAAAATAATTTAAATCCAAAAAATAACATAGCTGAAGCCTGCAGAAAATGTCCAGTACTCCAATTACTGGAGATAAATTCTACATAGCCTGTATTTTTTTTTTTAATATGAGTTTATTTTGACATGATCTATGCATCTTCAGCTGTTAGAAAGGAGAAAAAATCATTCCCAAGGCCATTCAAGATAAGGCATAGTTTTCTATCTCTTTTGACTGAAAGTACCAATGAAACTTCTTCCAGTAATTCCCCATCTTCCTCTGGTCTCTTCTTATTAGTCTTATCATTTTAGTGCCTCCTTTGATATATAATCCCTTTATGTTGTGCAATGATAAATCAAAATAAAGTGCACCACTGAGTGATTTTATTGTTATTAAAAGGTCAGCGGTAAGAGAGTTGCATCCTATCACATATCCTAGAGAATTAATGGGAGGTGCATTAAAAGAAAGGAGGCACTGTGCTTCTTGAATATGTCTAAAAGCTACAGCATCCCTACGGCTGGGCTTTGTGATGGATCCTGCAACACAGCGTGGTCCAGGCTGCAAAGGCTGCAAGAAACACGTCCCTGTCCTTTGGAGGGGGCTGCAAATGTCATCCCTGGCTAATGGGAATGCTGAATTAGCAACGAGGTCTGCTCGTGTAGAAGGTGATGTTTCCTCATGACTTTCCGAGTGATTGGGGCCCATTACGCACAACCAGAGTCTGCATTAATCCCACCACAGCTCCCTGTTGCCCTGTCCTCCTGCCTTGGCAGCCAGGGGATGCTGGGGATACCTCAGGAAGGGTTGTTTTGGGACATGAAAACCTTAAGAAAGCTTATCATCCCCTCTCTCACACGGCAATGACGTCTGAAAAATGCATTTATTTAGCATTCATTAAGGACCTGTCAATAAGCTCTTCCCGAAAGTGTATTTAAAATACATCACAGTGCCTTTTCCCATCATGAATGCAGCAGCCTGATCCTGCAAGAGCTTAGCGTGATGCCCAGGAGAACATCCCCCAGAGTGTCAGATTTTATTCCTCTCTGTATTTCAGGAGCAGCAATCTGAGCGCTGCCAGGTCAGGGCAGAAGGTGTCCAGCAGGAGCTGAAGACAAAAAAAGGGAAGGTAAGAAAATGCACAAGAGGCAACACAGAAGGGAATATGGAAAATGTATGGCTCCTGACTACCTAAGAAAAAAAGTTGATGAAACACCTCCTCATAGAGGGGATTGGCAAAAAAAAAAAGTGGTTGGATTCCCCCATACATTTGGAACTTGCTCCTTTTGGAAAAATTTAAAAAAAAAAAAAAAAAAGCGAAGAAGAAAGAAGAATTAAGTTCCTCATGATCGTACATTTCCCTTTTTTTACCCAGCTCATTAAAAAACCCCAAAAAACCGCTCTTGGTTTGGATGGAAGAATTCACCAGAAATCAATAAGCAGACACAAACACTGACAGAATTATCTGCTAAAGGACAGGCAGCAGCAGGCAAGTCAAAACCCTCAAATCCCTCAGTGCACTGGGGAGCATGGCACAGACCTCCTGTCCTACCAATTTGGGCAGCAACAGGTCACTGACCACCCTTGCCTCTCCCCTTGCTCCGCCTGATTTCTGGAGCACACCATCTGCCAGATGTGCACATATCCAGCAGATCCCCTGCCTAGGACCGGCCCCCAGAAACTGCCCAGTTTTCAGTGACTTTGCCTCATTCTCCTGCCCTCTGCCACCAGATGTGATGCACAGAGCTCCAGGAGTTCAGTTGTGTGCGGAGAGGTCCATGCCGGCCTCCGAAGGGCGGGGATGTCATGTGCAAGCAAAGCAAGCAGAGGAAGAAGAAATTACCGGGGAGGTGGCAGATGCCCTGTCCCCACCGGCCGTGTATTAGCAAAGCACACGGGCTGTTTGCACAACACAAACACATCGCATGGTGTTTGCGCAAAAATGGCTTGGGTGAGCTATTAACACCTCATTAATACGTGATGAAAGGCAAATTTAGAGAGCTCCCAAAAGTGACGGAGAACTCCGAGGGGCCCATAAATGAAATGATAATGTAATGTAAATAAGGCTGCGGAATACAAAGATTGGGAATTAGAGTGTGATCTAACAAAAGCAGCTGGATATTACCAGAAATGCATTCCCCATCTTCCCCCCACCTTCCCCAGTGTCGTGCAAAGGTGATACTGCAAGATTATAAATTGCAAGAACAAAATTTTCCATCTCCAGAAGAGGAAAAAAAAAAAAAAAAAGGCTGAAATAGAAAAAATACAGGTTTATATAGATGCATCAAATTCTCTAACATTTGCCTCTAGTGGGTTTTTTCCTTTCCCGTCCTCCCCCACTCCACCCTGCCCTGCTCCTTGGCTATTTCTGTAAAAAAAGCTGGGACAGAAAATACAGAAGAATGCAGAGGACATAGTCCCAGCATTTCAAAAATTGGATTTGATGTGTTTCTTTGGACTATTTTGAAACAGCATTGGTCCTTATCTCACTAAATATTTCACAGCTGTGCCACCTGAAATCCCTAGAGGAGTGCTTATGCTGCTCATTAACTCACTCAGACAGAATTAGCTTGGGTGATATTGTCTGACTTTGGCCAATGACACCAAACACATTTTAGGCAGAGAGTGGATAGTGAGGAGAGAAGTCCATTAACATTAATGTCTTTCTAACCATTAAAGAGGCCATTAGTGTTTGTGCTTATTTTTAGTATATTCAAAAAGGGCTGAGTGAATCCACTCTCGGCCCCATAAATACATCTCTGCCCATTTTTAGGTATTTACTTTGTGTCAGGATTTTGTTCCAGCTTTGAGGTCACTGTGCCACCAGCCATCCAGGAGAATAGATAGATTTTCATGCACACTTGCAGCCAAAGCTGTCAGTGATCCTTTTCAGACCTGTCACCTGTAGTAGAAGCAGCTTCTCCTCCAACACAAGTAATCAAAGGAGGTGTGCATCCTGTCCACCAGCAGGCTCCAAAGTATTGCCATCCATCCCACTAACTGTGATACTCTCCCATTACAGTCAATCCAGAGCAACAGGGCTGTGGTCCATCTCATCCCAAGACAGGTGGCTACATTAGGGCAGATGCTTCACACTCCGGAATTCACCATTTCTCTTCACTGGCTATGAAGGAGGTGAAGCTGAGCTCAGATGGTGCTTGCCTTTGGCTGCCACGAGTCTCTCTCTCACCGACACCTCCTTGGCCATGTGCACTTATCCCACCCAAGGGAACAGACGAGGAGCATGGCTTCGGAAGATACCTGCATGGAAGGAAAAGCTTGAAGTATTCTTCAGCAGTAAATCTACCTCCTAAAAACAGCTTTTTAGCAAGTAGCTGGGAGAGATTTTCTTGGAGGCTCAGTTCTATCTGACCTCCTTTCTGTGAAGAGTCAAGGAAGCATGGAAAGTTACGTGTCTTTGGGAGGAAAAGAAATTCCCAGCTTTCCAATGGGATATTAACGACTACCAGATGGTTAAGAGACTAGAAAAAACAGATAGTTCAAGGATGCCGTAAAATAGGATTCCTACATCAGGCTACCCACTGCATTAAAATATGAGGTATTGCTCCTTTTGTGAATGGAACCCACCAGCACTGATCTGTTCAGGCCAAGACAAGCAGGTTTATATCCCTGCCCCAGCCAAGCCCCTGGCTGCTACTCATGTGAGCCTTCACAGATCAGGTCAGTGGGCCCATTTCTCCCCCCACCATGCTCCTGGAGGAGATTTTTCACAGAAATGCAATGCGAAGTATGTTTTTCATCACTTCTGGCCCTTTACACTCTCATTCCATGGCCCTCTGTGTGTTGGCTAACGTGAGAATGGTAGATACCACCTGTTTCCAAACCTGGGATGAAAGTCTGGGGATTTTTTCATCTTTCCATGAGCCAGTTTGGTTAGCCTTATTATTGCTATTGGCACATGGATCGACAGTCATCAATAGCCAAATGCATAACATTTGCCATGGCTTCTCTGGGTGGCAGGGCCTAACAACAGCCTGCTACTTATTAAGTCAAATACATCCAGTTTCATGTCAATTGACAGATGTCTGGTTCTTTGGCACGAAAACAGGATTTAAATTCCCACGGATGCACAATTGTTTTGAAATGCATGTTATTCAAAAATCTAGTTACCTTCACAAAAAATGCAAACGTCTACTTCTTCCATGATGAACAGCAGCTCTTCGCATCCTCAGCTGAATTAAAGTAATTTCTTTCCTTGTCTCTGAGGGAGAAAGAGAAAAAGAAAAGGTCCAGAATCACGTCCAAAGCTTAGCAAGGCCAGTTGCTGACTAGCAAACATCTGTCCTGTACCCGTGCAAACCCCACCAGGGAAGCACAGTCTTCCCAAGCTTTGGAAAGGAGGACGGCAGTGCTGCTGGATCCCCAGCTGGAAGCGATCCATGCTGTACACATGGCTTGGACACAGAGAGCTGCAGGAATGCCACTGCAGTTTGACGCCAACCAGCAGCTCATGTTTTCATCCATTTTCTCTGCACACACTGCAGGGTTTATAAATCTGCACTTTGCATCCAGAATATTCCTGGGAAACAGACTGCTTATGACAAGTATTTCTTTTTTATCATTTTATTTTTTAAATATAGAAGGGGTTTTTTAATACAACATGGTTCCATTGTGTTATATATTGCAGAAGACAAACTTCCCAGCTGGTAATTTCCAATCATTTATAACACTGTTGTGAGAGTCCGTATTTTTATACCATACCATATATCTGAAATACATCGGAAAATATAAAATTATATGAAATTGATAACAAATACATCTCAACAGACAGACACACACATGAGAAAAATTTCTGATTTTTTTCTCTGCCATATTATGTCTTTATCTATTCTCCACGTATCACTCTCCAAGGCTTTTGCTGGGAGTTTACCACTAGGAAACCAGCAAAAGTGAACAGCCTGTGCAGAACAGCATCCGTTTAATTGCAGAAGCTGTTCTGTCTTTGGCTCAGAAAATCTCAGGCTTTCCTCCTCTCTATGTTCATTACTTGACACTGTCCATGACAGAGCAATAGACCCAACTAAACCTGGTTAGAGGGGCAGCAGGTGAAAGAATTGGAGCACCAGGTGGCACTGGCAGCTGGGGTGAATTAACCACGCCCTCACAGACATGATTTGTGACCCACTGGTGAGCCTGTAGTCAAAGCTATGCATCTTCTGAAGGCTATCTTGCTCTGGAAAACTGGCATCATTAGATGCCCATATCTACCAGCTCTTAGAAACCCACTGCAAGCAGAACTGGCTACACAGGAGGCCTCACCAGTAAGGAACAGAGAAGAAAGGGAGCAGCATCTTGCTGAGAGCTGCTTATAGCACACGTGGGTGCCAAGTCATGTAACATCCATCTCTCCCATGATCCCCTAGCCCCTCACTGACAATAAGGAATACAGCCTCAAGGTAAGGGAAGTCTTAATATTCTCATGGGAAACACTGAGAGATCAAATAACTGGCCAAGGTCATGTAGGAAATACGTGTCAGAGCATGTCAACTGAAAAGCAAATTCTTGCATTTCACACTGGCTATAAAATAAGAGAGGGACAGGTGAGAGATTAGGACCCCTCCTGATCTCCCTGGAAGAAGCAGCACAGTCTCAGGATCTCACTGCATCTTCAGTTCAAAGGGGCACTTGCCCATAGCAGAGATGGTTTGGGTATAGAAGGGGATGACTCCATCTACCAGACCCACCAAAGTGATCCTCACCACTGCTTCAGGATGTTCCCCACCATTGTTTCAGGGTGTTGTCCACTTTGTGAAAAGGCCACAGTTAGGTATTGCCAACAGCAGAGCGTCACAGAGATGTGACCCAGCAACTGGACTCGACAGTGACTATGAACCTGGGGGTCCCCCCCACTGCCAGTCAGGACACTGCCACCCACGTGGGAGTCAAGGGGTTCCACAGACCAAGCTTTGCTCTTAACCACCTTGTTCCCATTGGAAAAGGCACCAGGACAGCCAGAAACGAGCCCTGTGTGACCCGTCACAGAGTCAAGCAGCTGCCCAGGACCAGTGGCACTGCATTCACGGCACCATACACTGGTGTCACCATGGGGTACCAGCTGCTGCCCAACATCCAGCCCTTGTTTCTTCCACCTGCTGCTCCCACACCCCTGAAAATGTCCTAGCTGAGTTTACTTTCACCCACATTTTTTCTTTCTTTCTTTCTTTCTTTCTTTCTTTCTTTCTTTCTTTCTCTTTTTTTTTT
>VYXC01005560.1:235514-268910 GCA_013397175.1 Platysteira castanea | reverse complement strand
TTTTTTTTGGTGGGGGGATGCTGCAAAGCATTCACAGCAGGCATCACCAGTCTCTGCTTGGGGTGGGAAATATTTCCAGATGCTCTTGGAAGCACCTTTGATTCACAGCATGCTTTTTGTTACAGTTAAACAAGGAGAAAAGCTTCTCCCTTCCATCAGTGTTTTTGTGGGATGGAAAAACTATTCAGAATCCAGGGCAGGGAGGAAATCTAGCAGAGTTCACTGTTTTGTTGGATTTTACCCTGTTCTATGATGCTCAAATTCCTCTTCCGTCAGTTGTCACTGCCTACTCCTCTCCTGTTACTAGAGGAAAAAAAATAACATTTAGGTATGAAGCCCCAAAGAGCCACTGTTGTGTACGGTTTGTTTTAATTCCACCCTGAAAGACCCAAAACAGAAGGTGAGAGGTTTTATAATCGTGTATTATGCATTTAGTGACAAACTCTTTTTACAAAGAGAAAAAGGCAGCAAGATCTTCTAGTCACTGGAAAGTTTTAGGTGTCTTCAGGTGTCAACAGGACCACAGCACAGCCTTTAGATGCCAGAGGGCCACAGCAAGTTAGGCGCCCAAAATGAGAAATTTTCCAAACAAGTTCAGAAAATCACAGCTACAGTTCTGGTGCTTTATTTGACTTGACTGTGAAGAGGCCTTCAAACCTGTGAGTAAGCATTTCATGTCAAGAATTTGAGATCCTAGGGATGCAGAAGCCATTTGAGGCTGCTTTTCTAAAGCAGACAAATTTTGCTCCCTTTTTATTTTTTTTATGGAACTAGTTCAGGGCTTAGGGAGGGTTTCCAGCAGCCACTGACTCTGGGCAGGTGCAGGAGCAGGAGGTGCCACTGGACACCTCAGCCTGCATGGGACACCACGCCCTATTAGCAGCATGTGGTCACATTAAGGAATATAGAGCCAGGTTTTTCCTCTAATTCGCTTTCTAATTTACAGGTCAAACTCCTCTGCACAGCAATCCAAGCTAATTTAGGAAAGGTTGCATAGGTAGTTTGCCCTTTTTTTGGTACAGCAGATACCACACGGGTCAGGATCTGCACTGGAAGGTGCCAGTGGCACTTCCAGGATTAACCATGGTAGCCTGGATTTGCTGAGCTCATTGTAGCCCACAGTGTGCCAGTGGCACAGGCACAGGTGGCATGAACTTGTTTAAGGAGCGGCAGCCTAGGACCAGTGAGGTTCAGAGGAGACAGCATGCTTGCAAGATTCTTTATCCCCCGTCTGTGATGTGTCAGGATTTTCCTCCAGCTCCTGCCTCTGCAGTCACACTGTCAAGTGGGCATGACAAGCTGATGTTTGGACAAAAATAATAGTCTCCTAGTCTTGGAGCAGAATTAAGCACACCATAAAGATGTCAGCAAAAGTGTTAACGCACAGCCACATGAAAGCCAATACTGTTTGTGAATGCCAAGCAAGCCTACATGGCTGGAGACGGCAGGGTCACAGCTCCTTCCATGAAAACCCAGTGCTGCAGATGCTCATTGCCTGAAAAAAGGCCCCCACATACCCTTTCTACTTAGTGCATTAGCCCACGAAGTTCACCCACTGTGTTTCCCTGAACAGGCGTATCATGAGCATCCACAGGAATTTGGAGGCTGGATCATCATAACTTCCCATACTGCTTAGACTCCAACCACTTGGTATTTTCCAAAAAGTGCCATCATGAATCATGTGCTTTTACTGTAATGCAGTTAAGAATGAAAGTATGTTCCTGTAAGACATTATTGTTTGCAACTAAAGCACACATTATGGTTGTAATTAGTACGCAGAAAAAAAATCTGGTCTATGACAAGTGCAGGTGATCATGACAATAATACCTGCACAGATGCAGTCCCTGGACCATAGCCCAGTCTCAACTCCACTGGTAATAAACCAAGGCAACTTAATGAATTTGATTGAATTTGTTCTATGTAACAGAAAAAAAAAATGCCTCACTGGATATTTTTAAACATATGTGCATGTGTATGTGCATTTTAGATGGCTTGATAAATCCACAGATATCTGGATTTGGAAGTAATCTTACACTGCCTGTAGCCAACATGCTGGAAAAATTACTTTATGGGCAGCAAGAATAATTCTTCTTAGCCATAAATCAAATCTTTTCAGGGGGGAAAGATGCATCATGGAATTTTTTTGATTCCTCCTCTCAGAAAGTCTTACATGCAAGGCCATGTTAAAAGACATTTTCAAATGAAAACTGAAAATCATTTCAGAAAATAAGACAGCAGAAAGCACATGGGGCTTGTTTTGATGCTAAGGCAATATAGGCTGAAGGAGAATATTACCAGCTGTGATTCATCTGATGCAAGAGACTTTGCTTTCAAAAATAAAGCTGCACAGCGGAAGGGTCAAAATTGTACCTGGGATTTAGGATTATGTTATCTGCTGTTCTGCAACATGGTGGCAGAGAGAAAAGTCTCCCTGATAGTGCTGATAGCGGGAATTGGAGACTGAGGATTAAGTAGCGGTGCAGATAACAACCAGCTTTCTTCTGCTAGCCTTTCATACCTTGCAAAAAAATGGAAAAGGATGCCTGCCCACGTGAGGCAGACATAAGCTCTGTGCCCTGTGGATGAGGCACTGGGCAGAAGACAGATAACTACAGAAAAAGACTGCATTATTATTTAAACCAGGGGTGAAGAAATGTCTGGGAGCTTCCAAGAGGGCAGTGGTTTGGAGGAAAGTTTCTAAAACCCAGGAAACACAGATGTGAAGAGGGGAGCAAAGCCCTGCCCCAACCCTCTCAAACCAAGGGCACTCTTCAGTAGCTCCTGTTGCAAGCTGAGGCTTGCAGTTGTGCTGGAGACGTGGCTGTGGTGAACAGACTTCTGTCTTTTGGTGTTTCCTCCTCCAGCTGCTCACTCCTGCTCTCCTTCTGGGACAGTCGAGCTACTCAGCATCCGTGTGCTCAACCAAGGGCTGCTGATAGCCCAGGCTCATGGCAAAGCCAAATGGGTGGCATCTGCTCCAGTTTAGGAACTGGCCCTCATATGACTCAAACACTTCTGTGCAAGCAGTGTGATCTCCCTTATGCACCAGAGCCCTCAGATATAAACAGAGGGTCCCTCTGAGCATCCACAGGCTTGAAATCTGCTGTGAATCAGACTGTTTTCCAGGCATTTTTCCACAGAGCAGAGGGTGTGCAGAGGAAAGGCTCCACTCCACATTTTGGCACCATTCAGCCCAAATAACTCTCTCAAACTCAGAAGATATGCAGACCAGACAAGCAGTGGAAGGAATTTTGCAAAGAAACAGTATTAAAAAATTCAAAATTCACCTGACCTTGCACAACAAGTAAAGAAAGTGCTGGAAGCCAGCGGTACAAGAAGCATTACTCTGCTTTGAATGTGAGAGGTTGGACAGATGACCCCCAGAGGTCCCTTCTAATCTCACCTAGTCTATGAATGAGGGTTAGAACAATGCTTTGAATTTTCTAAGGCTCCTTTCACCGATAAACCTGCCTCGCACTTCTTTCCAAATGCTAAGCTCCACCACACCCCATCAAGACCATTTTTATGCATTTTAACAACTGCGGAAAGAGCTTAAGGCTCTGCTGGGTTGAAAACACAGATCCAAATCTCACAAGTAAGTGACACAGACCCAGCAGAAGAGCCCAGATCTTGCAACACCCAAACTAATGCCATAACCTTGCTTATTAAAGGCTGCTCCCTCCCCAGCTGCAGTCCCAGGCACAACTGTGCACTGCGGGCACATGTGCTCCTCATTCACTAAGATTTGCTCTTCCCACAGCCAGACGAAAAATCCCAGCCAGATCCCGTGATGGGAGACAGATGCAGAGCCACTCCCAACATCCTGCTCTGCCTCACGCACTGTCTACCACATCACCACCTAAATTGGTTCCAGCATCATCCCCGCTGCTGATGAGGTGCAAAGCAGACGAAATGCAGCCAGATCTCGCTGTGCCAGCTGGAAGAGGTGAGCTCTGGTGTACAGCAACAGACTTGACTCCAACAGGCGCCATCAGACAGATCTAGTGCCAGAAGTTCAAAATACCTCTTTACAACACAGGAATCACTTGGCCCTTGCTTTTATCCTCGGTGCTGCATAACATTACCCACTAATGTTACAGAAGTAGATAGGAATGTCCAGGTTGAGCAAGAAATTGCGTGAACAGGTGCCAACACATCCCAGAGCAACTGGGTAAGAAAGCCGATGTCCATCCACCCTGTTTGCTGCATTCCAGGTCTAAATTCATCCCCCATTTATTTGCTCTGCTGCACCAGGGCCAACATGAAGGTGCATTCTGGCCATCAGAGCCAAAAAATTATTAGATTGAGTCACACATTCAAGAAGTCAAGTGGAAAAAAGAAGGCTGGGGACTCCTAAGGAATGGCAACAGGAGGTACATTGGGACTGGTGTGAGCTGGAGCACAGGGCTGGCACTGGCTCCTTGATTAGCAGTGGGATCACAGAGGCAGCCTGTAAAGCTCTGCTCTGAGGGAAGAACATCAAATGAAGAGAGTTGATAGGAAACAGGGATGGGAGATAGCAGAGAACCTGATAGACAGATTTTGGCTGCTTGCAACAGTATTGCAGTGCAGAAGAGAGGCTGGGCCTGAGCCAGGGCTCTCTGCAACCTTTGGTCCCTGAGGTAAATGTGGTTGACAACCTCCCCAGTTAAACTGTGCAAGAGGGTACTCCTAAATTAATGGTTGGACTCAATGAGCTTAGGGATGTTTTCCAACCTTAATGATGCTGTGATTCTGTCACTGAATTTCCTAATTCTTCTGGCACTGAGCTGCAGCAAGAGGAAGCTGAGCTGTGGGAAAACACCACGTGCTCAGCCCCAGCAGGAGCCAGAGGTGGCTCAGAGCAGTGGTGGACTCTGCAGGACCAGCCCTTATGGGAGAAGCATCTCTCATGTTGAGATCAGCCAACAGAATTTGAAGTTTAGCAGCTGCACTGGACTGGACAACTGGATGAAGCTGGATGAGGTTTTCCAAAAGGAGACAGCAGAGCAGAGTAGAGCTCACAGGGGATGATTCCAGTGCTGTTCATGAGGAGCTGGCTGCTTGGATTTCTGTTCCTGTCCTGTCCCATGCTGTCATGTGTCTTCTCCAAACTATTTACTGTACATCATCTGCTCAAACATCAGCTCCTTCAGCTGCTGCCCCTCTGGATCCAGCTGTGCCAGGTGAAAGCGTGCAAGCCTTCCAAAATGCGGCTTGGCTGACCAAGGCTGTGCAGAAGCACAAAGGGATTTACAATCAGTGAAGTGCACATGTCAGTTCTGGTGTGCTCAGGAACGGGACAATAGTGTGAGTGGCTTTGGAGCACTGCACTGAGAGCCAGTGTGTATCTCTGGACTGTTTCTCCTCTGCCATCCTCATGGCCAGTCACCCAGTGCTGCACCAAAACCCATGACGTTTTACCTCTGGTTTAGCTGGATGCCAGTGTAGAACAAAACAAATACCCACGTGCCTACTTATTTATTGTGATATCTGATTTCCTGAACACCTCCCCTTCTCTCTCCCAAGCAATAATGCAAAGCACAAATTATCCACCATCCACTGACAGCTATTGATTCATGATGCTATCAACAAACCAGAATGACACATATGTCTTATTCAATGAGCATTGGCACGATAGCACTGGCAGCAAGAAGACCCAGATAAATTTTGTGAATAACAAAAATTCATGAGTACTTGAGAATTAATAAGAGTTCCAAAGTACATAGAGTACATAAAGTACTAAATAAGACATCCAGATTCTTTCTATACATCCTTAAACTGAATTACTGAGGAACAAGGTATTTTCTCTGTAAATTACTTGCTGTTCTAATTCATGGATAAAGAAAAAAAGAAATTCACTGTTTGAAAGCAATAATGGACCAGTCCTTTCCTCTGACATGTCTCCAGATAAAGTCCTCCAGAGCATCAGGAGAGCACTTCTGCTGCTATACAACAGGCAGCTGCCCAGACAGCTGATGATTCTACCAAATAGATGAATGCCAAAGATAAAACATGGGCAAAAGCAGCAGTAGATTCCTTCTCCCCACCTTTTTTTCCACCCCAGCAACTTCATTCAGATTTGACAGTCATCAGGTATTGTTTCAGATTTTCATCCACATCTCCAGATGAATGGAAACAGAAATCCAGCGTATTCAGTCTCGTGCCACTAACACCTAGATCTAAAGAGAGCTTCTTCACTTGCCAGGAATGAGATGTGTCGTTGTGCACCAAGATCCAAAATTAGAGGGCAGCCTTGGACAGCTTGCTTGGAGCTGGTGTGCTCCAAGGAAGCATCTAAGTCTTCAGGTTGGGTTAGAGTTCCCTTCCCTTGCCAGGTGATTTTTCCTACACTCAGACAGTCTCATGTGTGAAGGCAGCATGAACTGTGGTGAGACAGCAACAAAACGAGCTGGCAGTGAGCGTGCATTCCCACATGCCCTGTGTGTCCCTGTGCAGTCAGCTCTCAGGCCAAGGAAGAAGGCTTTAATCCAGGAGAAGGAACATGGCCATAACCTATACAAGTCCACATACACGAGTTGCATAACTGAATTTTCTTACACCAGCTTTAATGCAGGGCTTTTCCTCTCCATAGTGCACAAGCCCAACTTTGCAGAGCGTGGTACAAAATCTATATTCACCCAGAGCTGTATGACAAAAGACTAACACTCCATGAATATAGAATGTCGGTGAGGAGTTTAAAACATTCCTAGAGTATAAAATCAGGTATAGGGCTAAGCATCCAGAGCTTCCTTCAGTACTTTTGGAAAACAGGATCTTTCCAGACTCTTTTTGGAAGTGAAGGAGCAGGCTAGGATATATCTTTTTGTGCAAGTCAGAGAAAAGCTCACTCTCTGGGAAACCAGTTCCAATAAATGGGTAATCTAGGGTTTAAACTGAATCTGATTCCTTTGTGACAGCTCAAGCCACATCTCCCCACTTCCTCTGCTGCTTGGCTTGAAGATTCACTGCAATACAAAAGAACTCCATTTTTATGAGGTCAGCAAATATTTTTTAACAGCTTTAGAATCTACCTGAAACACAAAAAATGGCTTTCTCTGTTTTCTTCAAGGTAGGCAAACTTCATTTTGTATGATCGCTTAAACAAATGCTCAAACACAGTGTAAAACAAATGCTACACAGGATCCTTCATTATCTCATTGCCTAAAGAGTTTGGCTCTATCTTAGTAGAGCCTTCCTAACCATGGAAATGGTACAGATATGTTACTGTTGGACAGCACAGACATGAGAGAAAAGGTGGGGACCTTCTAAGGGCCTCAACCAGAATTGCTATTGAAATAGCAAACCAGGCAATGCCATTGCATGCTTTTTTCAGTGTTGTGCTATACCAAACACAAGGTTGGTTCAGTGACTGTCATCATTTGAGGAGGAGGAAATTCATCACAGATTTTTGGTCGTGTGGCCTTCATTTGTATGAGGTGAAAGTTCACTATCATATATTTTAAAAAATCAAGATGTTGAAATCATTTTGTCCTGATCTCACAGCTCCTACACTCAACAAGGAAAGAGAAAACTGTACATTTACTATCCACCTGTAAACAATTAAGAAGCACAGTGCAACCATCAAACACCTCCTAAACCAGGACAGAAGCTGTCCCCTAACCATACGGCTCATCACACTGCCAACTTTGCATCCTCTTCTGTTGCTAAAGAAAGAAGTGTCAGCTCTTGGGAATGAAGGCATTGGGGTAATGCTCCCATCTCAGACTGTGATAACTCACAAAAAAAGCCTAAAGAAACAGTTAATGAAATTTTGGCATACCCAAAGTCACAGCTGATAGTGAGAAGATTTGAATTTTTTAATTTAAAGAATCTGACAGGAAGGCCATTAGGTCTTCTGAATGACTCAAGTTTCAGATCTCAAACAACTCGAATCTATATCGAGCTTCCTGCCTGACAGCACAGGTCTGGAAAAAGTGCCACTTGCTGGTGAAATTTCTCTTTGTTCAAAATTATTAGCATGAATGAACAGCAATCCATAGGGCTACTCAGACACACTGCTGATATCTTTGCTTTCAGCAGAAATTTCTTCTGTCTCTGGAAGAAACACTGTACTTGATCCCCTCTGCTCAAGATTTCTAGCTAGGAACAGTTCCTTCACAGTACATGGGATATTTTCTTCCTATTAAGTCTCTGTTTCACCTTCCTCAAAATATTATTGAGATTTTGTAACCGGGATTTGCAAAACTTCTTCATGAGTATGCCCTGGATTCTCTCCTCTTGTCGAACTGCTTAGCTCCTATAGTCTGTATTTTTTATTTTCCTGGAGGTAAGTTTGATGTAATCTCTGGCAAGCTTTCACAGCTTTTCAGAAAGTGGCACTGAATGCCTTGAAAGGCCCAGAATCTCCCATGGAAGACCATAGCACTGCAGAGTCATCCCTTAGAGATACGAGGAACATGGTAAAATCTAGTTATGCAAAAGCTTGCTGTCCTGAGGTGAAGTTTTGCCTGAATGAGGGGCTCAGTGTGATTCAACAAATGGTCAGTCAGCCTGGAAAAATGCCCCTCCATCCCTGAATTTGCAATTTCACCACCACCTTGTCTCAGATACTCTGCAGTTACCCAGAGGAACAAAGCTTTGGAGAAGGACACAAAACATTCGGAAATTCCTGGGTACCAGTATGAGGGAAAGTAAAGGAAATGGGAGTTTATTTTCACTGCAAGAGGCAGAGGGGAGGCAGTGATCTAATTGCCAACTCTGAAAATTATGGAAAGGCTTGAAATTCCTCCTAACAAACCGCTGCACATGGCAGTGTAGAAGAGTGCAATGGGAATGCTGGCATTGCTCTCCCTGGAAGGAGAATAAACATATGGACCGTATTACCAGGGAGATCTAAGGATGGGCAAAAAAAAAAAAGTAAAAAAAAAAAAAGAAAAAAAAAAGGTATGAACGAGATCAAGGGGAAATAGGTGAGAAAACTGCAATCATGGTGGGACACCAGCAGTTCTCCCTTTCTCCTTTCTCCAGGGATAGGTTACACAGCCATACATAAATGTGTTGCTCAGCCTTTTAAAGGCATTTCAAAGGTTTTCTGCCCAGCTTGAATTTTAAGCATGATTTGCAATGGTACTTCCCCCACACGCATCTAAGGGAAGAAAATCTCTTGCCAGTGGATTTTGTGCCTAGTGCCAGATGAAAAGAGCGGCTCTTTGCAGGCTGAGGCTGGAGCTGTCCAGAAGAAGATCTGAAGACCAGGTTAGACCCTGCTGACTCCGACTTGGCATTGAAAATTTGGCTCAAGAGATGAAAGGGTAGCCAACTCTTTAGATGTTTGCTTCACAGAGGAGATCACCATCCAACACAACACACAGGGTTACAGACAGCTCTCTGGGGAATTAAGCAATCAAGAAAAGCTTATTCTGGATCAAGACACCCAGGGATTTGGAGAGCAGGAAAGAGATGAAAAGTAGCTGGTGGAGAAACATTTTCTGAGGAGCCTGGATTGAGAGCAGAGTCTGGCATGGAGGTTCTGGGACCATCTACTACACAACTTAATTCAAGAAAGATCCCCTGGGAGAAGAAGAACTGGAGCCAGTGTCATGGGATGCATGCAAAATGCATCTCTCCAGCAGCAGCAGTGCCTGCTGGGGGGACTGAGCTCGTGCTGCTGCAGGTTGGCTCTTCTCCAGAAACCGGCTGGCCAATTCAGAGCCTGCTAACAGCCTGCTGACATGGGAATAAGAAACTAATGAGGCCTTAACTCCTGTATGACTGCAGGCCAGGGTTTGGCTCAGAGCATAGCTTGGAGCCTGGCCAGGCTACGCGGGAAATCGCCGCCTGCGTTCGGAGGAGGAGGAGGAAGAGGGTGGCAGTGACTGCGTGCCATGGTGACAGTGCTCTGATGCTCTGGCATGGTGACACTTCTCTGTTTAACGGGGCCCCATCACCAGCTCTGGGTTTGGGGCACCAGTGTCACCCCCCTGAGCACCTTTTTACTGTGCCTGCATTAAAGCTGCAAGCCCAGTAGGCACATTTCCTATGTTTGCTCTTCATTTCTTTCTGGTTTTCTCAATTTACAGCATGACAATCAAGTATGAAAGAGGCAAAGGAAAAGAAGTTACTATAGAGAGATCAGGAAAGTCCAACTTTTGCACAGGAAGCAAAGCAAAAGGCCTGATTTTGCTCATGAAGCAGCTCTTGGGGTTTTCTGCTGAGTGCAAAGAAAGAGCTGGTGCAGTGTGATTGTTATGTGCTGTATCTTCACCATCAATCACATTTTAATGAGAGTAAATTGTAATTCCAGGCACACATTAATAATGAATGGATGAATTAACTCTGAGGAACCATCTGATGATGCTTTCACCAGGCTGCAACGTCTACAGGCTAACATCACAGTAGGTTACTTTCTGTACATTTATAGGGAAAACTTAGAACTAAAACATTTGCTCCAAGGCCCAGATCTGCAAAGGGACTTACATGCCTGCATTTCAGTTTAACTGGAATTTTGGTAGTCACAAAATACTGTGACTCACAGAAGCCACACATACTTGCCCAGGCATTTCAGCATTCACAGGCACCAGAGTCATTGGAACCGGCTGCCCAGCGCAGTGGTGGAGTCACCATCCCTGGAGATGTTCAAGAGACATGTAAATGTGGCACTTAGGGACACGGTCGTGGCATTGCTGGGTTAATGGTTGGACTCAATCATCATAGAGCCTTTTCCAGCCTAAAGAATTCTGTGATTCTGATTGCCATAAACGTTCCTTCAATGCCTCCATTTTCGCCAGCAATTTTCACCAGACATGTTGCCCCTTAGGTCACACTGCTCAGGTTGTAGCTATTGGACTTGCAATAGCATCCCAAAATTTTTACCTGAAATCTCAGAAAGAACTGTTATGGCCTGGGAAAGGAAGTTCCAACCCAAATCCCAGAACAGATGCTCTGTCACCTTTGCAAGACACACAGATGTCTTTAGTGTTCACTTGGGTAGCAGAAGAGTTTGATTTTCAAAGAAAGCAACTCAGGGGCTCTAATGTCTCCTTTCTGTTGTGAACAATGCCAGGCTCCAGCAAGTCACAGCAGACATCAGGAGTTTGTTGTCAGGATAAGCATCAGAAATCCCCTAAAACCCATCAGCTGCATCCCCTGGAAGTGCAACCCACCATTAACATCACTTAAAATTCCAGTTTATCAAACCTTGGCTTCTCACTCTGGAGATTCCCAGCTCGTTTCCCACCATGGCAGCCAAAAAAGTGGCTACTAGAGCTGATAAAATCAGTTTGGCTGGATCTGCAAGTATCACAGCATAGGATGTTCACTCAGTTTGGCCAGGGGATGCTTGGCCATGTGAAGATTTTAGAAACATATCCCTTTGCAAAGCTCAGGACACATTTTTTGTTTAAGTGCTGGGATTTTCTAGACCAGAGCTATTAAAGAGGTCTGTTACACGGAAAATGAAAGATTACAGAAAATCTTGGAGATGGATGGCTTTGGTGGACTTGGGTCATACTTTAGTTCCTAAAGAGCTGCTTGGCCAAGGCAACCAAAAATCATCTACTACACCCAAGTAGTTTACTTGAATTCACCACTCCTTTCTCCCCATGGCTGTTGATGACATTGAGAAATTAATGTTATTGGGGGCTGAGGCAGGAGTAGGATCTGCTCTTTCTCACAGCAGTGTTGGACCTCCATGCCTCCTCCAGCCCCAGGCACCACTGCAGTGCAGCTCCTCTCTCTCCTCTCACTCCATCACAACCTGACCTCTTCATGCTTCTTTGCTTGGGAGGCTTTACAGAGGGGTCTCTGCACTTTGCCACTGCTCCTCGCCGAGGTGCTCTGTGGAACCGAGGTCTTTCCCCTGTACTCTCAACGTTTCCCCTCTCAGCAAGATGCTGTCAGGAGACATCCCCCGCCTCCGGATGTATTCCTGATCATACAAGCCTCCAAACCCACACATCCACCTTTTAGAGCAGCTCCAATACCAGAGGCACGTAACACTCAATTTCTTATACCATGCTGCTGACTCTGTTCAGCACCCTCTAGTTTTATAGGCAAAACCTTCCTTATGAACAGAGCAATCACTGCTGGTTCAGACATGTGGGCAGAAACAGCTCTTTCCTCCGGCTCCCAGCACAGCTAGAAGAGACCAGACTGCTTCTCCATCTTGTTTTCCCTTTATGATAAGCTTCCCTTTTGGGTCCCTTCACCCCCATCCTAATATCCTGAATCCCCTCCTCCCCACTTTCCCAGCAGCCTGTCGACATGCCTCCTGAACTTATTTATAGCACGGCTTCAGCCACCTCACATGTTAACCTATTCCATATGTTTATTCTCCTTTGTGTGGAAAGGGGCTCCGGCAGCTCTCCTTTATCCCTGTGGCCTTCTATTTTCAGGTGGTGGCCCCAGCTGCTCAGCCCCTCACATAAGACCTGTTTTTTGCTCCAGTGAACAAAAGAGCAGCTCAGAAAGGGTCCAGGGTGATGACAGACATGCCAGCTCTGCACCAGCCCTAACAAAGACGGATACCCAGCAGAAGGCTGGCACATCCTCCACAAGGTGCATAGCCAGTTTTGCATCCCAGTGGGATGAAAGTGGACTAGATCACCTGTACCCAGAGGGATAGAGACCAGGAAGCAGCTCTCACTGAGGATTTATCCTTGGGTTTTCCTTCACTGAATTCCCAGCACTGTTTGCAAACTCTATCCTTAACTTTTCTCGTCCTCTGTTGGCTCATCCCTGTGGCTATCGTGATCCAACCTCTGAAACGGCTTTGAAGCTACTGCTTATTTCTGGTGTCCCACAGCTGATCAGTGCCCCCAGCACACTTTCTTCCACCCCAAATCTCAGGGACCATCTTACCAAAAGCAGCCAGGTTTGGGGCACTTCCTGCAGCTGCAGCTCCAAGTGCCTGAACCTTCAATGTTCAGGCACCACCACTCAAGTGACTGGAAGCAATCAGGCAATGAGCTGAGCCACTATTTTAAGGAAGACATTTTCTATGATGTGGGTGATAAAACATTGACATAGGTCACCAAGAGATATGGTGGATGCCCCATCCCTGGAAGTGTTCAACACTAGGCTGGATAGGGCTTTGAGCAACCAGATCCAGTGGAAAGTGTCCTTGATCATTGCAGGGCAGGTGGGCTACTTGACCTTTAAAGGTCTTTTCCAACCCAAACCATTCTTATGATTCGCCCAGCTCCCCATTTCACTTAACTTGCTAACAGAGATGGTTGCTAAACATCTCACACTTATTCCTCAGAGTTGGGGTGGCTGTGTGGCAGGTGTAATTTGCACACAGGGCCTCATAAAAAAAGTCATTCCCACCTTGTCTGCAAGCCCAGCTGCAGCCAGGCAGAGCTCTGTTCTGCAGAGCAACCCCCAACGTGTCATAAATGTGTGGAATAGTGGCTTTTCTGGGGAACCATCAGTGACTGCAGCTGGTGGTGAGAGCCCAAGGGGCAACATCAGAGACACAACAGGTCCATGTTTAGCATCAAGGCAGCTTTAGAGCTGCTAAAAGCAAGCTAAAACAGCAATGGATCTCCCCTTATTCACTCTCTTTCTTTCTTAGCAGCTTTCTCCAGCCCTCTGCATGGGGCACTCTGGTTTTCCTCCTCCTGACTTGCAAGGAATATGTTGGTGGAACTCCTTGGTGTTTGCATTCCTCATGCCCTACAGCCGGCCTGTTGTAAA
Organism: Platysteira castanea; assembly: GCA_013397175.1. NCBI lineage: Eukaryota > Metazoa > Chordata > Aves > Passeriformes > Platysteira > Platysteira castanea. The sequence continues at coordinate 255,272 of VYXC01005560.1, read as the reverse complement.
GCCCACATCTCACAGCCAGATTCTCCTCCCCTGACTGCTCCAGCAGCTGCTCTCTCTTTTTTACTGTGACAGCTTTTGATCCTTTCAATGGACAGCAGTGAAACACCCTGTGTTTTTTCAGGCTCATAGCATCCCTTCCCCATCGATTGCAGAGACCTTGAGAACACACTGTGACCAATACCCTGTTCCTCTCATTTTCCAAAGAGAAATATTTTCAATAGTGAACTCCCTAACCCCGGTGNTTATTGCCAAACTATGAACTCTCATAAAGATCAAATGAGTGCAATGACCAGAAAAAAAAAACCCAACAAAAAACAAATGATAAAAGTAATTTTTGACCACCAGAAAGCATCAAAACAGGTTCATGTTGCCCCTGCTTTCTTCTTCTTCTTTCGTCCTTTTTTCAGGTCAGCCTGAGCCAGGAAAAAACTGAGGCTGACAGTGATATCTCCAAGGCAATTCAAGGGTCTCCCCTAGGAAGCAGCAGGAGCCTCATTATTTTATATTCTCCCGGACAGAATACTAAATTTGGGGAAAAGCCTGCCCCAGCCATAGCAATAAGAAAAGAAACTTCCCAAATTGCTCTCCAGAGCCCTCAGATTCCTGTTTCATTACCTTGGCTTGAGCAGTCCCAGGTGTCTTTTTTTAATCCCTGTTGATCAACAGGGGCAAGGCTCGGCACATCTCTGGCCAAAGGCTCATTCAATATTATGAGCAAGCTTTAATATGAGCACGGGGAAGGGAAAAATACGCACTCTGCAAATTCACTTCACCTTTTCTCTTGTAAAACATGCTGGATTTTAATGATTTCTATGTACCAGAAACCTCAGATTAGCTTTAAAGCCCTTAGTTGTAATTTTGTTTATTTTTTTTCCACTGTGCAACAATAAAAACAACAAAAAAGGGGGGGAAACCAACCAACCAACCAACTAACAACAAAAAAACCAAAACAAAAAACCCCAGAACCCTGCTGAAGTCCGAAGGTAAACAAGATTGCAAAGTTTCATTTTTCTGAAAAATTGTTGTGCCGGCAAGGGTAGAAAGAGATTGTTCAGATACAAAGAGGTGGTGGTGGGGAATCAGATCCAAATATATCTGCAGATAAATATTTTGTGCCTTTTCCGAGTAGCTGGGTAGGATCAGGCGAGCACACGAGAGCCCTGCGCTGTGCGAGGCTGCCACCTCCTGGAGTGGGCAGCCCTGACGCCAGGGCATCCACCAGAGATGGTGCTGGATTCGATATTTTAACCCAGAAATAATCACCTCACAGGGAACGCGAACTGATGCCACTGTCTGCAGCTTTTATGGAGAGTGGAGAGGTTTTCTAAGAAGTTGGTTTGGAGTTTAAACGTGCAGGTGTGGAGTGAAGAGGGTGGATGTGCCTGTTAGCACCCGAAATAGTGATAGAGGGAACTGGGGAACGCAGCACATCATGGGGAAAGCCACACGTTTCCGCATTTACTGCGGCTTCTGCTCTTTTATTGCAACGACGTTTCCTCCCGTTCTGGCTCCACCAGCCCACAATCAGTGACATCTGCTCTGTCCCCTCTGCTGGAGCCACCCAAAGGCACCACAGAGGTGGATACACAGAGTCTGACAGGTGCTGCTGGGTGAGCAGTGGTCTGTGAGAGGGGAGAGATGAGAGAGCTGCCCCACTACCTGCTGTGACTACGCAGCTCACGGCACCTTCTGGGTGCTCTGACTCTGTCTACATGGATCAGAATAGCTCTGCGTGGGAGTAGGGATTGATCAGCCATTGTTCATGGAGATGGGACCAGTCTGGGTGCTCTTACCACGGTCTTATGCAAAGGACAAGTTTTGGGTCTGGGCATGGTGGTGTTACCCTTGGCAGAGGGCAGGCCGGGTGCTGATATGTTTTAGGAGCATAAAGGTTTTGGTTTAGTGCAGGAAAAAAAGTCCCCTGCTCTGCGCATGAACGAATATTAAAGGGAAGCAACCCAAGTTCAAGACCAGAAGAGGAAGGTTTAGTCAAGTAGACTCCTTCCCATGCCACAGGCACGTTGCCTTACCACACATTGGACACGAAGGTGGCAAAAGCCTTTGTCAGGTCAAAAGCAACCAGATCCCTTAATGCAAAGAATGGAAAAACTCACAGGCCCCAAGTGTCCTCATAAAGTGGGGGAAAAGCCTGAGTTGCTCACTTGTAGGCTGTTGGCTGCTGCCAGACTCTCTTGCTCAGGCAGAACCTGCATGGGATGCTGCAAGGAGTCAACCGAGAAGTGATAGCATGAAATGCCCCCCACATCCTGCAAAGAAGTTTCTGCCTCCTTCCAAGGAGTTTACTCACCAGGAGCAAACCCCCATAATCACTCTGAAACTGCTAGCAGCTTTCTGGGTTTCAGACAGAGGAATTAAAAACAAATTAGAGGTAATGATCTCTTAAATTGCTTCAGAATCTACTCTGTGGCCGAGACTTTTGGTAGATTTGGATAATAAAACCAAGCAGGGCCCAGGCTATGCAGAAGGGTGACATAGACTCTAGGAATACTTTTAAGCTTCACATTAAATATTAGATATGATGCAACTGCCCCTTCTTATTGAAAACAGTGGTAAGAAACTCAATGAAAGTCAAAGCCAAGAACCTGACTCATCCTGAAGAAAGGCTGTTTCCCCCTGTGAACTGTGTCAGCGGAGCATTAATTGACTTCTCTTGTTAGTTACCTCTTCTGTTCTTCTAGAATAGCTATATATAGTTATTCCTCTATTTTCGGTTACTCCAGACCTAAATGGCTGCAGAAAGAGAGACAGGGCAATGGGAACTAAGGGGCTCTTCAGTACTCTCCATCTTTTTCTGCACTGTAATGCCATGCGGGTTGTCAAGGCTCACAAGAATGAGTTGTAGGACTTCGGACAGATTTTCAGAGGGGGTAAATGTGCTACACTCTCTCATAGCATGGATGGGGCTGTGTTTGGCAGTTCAGATGAACGTCAGCATCGACACCTTGCACCAAAATGCCATGAGTTCAGTTCTGAATGTCAAAGACAAGGTGGTGGGGCACATCTTGCTGTTAACAGATGGCAGAAGCTTATCTGTATAAATTCATTTACTAATCAAAATCAACAGTTTATGTGTTTTGGAAGGTGAAAGCAGCAGAAGTCAGTATTTAGAAGCAGGACAGGGTGAACCCTAAGCCACTTAGCACCAACTTGTTTGCAATGTCCTACTAATCCCCTCCTATCCTGTCTTCATTACCATCGTGTACACTGCACCTGTGCAACTGATAACGCAGCAGTGTTTGGGAAGCAGATTTCAGACAGCCTCCCTTCCCCACCCAGGGACCCCATCCAGCACTGTTTTAAAGCAGGTTTTGTATCTCATTGGAAGTTCTTTTTGCCCTAAACTTTCAGGGGAATGAAGCAAGCCAACCCCCCAGGAAATGTGGTCTTTGGCAACATCTCCAGCGGTCACCTCAGCTCGGAGGCTGGCATGTCCTGCTCTCAGCCAAGCCCTGTCCTCATGCACAGATGTCACCAGCTTTTCCAGGTCATCCCTGACGGCAGCTCTTCTGGACACTTCTATGAGTGGATTTACCCTCCTGAAAATCATACCACAAGCAGAGAAGCTAGGACAGAGCTGGGAGCAGGGATGAGATGCTTTAACCTGGTCAGCCTTAAGTGGTCAGACAGATGGACTTAGAGGATTCCTGTAGGTCCCTTCCAAATTAAATATTCTATTTTATTCTGTGTCACCCTGCAGCACCCAGGGATGCCCGGGGAACACATCTCCAAGGTTGTGCCATAAATGTCTTCCGAAGCCCATGGCCACCTTGAACCTAATCTTGCCACACACCTCTTAAATTCAGACATATGTTTCTGTGCAGGGCCAGACCTGTGGGCAAGCCCCAGGGCTAGTAAAGGGGAACAGTGATCCCACATTGCTCCTTGCTTTGCTGGTCCCATTTGCCCAGCTGAGGTGGGAACAAAGATTCCTAAGTTTCTTACATGAAAAGGAAGGCTGCAGCATCCCATTACAATCTCACTAGTCTCCTTTTTTCACTAAAAAAAAATAATTGTGATTTTACGGCTTGCTTTTAATGGAAATCAGTAACAGACAAAATCATGTTTCTTCCTTTTGCATGTCAAATAACCTGGGATAAACACCACTTGATTTAAGCCCCTCCAAACTGCCTTGTCAAGCATTCAGACCTGATTTTAAATATCTTGTTATAACAAAGAAGAGCAACATGATTTGGTTATCAGACTACTTGTCTCCCAGGCACATCTCCAGGCATTGCTGGGCCAAATGCTGTACCAGACCTTGCTCCAGACAGGTGTGACTCAGGTCCTGATGCAGCCCATGAGATTTAGGTTGCCATCTCAAGGGAAATGCATGTAAGACTGCCATGTAAGCAATGCCAGAGTAAGGAAAAGCAGATTACCTCCAGGAGTTAATCTTCCTACTCCCTATTTTCCTCTATGAAAATTAATCTTTCCACTCAATGGAACTGGGGCACCAGGCCTCTATGCTCCCCACAGCCCAGGCAAAGGTTTTGTGCATCCCATCCTCTGGCAGGAGTGTGGCACTTTCCCTGGATAGGCCAGGATTAATATAAAGTGGTTAACTTAACTAGCAGCATATGTCTGTCTCTTTTTTCCCACTGCCATTTAATCTCTCTTATCCACTGACCATGCAAGCCTCCTGTAATCACTGCAGAGTAATTATGTGATTATTCCAGCCCTCTAAATTACAGCTGCAGCTTGGACCCCAGCAATTGCTGGTGATGCAGCAAGGACGACTTTCTCAACTATTAGTTAATTATAATTAGACAGAATAAGAAAAAAAAATCCTAAAAACAAATCACACAATAATAAAAACAAACCACACAACAATAAAAACTAACCACACAACAATAAAAACTAACCTACACAATAATAATAATAAAACAACCTGCCAGAAAATGCAACTTCTGCTGAGACTTTTCACCTCAATTTTTCTCATCACAAGCAAGATTAGAGTAGGAGCCATTAATAAGATGGCAATTTATGTTAATTTATCAGCACCTAAGCCCAAGAGCCTTAATAAAACTAGCTAAAAGGAATTTCATGATAAACAAAGCAATTATGTTGTTGCTGTTATTACAGTGGCATTTCAAACCCTGTTATCCTGGGTTTTATTGTCAAACTGGCTTGGGCAAGGTCTGGTCTCTTGGAAGGTGTCCCTGCCTGTGGTAGTGGGGTTGGAAGGAGATGGCCTTTAAGGTCCCCTCCAACCCAGAGCATTCTATGATCCTTTGAAATGAGGCTTTTACAAAAGAAGAGACGAACTCTAAGATCAAGTTACAGTCTCTCTCCTTGCCCTTATGACCCCTTCCTGAGTGTGACTTTCCTCCTGTGTCAAGGTCTTTCCAATGGCATCAAACTGGTGCTGAGATTTTTCTTTAAGGTAGGCATGAGAACATAGATCTCAAGGCAACAGGAGGTACAGAAGGAGGGGAACATCCTCCAGGAGTTGCAGGACTTTTTTTTTTTTCCATTTTTCTCATACCATTTGAAATTTCGGATGAGAATTTCCAAAGTGTAAGTGGCTTTCCAACTCTCTAAAAAAGAGTAAAATGCAATAAATCTGAGGGGTTTTTAAATTGTTCCACTGATTGTGGCTTGAGTGAGAAATATCTATGAACATTCTTTCTGAATCCGGCAAGTTTCAGTCAAATTCAACTGAAGTGTCCCAAGCTTCCCTTCCTCTGCACACTGACATTCCCAGCCTGGGGAAAAGGACTAGGACAGAATGCTGGGAAGGGCATAAATGAAAACAGAAGGGGAAGAAAGATACCTTCCCCAAGGAGCACACTAAGGGTCTACATGTGCACTCCATCACAAGTGGAAAAGATGAAGTTTTAAATCCATGATGATCTAAACCCCACTGAAATGAGTGGAGACACACCCAAGGAGCACAGATGATGTCTTGACTCCGATGCAGAACCACACACTGCTGCACCTGGGCTGAGCTGCGCCCACAGTGGATGTAAATCCTCCGGGGGTGTAAATCCTCCTCACCTGCAGGATTTGATCCAGCATTTCTGTCTGGTCTCTGCTTTCCTCCTTTCCATCCAAGCTCACCCCTCTGTGCTGCAGTGTAACTTGAATGCAGTTCAATCCATACTTAAATTTATCTGCCAGGGAACATCGTGCTGTCCAGCTGCTCCTGGGTTCCTTCAGGGCTCACAAAGGGACAATGAACTGGAAGTGTGACCCAATCTGTAATTGACTCCATTGGCAAATTCAGAGCCGTGTTAGGGGCTGAATTACTCTAAGAGGCCATTTTAAGAAGTAAATCGTGTTGGGTCAAATGCCTCATGGTGATAACGAGCAGAGTCCTGCAGAAGGTCAAACAAGTCTATATGTACAAATACCATGGGCCACTGAGATTTTCCCCACAGTGCCTTGAAGAGACAACGTTATTTTTTTGCAGTGTGACATCACAGGGTGATAAAAACAAAAGGAAGAGCAAAAAACTCCAAAACTGGTGGTGAATTGCAAAATAAACTGGTTTTCCAGCAAACCAATAAAGGGAGAAGAATATCCTCCATCTCCGGAGGGAAGATGGAGAATGGCAAAGATGCACTTTACAACCCATTCTGCTGGTAGAGACTAGGGGTCTGCTGACATTAATTTTACACATTCCCTTCTCTTCCCTCAAAAGAAAATCGAGCAAACCACTATGATTTAAGAAATGATAGCCCAGCAGACTTGCACTGCAGGCAACCTTCATCAAACATTAGCCTCTTGGCTGCACTGCAGAGCAGTCAGTTTTCAGTCTGGTTTAGAAGATCCTTATTTTATCACTTGCTGTTTATGATCAGAATATTTCATCTATTTTCACAAAACCTTCTGTAAAACTGCCTATTCAACTGAAAATAGCAGGAGTTTCCCAGATATATTTGGGAAATAGTCATTAAAGTTCAGAAGGACTTTGTTACTGGCATCATTTTTTTAAAAGAGATTAGAATTGATTTTGCTAAACCACACTTCAAAAAAATAAGAGAGGAAAAGCTTCAGCTATTCTTCTAATCTGGCTTTGTTTGCTCTGTACTAATTTGTGAAGTGCTTATGTCTGAATTCATGTGAAGGAGAAGCAACTGCAGCAGTTAATAATTTTATGTATATACCACATTTGGGCTACAGAGTTCAAGGACCTGAGGAAATGGAGGAACATCACTGAACCAGCCAGCCAAAGATAACATGAATCACTGGTACAAATGGTAACGAAAAGCAAATCTTCTGGCTTGCCAAGACTCCTGTGAGCCATTGGCAGTGCCTCCACTGGAGGTTACAGCCAAAGGAAAGTCTTATATATTCATGAGATGAGCAAGTGGTTCAAAAATGCTCCTGGCCTTATAACAGGATGAGACGGGAGTAAAAAACCACAAAACACCTTTAATGGATTACCTACACCAGGGAGTTAAGCATTGTCAGGACCAAGCCCTGCCAAGCCCTGCTTGCATTCACAGTCTGGGATGCTGCTGTGTCCCTCTCACAGGTGTGACACAGCTGGGGTAGTATTCATCCAAGCTGTGGGCAGCCCAGCTTCTGCTCTGCCTCAGTCCAAATCTGGGTACCCCCATGGCTATTCCAGACACCTGTGTTTTGGATGGTTTGTAGCTGTGGATAATCTCACTTCTCCTGATTTTACCTGGTGAAAAAAATGACTGCAATTGCTGAAACACAGTAAGCCAGGAGTTATGAAGAATACAAAATCATCTCAAGAGGGATGACCTGGTTGGGGTCTTGGCTGTAAAGACAACCCTATCCAAAAGAGAAACGTTTGCTGAAGCAGAGCCCAGAGGTCTGAGCAACTTCTCTCACTGGGAACTCCCTCAGAGCAGAATAATCAACATTTTTGCTCAGGCCATAGGAATGATGCCCATCATGAAACAAGCTCAGTGAGACATGCTGAGACCACTAACCCTGGGACAATGGATGGTGACAGTCATGAATCCAAATGCAGAACTTGCTGCAACAGGAATCATGTACGTCTTTCTCCTTCTGGAGAGGTGCCCCAAGCACCACATGGTGGAGGTAGGGATCCTCTACTCCTTCAGCCCTGCTCAGTGTGGAGCAAAACCAGCACAAGCCAGATATACAAGGTTCACATCATCATTCAGCTCACGCTCATTACCCATAATACTGGAGAGCTTTAGGCCAGGGACAGATTTGGGGTGTCAGAGAAGGTTAAGTGGCAAAAAATAAGTTTGTGAAGAACACAGCTACCTGCAAAAAGAGAAGCAGCCAAGCAGGACTGGAGGAGGATTTCCATTTTTGATCCAGTACCTACAGGGTGGTTATGTCCTTCAGTGAACATAGCCTATGGTATTTTAAGCCCCTCCGGAGAATACCACCTCCACCTAAATGACTTTTTAATCAGGTCCAAGCACTGCTACCCTTGTCCTAAGGGCAGGACCAAGGATGCTGTTGGGGGCTCCATTATCTCTTTGTGCTCAGCTTACACTGTTCCATTTAAAAGATTAATGAGACACATATTCTCAATCAAGAAGCTATTTCAGAAGCTCTTGCTTCCAATCATCTGTACAGTTCGGCTGGGAGCATCATCTGCCCTTCTTTTAGTTGGGAGTTTCAGCAAAACCTTTTATGGGTATTTATTTCCCAGAGCAAGATTTGCACATTGATGGACTGAATCCTGGTGGTGCTGAAGCCAGGTAACCCATGCAGATCTAACAGTGCACAGACTGTGCTGAACTGTCCAACAGAAATTTGGGGTAGGAAGGTGCGGAGATGAGGATACTCAGACTTTCTCCTTGAATGATGTGCGTGTATTTCATTTGAAGAACACTTTGTCCAGGGGTGAATAGCAAGGAGGTGAGTAGCACCTGAGCATCTTGGCACCTACGGCTGTAGATAAGTGAAGATCCACAGATGGTGGATCTCAGACAGGCTGAGCTCACCCCACCTAACAAGTTATTACCCTATTTCAAGAATTCATAATTTGTGTCTCGTGGGCCTCATCTCATCCATATAATTCTGCCATGGTATGTCTGGCTCCAACATGAATTCCTAGGGAGTTTTCTAGTCCCTATGTAGCTCAGCATCAAGCCATGGTAGAAAGATGCAAGGGGAGACCACGGAGCAGCCCATTTCTGTCCTCTGATTGCAAAGGTAAAACAACTGGCAACACTTCAATTTGAGACACTCAAAGTCAGGTTACACGACTTGCAAACAGAAGACAGGAAGCCAAAGGCCATGTCCTGCTCTGTCACCAGCCCAGGTTGCTCAAAGGGAAAGGTTTTGGCCATGGTTTTCATGGAGGAAGAATCAAGACAGAGGCTCAGGCTCCCATCAGAAAGGCAGCCTGAGCTGAACATGCAGTAGAAAAGTCAAGTTATAGTAATGACATTTAACTGACTCCAGAAGCCTGCCAGTTCCTTTTTGGACATCTCTGGTCAGTATCACCTTGTCTCTTGCTCTGGAAATCAATATCCTCATAACACAACTCCCTGTTTTTCAGCCGTAAATTAGCTCACATTGCAATTTGTATTACGGCACTTAGGAAAAAAATACACATTCAGCTCCACTTTAACTGTTTTAACAGCACTCAGTAGGTCTCTCAGGAGCTCCCAGAAGCACTGTGTGTGCTGGCTGCTCTTCTAAGAGGCCCATCCATCTCTGTCCCTCTGCTCATTCTTTTACAGCTCTGCAACATTCTCATTTTTTCCTTTACTTTTAGGGCTATTTTGACAGGTTTCATAACCCTATTCCTCTTACTCAGAATAGCTTGCAAGTGCACTCTGATTCTTCCACAAATCTTCCTCCAGAGTTTGTATCTCTCTGATCCTCTGTGGTAACAATGTGCACAATAGCTGCAAGGTCTTGAACCCCTGGGTCCTGCTCACCAGATTTTGGGGTCCTCTGTGCAGACATCTACCTTTGCTGATATCCTTCACCACGTGTTTTGTACGGCTTTAGTTAGGGAGAAACTCAAACCCACGAGCAACTACAAATTGTTTGGTCTTGTCTATTGAACCAGCAGGTTATTTTTGCTTTTAATTATTGCAGGGATCCTACATCTGGCAAATATCAGACTAACATGACTGATGATGGATTTGGTGCTAGTTTTTCCACCAAAGCAATTAGTGTTAGGATGAGTATGCTAAAGCTGAGAAATAATCACTCTTGTGTCGTGTACTTGTGGTCCATGGCTTCAAGTCCTGATTTATTAGCACAAGTTTTTGTTTTGTTGCAGTTTTCAGCACCTTTCACATATTTCAAGCTCTTCTCTGTGTCCACTTTGCATTTTTTGCCCTGAATAGTTCTTTTTATACACTTCTTTATGCTCTCCAAGCTACATCCACCTACCCTTCCTGTATTTTTCTGAAGCATTTCAAATAATACAGCGCCTCTGAAGCCAATGTGGTTGCCTTCATATTGCCACAACACTACAGTTGGAACTGGAAGTATTGGTTACGTGTGTGATTTCCTGGCTGGTGCACAATCACAACCATGGTGGCTTACAGTGATGTGTCACACTCAGATGCAGCTTCTGTAAACTTAATTCCACGTTGGTTTTGAAACTGGATAATTCTTTTTGGTCAAACATGCATGTATTATCCTGTTCCCTGTATCATTTTCAAGTACAGCCTCATGAAATACTCCCAGGAGCCTATCTGCTATCAGTAGTGGTTTTCTTGGTTTATTCTCTGCTTCAAATCCTACAACTGACATTGGAATTGCAACCTCTATTACAAGAGTGACATCAGTCAGTCCCTTTAGTGCCGTGGATATATGGTAACCAGAGTCAGGTTTTTGCCACAAGCTTTGAATCAATACATAAAATTTCTCTTTAAAAGCCCCAGTACCAGACACTCTCGCACAGATAAATTCAATTTCTGTAAATCCAATACATAAGAATTTTTCACCAAATTCCAAGCTTACAAAAGAAATGCCTTGTCAGGGCAGACCAAAGGCCTAGCTGGACCATACAATTTTTAACTCCAGACTCTTTGCACCAGCAATATTCCATGACAAGCACTTCAGCACTTTACTTCCTTGCTGTGGAAAGAAGTAAAGCCTTGTACATCTTGGGACTATGGCTCCTTTTAATTTCATTTTAAGCAGTGAAATACTCCCATCATTCCAGTGTAAAGGTTCTTGAGTTGGAAACCACAATTAGCTATTCCCTGTTTAGCTTCTCATTGTCACTCATGATTCTATAGACTCCTATCTCCTCAGTTGTTCGTACAGAAACCAAGCCATGTCTTTCTATATCCTTGCCATTCTCCTTTCAGCCATTCCCACTTCTAGTAAATCAGTTTTGAGACAAGGGAAGCAGAACTGCACAAGATCCTTTTGAGGGTTTTTTTACAACAGCATGATGGTATCTTCTGGTTTGACCTGTACTGTTTTCCTAACAGTTCCTAAGATGCAATTTGGGGGTTTTTTTGACAGCTCTTGTGCATTGAGGTGCTGCTTTCTTCAGAAACTTTTATTACCATCTCAGCTGTGAGAGGTGACAGTCAGCTCAGGGCTTCTCTGTACGGGTACAGTTAGGACTGGTTTTTTTTTTCTGAGTGCATCACTTTCCAATCCTACACTTTTACAACAATTTTGTACCACACAAGCCAGAGAGACCTCGAAACACATGAGCCACAGTACAAGAGGAGCTGCAAAAACTTCTCTGCTCTCCAGCCATGAGATATGTAATGACATACTCTAATATGAAAACCCTTTCCTGGTAACATTGATGTTCAGGTGAATCTGCCACCCCTGGAATCTGGAGGAAGAGGCTGGCATTCCACAGCAGCCCCATGTTTTTCCTTTGAGAAAACCTGTTGTGTGAGATTAGGCCCTCAAAGGTAAAGCCTTGGCAGCTGCAAAGAGAGATCTACCCACGGGCATCACCAAAATGTCTCCTGTTGTTTGTGTCTTCTGCACCTCCCGTTTGCTTCTTTTGCAGCCCAGTGCAATTTGTATTTTAGTCCTTTCTCTAGTGCCCCTTTTTCTCTTAGCTACAACCTACACTTACGTCCCGGTGATTTCCATCACCTTGTGGCAAATTGCTGCTCAGTTTTTTAGCCTTTGCAGCAGGAAATTTGAAAAAGATTTTAAATTCCAGATATCCATTAATTTATTTCTTAAACATTCCATTGAAATTTCAGATAAATAGATCTGTAGTGTTTCTTACCTTATTGAAACCAATCTTTTAAAATATCTAATAAATAATATTTTCTTTACCATTACATGCTACATAAATATTTTGGTGGCACTATTAAATTCTTTACTTCCCAATGGTGATAAATACACTCCACACATACAATAATGCTGCATACTAAACTGCCTGCATATGTTTTATCTTTATAAATACTGATAAAGTAGGTAGGGAAATTACAGACTTGAAAATAAAAAGCATCAATATTTTTGACTTGCAAAAAAAATCAAAGGTTACATCCTCTCATATTGTCTTGCAGATGGAGAAGAAAATCTTCATCATTCAGTAGGAAAGATTGGGGAAAAAGGCACTGTTATATATATTCATTATGATTCAGTATAAGAAAGCACTGTGAAGTATAAGTAGTAAAGCCTTACAACTGTGGAAATCATTGCTATTAACATTATACAATTTGATATATATTGATATCATTGGGAATATTTATAAGTAAAAGGTAGAAGTGCAGTAGCAATAATATAATACTCTAAAAATGTCCAGGTTTTATTCTGAAGGCTGTATTTCACATAAAATGCATTTTCTGCATTTCCCCAAATTTTAAAGTCTTTCTACACTAGACCCTAGAAGGAAAAAAAAAAAGGCAGGCAGAGGATAAACTGCAAAACTCAGGGTTTTTTTCAGATTTTCCCACCTCTACTGTCATTACAGAGCAGAGTTGGGACATCAAGCCAGGCTCCTGGGCTTGTCGAGTCCTGTTGTTCCAAAGACAAACTGGGTCATAAAGGTTTTGCTGGTTTTATGTGTAGCACGCCAGTTGGGCTTTGCCCACCTTGAGTTTGCCTTCAGTCAAGCTTGGTCATGAGTATCCTGGTGAGGGCATCTCATGCAGCTTCCACCAGCTCAGCAGAGAGGTATCCTTTGAGCACAGAAGCAGATCCAGAAGAGCCAAGGTGTGCAGCATTTCATGACAGGCAAGGCAATGCTTCGCAGTAACATCACCTTGCAGTTTGGCACTGGCTTCACAGAGCCCAGCAGTCACCTGCAGACGGCTGAAGCATGCACTCTGCCTTCACGCTGACAGAAAAAACTTGCTGACCCAAAAGGGTGACCAGCAGATGAGGCCCTCCCTAATACTGTATTAAAAAACTCCACTCATCTCCATGCAATAAAAAGATATTTAAAGCAGTTTTACAGCGCAGTTAATTTATCATCTTGAGCCAACTGTGCAAAGTTTCATGGCAAGTCAGCAAATTTAACCTTATTTGAAGCAATTCCTCAGAATAATTTACCAAGTTGACTGATTTTCTACTGCGTATCCTTTAGGCCTCCGTAATTTTTTTATTAACACATCTTAAGTTAAATATATAGTTAATTACAGATAAAACTATGTCTCTTTGTAACTGGTTTATTGCAAATCAAATTTAAATGTCATACATCCTTAGATTGTTTAAAAAAAGGACTTGAAAAGCTTTTAATTAACTTTATGCTTTCTTAAAACTCATTTAACAAGTACTCCCTCCAGTGTCCAAGGTGCAGCATCATTTCTTGATGTTCTACTACCAAGATTACTGTCTTTCAGGAAAATATGCCATGGTCGACTCAAGGGTTTGGGCTCAAAAGAGGAGCAACGAGGTGGAATTCACCACTCTGTTATACAGCTGGTCACATCTAATGGTCCTTTTGGCCTTCAAATCTACAAAGGTAAAATTACCCCTTCTCTTTCCCCTCCCTTCTCCAAACCAGTAGTTAAAAGATGGCAATACACATGAGTTAAATCTTGTACTTTAATTACTAGTCTTGTGTTTACATAGGAACCAAATAGTTCAAAGTTGAATGTGCAGTAATTAAAGTATTTCCAGATGTGTTCAGTGATCCTACCCTGTTTTTACAGCCTCCAGCTGTCATGTATTTTCCTTCAGTGGCCGTATTAGACACAAAAGTGAACAATTTTATTTTGAACTGTGTTTTTGAACTACAAATATTCCTGGACGTCAGAGATGGTGTGACCAGTATCTTGATAATAAAATCTCTGATCCAGCAAAACACTTCAAGATGATCCTTTCAATATTTGACTCACTCCCTATTGACCGAAATCTCTGAAAACACAACAAACAGAGCAAAGAATTCCAGAGATAATGTGAACCACATTGTGGAATTACAAATGGGTGGAAAAAATCTTCTCCACTAAAATCTGCTAAAGAAAATGTTCTAATTTTCCTTTTAAGATTGTGTTGCTTTCCCCTTTTCTCCCTAGCAGGCTATATAATATGATTATTTACCATGCTTATGTTTTACATCACTAAGTGAATACTGAGCATCCCTGAGTTCCAAAGTTACTTTGCAGATGAAACAGAAATAATGGCATTATCAACACACAAGGAAAATGTTTTCGGCACCAGGAAGAAAAAAATCCCAAAGTGCAAAGTGAAAATCTAATCTCTACCTTGGCAATGCCTGAGCACTCCTGCCCATCCCAGCAGGAAAATTACCAGTGGAGCTAGCGGCAAAGATGATAGAAGAGGTTTCTCATGCAGAGAGATGTGCTGTAAGCAAGGGAGCACAGCTGTAAAATTGTTAGGATGAATAAATTTCTGCAGAAGGCAAAAAAACCCCATCCTACAAACTCTAAAAAGCTTAGCGGCTGCTAACAACTTGACAAACCTTCTTCTTTTCCTGATTGGTTTTGATAGGTCCTAATTAAAATGCTATCTGGCAACTTTCCGTGAAATCAGAAAAGCTTAAAAGAGTCATCTCTCATGTTTTCAGGCTCTGAGCTGTTCCCCTCCACACAAACCAACCCCACCCACTCAGGAGATTAAATATAACAGTTCAGACAAGATGAAATGCAGTGCTCCTACAGTTTTATTTGATTTATTAAAAGGAGAGAAGTAACCAAGTGGGAGGATATGCTGGTTTTGGCTGGGGTAGAGTTAATTTTCTTCATAGTAGCTGGTACGGGGCAGTGCTTTGGATTTGTGCTGGAAACAGCACTGATAACAGAGGGATGGTTTCCCTATTGCTGAGCAGTGCTCACACAGAACCAAGGCCTTTTCTGCTCCTCACCCCACCCCACCAGCGCGGGGGCTGGGGCTGCATAAGGAGTTGGGAGGGGGCACAGCTGGGACAGCTGACCGCAACTGACCACAGGGATATTCCAGACCATAGGGTGTCATGCTGGGGAAAGAAGGAGGAAGTGGGGGACACTGCAAGTGGTGGTGTTTGTCTTCCCAGGTCCCCATTACACAGGATGTAGCCCTGCTTTCTTGAGGATATCTGAAGACTTGCCTGCCCATGGGAAGTGGTGAATGATTCCTTGTTTTGCTCTGTTTGCATGCACAGGTTTTGCTTTTCCTATGAAGCTGTCTTTATCTCAACCCATGAGTTTCTCATTTTCACCTTTCTGATTCTCTCCCCATCCCACCTGGGGGGAGTGACAGAGCAGCTGGGTGGTGCTGAGTTCCTGGCTGGGTTAAACCATGACAGAGGAAAATAGGTCAAACATTCTAAATCCTTATGAAAAGCCAAGAGCATCGCTCTTGATTTTCAACGTTACTTTCAAATAGCTGCCGTGCATTTTCAAGTACCCATTAAGGTACAGGAGAGGTTGGAGTGAGGAAGGAAGCCTGGGTCACCTAAGGATGCTGATGAGTTGAGGAAAAAGCAAAAAGATGACTTTTCAATTGCCAAGTCAGCATCCCACAGCCCAAAGACACAGCAGTGGTGCCCCACTCTTGGACAAGCAATGGGACAGGGCAGTGAGGCATTTCTAGCATTAGCCATGCCCACACCTATGAGCCAAAACTCTGGCCATCGCAGGCTCCTCCATGAAGTTGTGTAAAATATTTTTCCATGAGGAATATTTTCTCTCAGGTATTAAAAGGGAACTAGGGAACTACTAAACGAGAAAAAGCTATCTCAGCTCTCATCCGCCTCTCTGGTTTCTGGGAGTCTCAGCCCCACCTATCTGATTAATCACCATACCATTTAATTCTACTTTTCTCCATAAAAACATCCAGCTGTCTCATAACCTTCTCTTCCATCTTTGCTTCAGTGCCCTTACTGGTTTTATTGCTCCACCTCTTACGGCATGCAGGTCCTCGAAGGAGTACATCCTTTTCAATCCAAATAAAATCGGAATTTTATTGCTGTTATCAGTGCTGGGATGTCCTGCAGGTAATATTGTCTTCCAGCTGACTACTGGTGGAAAATAAGTGGGGATCATGAACATAGTATCTGTGTAAGCAGATACTCTGTGTAATCTGTGTAAGCAGATAGTCCCTGTTGGACCACGTCCATGCCTTGGAAAAAGGACCAATAACATATGATGGTCAGACACTGCAAAAGCCAGGTGTTCATTCACATCAAATCAGCTAATTAGTCACCAGTGACATCACAAGCAGCTGTGCAAGACAGTGGTGGTTCTGCCCTGTCACCTAATCAGTCACCTGTGACCCAGCCATCCAGCCCATTTTTTACCCAGTGAAGAATACACGCATCCAGGCTCTGCTCTGGGTCCCTCACCAGCCACTTCCTGTTCCAAATGAAGATTTGTGAAACTTTTTCCCCAGTGCTGCTGTGTGCCAGGTCCAATTATGCACAAAGTGTCCTCATGTCTCTCCATAGCAGGCGAAGGACACAATTTAATACGCTCTGGATGGCCTCTACTGCCCCAAGCCCTCATGGTTTCATACCTACAAAGGCCAGAGTCACCACACCACAGCAGGCGAATTCATTCATCCTCCTCTGGTCACGAGTACAAAACACGTATGGAGCGCTATGACTAATGACTGCATTGTCTCTCAAGTGTTACTGCAGTAACTCCCAGAATAAACTTCCCCATGATTCTACCAGGCACAGAAGAGAGACTGTTATCACCAGGTTCTTCCTTCTTGAAAATAGGTCACCTCCCAGTGGCCTGGAACCTCCCCAGCCTCCCACAACACAGTTCAGGCAGGCACTGTTCATGTTAATGGTCATGTTAATCAAGTAGCTGAAGAGAACCTAAAACTTATGGTCTTTAATGTAGATCTACACTTTACCCCAGCTCTGTTTGGCTACCAGTCTGTCACCTCTCTTCTCAGCAATGGCCAGCCAGATACTCTTTCCATGAGTCAGGGAGAGCCATGGCTCCTTGCCTTGAGGAGACGATGGAGAAGCAACCTAAGTGCAAGGAATCCAGGCAAGTCCCTCACTGTCAGCACCAAGAGAGAGCACTCGTAGGAGCTCTCGGCTACTGATGATCCTGCTGTGCATGGTGTGTGGGTCACTTCAGGAAGGTCACCAAAAGTAGACACAAAAATTATATCCTGTAAAAAAATGTTAGTAAGTCCTCTCACATCTTTTTTGGTCTTGCTTCAAGCTGGTCCTCCTGGCTCTGGGTCCCTGGTCAGATACTTTAGCACAGCTCTTTTGTCTCAGTCTTCCCTCCAGGCATAACACTCTGCATTCAGGCTCCACACCTTCTCCTTGGCTCCCACCCTACTAAGCCTATCTGCTCTCAGTTTCACTCTTTAGAGGACACAACGATCAGCAGGTGAGATAAAAAACACAAACATTTGGCACAGGACTTTTTTAATCGTGTCATGTCACTTTTAGAAAGAACAAGAGATCTGTAGTCTTCATTAACTGAATACTTTTGAGGATGCTGTGCCCCTGGGCCAGACCTTCTTGGCATTTTAGAGGTCAAACAGCACCTGTGTCTTCAGATTAGCTTACTTGCATGTGACAAAGGGTAAACTTATCTTCTGAGCCCTTAATCTTCTCACAGCTAGTCAGAGGTTCATTTTCTCCATGTATCCCATCAGGAAGCATACCCCTTCCTCCGATGTTGAGTACTGGAGCAAAATGTCCTCAGATTTGTGATGGTGATCCCATATTCAACAGCATAAGAAAAATAACTTAGGCTACATTAGCTCTTGCAAGGCAGTGCTGTGATCGGGGACAAGAAACTCAGTACTGCCGGTCACATCACCAAACAACAAAACTGAACCTCATTTGAAATACAGTGGGTTAAACTGATTTCTCAAAATAATTAGGTTCTTCACCATATGAAAACCATTTTAATTCAAGAGAGTTGAATTCAGCTCTTTCACTAAGTGTATTCTTGTGTTTGTTAAACTGGACTCACAGGCATATGGGCATACCTCTCCTATAAACTTCATTTTGACCCATCTCTATATGTGCCTACAAAGAGATCCCAGTCAGTTTTAAGCTTATTCACAAGGACATCACACAGAGATTATCTTCACTTTCTTGGGAACAATGCAAAATAAAGCCTTTTTTCTTTCTAATTTGGTACATGAACATAAGGCAAATGATAAATTAGAGGGGCTAAACACATAGACCCATCCAGCTACAAAGAGTAATAGTTCCTGCTGCCATTCACAGCCCAAGGAAGATAATTTTCTGCCATATCACTCAGCTGGTGAAAGGACCATTCATGGTTTTATCCACAATTTCCCAGTGATGATCTCTCAGGGATGTGGCAGACTCTTTCTTTGATCAGGGCACTGGCAGGCTGGCATTACTGCTATCTTGCAGTGAATGGGGTGTAAGTATAAAATCAACAGATAGCACAAAACAGAGACTCTACTCCCAAGCAGAATTTATAAATGGAAAATACAATGCTGTGCGTAGTCAGCATAGAAAATGGGGTCCATAACTTGACACACGTACATTCATATTGGCCACACAAATGTCTTTCTAAGAAATGTGCTACAAACTCAAAATTATGAACTCGACACAGACACTCATGGCTGATGTGCTTTGAGCTTTGTTATGCAGAAGGCAGGACTACATAATCATAGCGGTGTCTTTAAAATCTATAAATACAGAGCTCGCCTTGTGATTAAATCATCACACACCTCCATGAGGAAAGGGAGTTATTGTCTCCCCTTTATGGAGTGGGAAATTAGGCACAGCTTTACACCAGTCATAATTATCTTCTCCACCTATGGGTTCATAATGGCTCACTGTGTGGAAAAAACTCCACTGTGCAAGTCATTCGTGAAAAAGACCATGACTCATTCTTAACCTATCCCCATGACAAAATAGCCCAAAATGCGTAGTTGTACACATGCCCTTTCCAATGCCAGCAGGAAGGCTCCAGAGATGGGGATAGGAGGACAAATGCAGTCCCGGTGTATTTCTAGGGGGCTGGAGAAAGCAAGAGGGTGGTTCTGCCTATGGACCCTCCACTGTGCTCTGAAGGATGTGGGAGATGTGCTCTCCCCTGAGCTGGGACGAGCCTAGGAAGGGCAGGCAGCTCCTGGGCTACAAGCCTTGCAGGCCTTCAGCCCAAGGCATGCTGAGAGGAGCGGTCTGAACATAAGGAGCTGCCTCTCATCACAAGTGTGAATTGCAAAGGGATTTTGTGCTTCACACAGTCACTTCTAAAGAGGGGAATGCTAGCTATATAATTTGTATTTTGTATGCCAGGCCTCTGCAGAGACTCTGGATTCTCATCAGAAATGCCTCATAGAAAGAAAGCCTGCAGGGAAGGGCTATTTTACTTGCTTTTGAATTTTAATAGCAGACTATTTTGTACTGTTACCAGGCGCCTTGAAAGCATCTGGATTCTCTAGAGAAAGAGATCCCCAGGAGACATGTTCCATTTGTTT